>CM043018.1:117710971-117906863 GCA_023690525.1 Holotrichia oblita
CTGCAAGTGCTGACTCAAAGCTGGTTTGGGATTGCATAAGAGCCCTAAATTGAGGTAGGCACCCCAAGAAAATTAACTTTGGCCTGTGGTCCCAGCCACACGGGCGTGAAGGAAAACGAGGCGACGGATGAGCTGGCCAGACGAGGTTCGTCAAGACCTTTCATAGGAGCTGGCCCTTCCTTCGGCATCACCAAATCGCAAATTAAAAAGTCCATCTACGAATGGACATATAACAGATCCAAGGAATGGTGGAAAAGATCAACAGGACAAAAAAAGGCAAAGGAGTTTCTAAGGGAACACAGACCTGAGTTTACTGAAGACCTACTGAGTAAAGACAGGAAAACTGTCAAAGTGAAGAAGAAGAAACCCCAGTTCCTGTGCAGAGAAAATGGAACACCTTGTATAATCGGGATTATTTTAGGTGTGTAGATCTTGAAACAACTAGACGCGTGAAATAAAAGAAGTTTCAATTATCTCTCTTATCAACCAAGATATTGGACTTCCGCGTACTAGGTGGGCACCCTGTATATGTCCCGATAGGCTCGAAAGGGTTAAAGAAAAATCTTCTCAAGAAATGCCTTTTTAGCTACTATGTCAATTTTCTTCAATATTGGATAGTGCTGTGATCATATTATTTGTTGTTCCGTTCTAGAATGCCTACTACTATAAATCCAGATTTTATGTTGGCGAGAGGTTCAGCGTCTCTATTGGATTGGTTTGAACTAAAAACAATGTTTGAAAGTCGTACATGAAATTAAACTACGATGAACCAATTTACTGCTGTGTGTATTGCTATCTCTGCATTACAATTAAAGCATTATTATCCTTCTAGTTCGCATAAGTGTCATTTCTTGGCAATAAATACTAATAATAGTATTTTTGTGGATATATGATAATAAAAACATAATAAACATATCATTATTATATCATTGTATTTTTTATATGACGATTTTGATATACTTCTTTTATTGTAAATCAACAGTACTATTTCAATTACAACTACAGGTCTCAAGTTTGATAAAATCAAGATCCTGTACGTACACAATGACACATGTTCTTTGAATTGGTATTACCGCATTTCTCTTACTGTTGTATTAATAAATGCAGCTTTTACTATTCTTTGTGAATTAATTGCATCAAATGTGTTGTCACATTTCTTGATACAAGCGTAATAAACGTTCATCTTCGGGACAAATTGTATAATTTTCTGAATAGTTGACACATTAGTCCCGGTTTGTCGCTTCCCACTAACGATTTCTAAACTATACTATTATTGCAAGACGCAGCCGCCGTTTTACGTCTTGAATTGTTGCTGAACTTCCGTTGGAAACCCATGTAATATAATGCAATTTCTTTGAACGGAACCGCATATAAAATCTTACATAACGCGCCCTGAATGAATGAATGAATGAATGAATAGCAAAAGTCATCCAAAAAATCAATATTTGCGGTACGTAGGACCCCAAACCAACTGAATAGAATACACGTGTAACTTTTGTCCAGCATTTCCCTTGTGAGAGACGCGGTTCCTCCGCCCATGGACAACAAACTTTCTTGCTATACTCACAATTACCAGGATACTGAAGATCGATCATGTATTGAATTCCAGGTAAATTATATTATTTGTATGTAATGTGTTATACAATAATATTTTTTATGATTGTATACCATTTGCAAGTAAATTTATTTTATTTTTCTTATCAATTACAATAAGTTCTTTATTTAATTCAACACAACATGCAAATATAGTATACGAGTTAACTGCATTTATTCTATATAGTTTCACTTTCATGGTAATTATTTCGTGAAAGTGTACAACTAAGCAAGTTCTAGAGCAGACGCTTAAGCTTCTAAAAGTTCGCAACCCCTCCGGGATATATAAAGTCGTCTACGGGGTGTAATTAGATGTCGAGGTGACTTCACTAAGTGGATCACATCAGATATTCAATAAGCGCCCCTAGTAAGCGTTTCAGTCTGTATCCCCTGCACGAATCTGATATTAGCCGAGAAAGGCTTTACTTGTCAAATGTTATTGCTCTTACAATGGTGCGATAAGCATATAAAAGGATGTCTATATTAACTGCATGGATACGTTATGGAAAATACTTTGTGAAAAATATTTGAATAAAAATTTTCCTTTTTAAATCTTTTACGACGTGCTAATGTTTGTTTTTCTGAAGAAAAAAGCAAAATTTACGAAATAATCTACTTTGATGTTAGTGAACATTTCTTTTTGAATATAAAGTTTGAAACATTCTTTGCAGCAATATTTCGTGATTTTGAGCAAGCAAGCGTGCTTTCATTAAAATCTTATTAGATATCTGTGAAATCTAGAATTATTTAGAAAAAAATATTGCTTGTCGTCAAAGAGTAGAGGATTCGATTTTTCAAGAAAACAATGATTGTTCTCATACAAGATGAACGATGATAATTCTTTGAAATAATTTGGAAAGCTCATCACTAATCTTTAAGGCTGTCCAACATGAGGTACGGAAACCCTAGAGTACGATACTGAGGTGTGTATACGGAAAATACTGCTCACAAATGTCAAGTGTCAAATGTAAAATATAATGGTTTAGGCAGGTGTACGCATACATAAAGCATATTTATTATCTCACATTACAGATACTTTAGCATCCTTACTTTTTTAGAATTAGATACAGTTTGCAGAATGATTTCGCAGAAAGAAAGCAGGCGTGAATTAATTGTGCGCAAAAAGCAAGAAAATCCGCATTTATCTCACAAAGACATTGCAAAAATGTTAAGTATTGCAAAATCAACTGTAACTCTTGTGGTTAAAAACTTCAGTGAACGTTTGACTACAAATCGAAAAAGTGGACGAAAAAAAGGATTTACTTCAGAAAAGAAGGCTAAAGAAGTGGTATGTGCATTTCAAATAAATCCTGGATGCTCTATTAGAAATGTAGCTAAAAAAGTGCATATGTCGTCTGGATATGTGCAGAAAGTTCGCAGAGAGAACGGTCTTCAATCCTATAAATTTCCATTAGCACCCAACAGAAACGACAAACAAAACAAAACCGCTAAAACTCGTTCTCGAAAACTACAACAACATTGTCCACAATTTTGGCTGCATGATCATGGACTACCAAACTCACATCGAAGCAGATTTCAATCAGCTTCCTGGTCAATTGTTCTATACTGCACGAAAAAGAGGCGATGTTGCACCTAAATTTAAACAAAAAAAGATGGATAACTTTGCGAAAAAGTATTTGGTTTGGCAAGCAATTTGTAAATGTGGTCTAAAGAGCAGCATTTTTGTCACGACTGATTCAATCAACCAAAAATATTTATGTCGACGAATGCTTACAGAAACGATTACTGCCTATGATACGTCTTCACAAAGATCCTGTTTTATTTTGGCCAGATCTAGCTACATGTCACTATGGTAAATTGGCCATGAACTGGTACGAAGACAATGAAGTCACAGTTGTACCGAAGAATATTAATCCACCATTGTCCTCAACTTCGTCCAGTTGAGAAATATTGGGCTATAATGACAAGAAAATGGTTACATCCAAAGCAAGTTACTAAAAACGAGAACGATCTACAAAGGAAATGGATAAAGGTATCATCAGGTATCACCCAAACTGAAGAGAAGTGTTAACTCTAAGACGCGAGCTTTCGCATACACCCCAACCTAATGAGCAAACATTGCAATTTGTACAAAGTTCTTGTTATTAGACCACATAACTGTGGTCTTAGAAGGTATGTATACGAAAAAAACTAGTCGACAGAAAGTGGCTATGAAATGTATATTTATTAATAGAGTGGACCAATTCGGAGCGAAAGCAGAGGCGTGACTAACGAATTGGTTCCCGCGTGCCCCATCGCACATACGATTATTTAGTATGTTGTTCACGGTTATCGTGTATGCACGTATAATAATAGCAGAAAAGTGTATTGACGCTTCTGCTTTCGCTCCGAATTGGTCCGCTCTATTTATTAAGCAAAAAGAAAAATTAATATTCTGAAAGCCTATAACAAGAACTTTGTATAAATTGCAATGTTTGCTCATTAGGTTGGGGTGTATGCAAAAGCTCGCAGCTTAGCATTTCCACAAATGGTAACCCATTGTTTTTAGATTTTTGGAAATGATCCTCCTATAAATCCTATACTTATTTGATCAATATAAACTTGAAAGTGGGTCTCAATGAAAATATTAATCTAGTACTACTCTTTCTTCTGTTCCTATTTGTTTTTGAAATTGGTAAAATTGCCTGTCTTGTTCCTTCTTCACAATTTGCATTCAAAGAATGATAGGACTAATATTAATTAATAAAGTTATTAAAATAAGATCAAACATTCTTGTGGAAGGATATGTCTTCCTACCAACATGTCTTCACAATCTCTCACACTACACCTTTATAGCACCATCTGGAGTAAATAATAAGTATATTTGGTTAATGAAAATTAAACTTGTGTCGATAAACAGTGCTTGATCAGTTCTAAACAAAACGTCAATTTAAGTGACTTAAGTCACTTTTCCGATTTTCAAACAAAAAAAAATGCGTATAGCGCCATCTGACAAAAGTTCAGATTTACATCAGCTTGCATCTCTGTCACAAATTTGTTTTACAAGTCTCCAATTAAGTTAACGCGCCGTGGTTCCTCTAATATTAGTTATTTAGGGTCATAATTGTGTCGATGCTTGAGCACGCGATTTTGACACAAATGTCATTACAAATCTGTCAAAATCGCATGCTCAAGCACCGACACAACCTCAAGCACGGACTATAAATATGACCCTTAGCGAGTTCTGATGTTTCGTCTACTGGTACGCTCATGACCTGACATTTTCCGCGCAAATTGACTAAAATGTTGCTGCCAGACATCTCCTGTTACTAAAGTATCTACTGTAGGGCTCTTGTGATGTAGCTATTGCTTCTGCTGTACAAGTATTGAAGATTGGATGAATCTGTTATAGTCTATCTCTCCTCTAGAACCGAGCCTGGATTCCTAAGCCCCTTTTATCTTCTGGATAGTATTTTATTGGGAAAGGTATGTGTTCTTCCGACTGTTCTGCTGAAGTGGCGTTGGTGGATGTGATTAAGCTGAGTTATCTTAAACCTCTGCTGAGATTTCGTCGAAAGACACGTCACGTATTGTTTGAGTGATGACACGCCCAAATCATCTTTCAGCTACAGGTTTCAAATAAACCAAGGTGCTTCCGTAATTAACCTTAACTTCGTACTTTGCGAGGTTTCTAGTTTTTTAAAACAATATTTCGCCATGCTCGACCTCGTTAAGGAACCGTAAGTTATTATAGGGCGTAGAAAAGAATAATAAATTACTAATTTAATCCTTAGCGAAGGGATATAGGCAGTTTCTTTAGGAGTGAATCTTACAGCTATGCATTTAGATTCATTTATTTTCAACCTCCACTTGGAAACCCAAGTCAAAGTCTCATCTACCGAGTGCTGTAACCTGCAACGGAGATGGTTTTCGTTTACCGAAGATGTATACAAAGCAAAATCGTCTGCATAAATTGCAAGTTCAACTCCATCGGACTTGGGAAGGGCTGACATATAAATTAGGAAGAAGCTAAGAGCAAGAACAGACTCCTACGGCGGTCCTGCAGCTATTAGCTTAATTGAAGACAGACTACCATCGCATCATGTGGAGAAGGTTCTGTCTGAAAGATATGATTGTACGACTCTAACTAAATTGGAATTTATACCCTTTGTTACCATCCAGAACTCAAAGCCTTTGTGCCAAACAATGTCAAAGACTCTGGAAATATCGAAAAAGATTGCCCGCAATGTGTATCTCCTTTTCAGGGTGTTGTAAATAGCTTCAGTGAAGCGGACAAACTGATATGTTGTTGAGTGGCCCTGGTGGAAACCGAATTATTCATCCTGTATAATTTCGTTTATAAACAATTTCTCTTTGAGTCTAGACAGGATGATAGCCTCTCTCACCTTGGCAAAACAAGATATCAATAAGATGTGTCGATAATTTTGAGAGAAAAGTTGGTCCTTCCCGGGCTGATTGGATGCAGTGGATTTCAGTAGTTCTCGATTCTTTGAAGGTAAGTAGTCGTCATTGTTCTTTCTCTATTTTCGGTACAGATACATTATTTCAGATGCGTGTCTACTGAGATTATTTTAGTGACCTTGGTGCATTACCGGAGTTCTGTTTCGTTTATCAGCTAATAGGTTTATCAAGTATTCAGTCTTCTTATTACCTTGTAGGACTTCTGGTTCCGTTTTTGTAATGCTTCTTACCGACGGTTTATTTTTCTTGTACATTTCTTCCTCTTCCTCTTCGGTATGTTAATTGATGCAATTTCCAAGTTCATTCCTTTGTAATATATGGGTTCTGATTGGGTTTCTCGAACATAATATGCTTCTCCGTTGTTATGTCGGATTGGTGTTCTGAGTAGGTAGTATTCAAACGTAGGTGATGTAGTTTAGTAGGTATGCCACTCAGTTTGCTGTATGTGAAATGAACGCTTTCTCTGGTCAACATGGCGTGCATGCTGCAAATTATCTTATTGACGACTGTAGATATAGAATATGTTATATCTTGACGAAAGTAGGTACAGTGTTGTGATCTACAAGATGTTGGTATTCAAGTAGATTTTGTCGTTGTAGAAGTGTACAATAATTGAACGGGAGATTATCACTAGAATCAGTATATCATGATAGTTGCATTCTACCTACCAGCGAAGTGGAAAAGAAATGAAATGTGAAAAATCTACTGTCACCAAAAATGTCTCCAAAAGTATCTTGTTTTGGTTTCCCCTTTGAAATTTTTGGAAATTTTGCTTTGATGTTATAAAACATCTAGTTCTCGTAAGTTAGGCGAGCTTGATTGTTATAGTTGTAGTATGTTTATTGTTTGAGTTAATGGTTCTAGTTCATTAAGAATGCCCTAAGCACACATATTTCAGAAATAGTCTTTATAAAATGTAATCATAAAAAAGTATTTTTCCTATATTTTCTTTGATAATGTGCAGAAATACAATTAATCTAAAGCAGTTAATAGACGTTTGCTATAAAAGCATAACATCCTAATGATGTTTTTATAACATGATAAATTGATTAAATTAACGATTTATATCAATAAAGAATCTACGTTAACGTCATCCATGTTTAGCTATCACGTGGTTAATCTAGTTATATTAAATCGCTCTCCCTTTGCAATTTTAAAGTCGATAAGCCTCTCAGCATATGCGTCGAGGTTTAAAATTGAAGGTCTTCCATTACAACTGTCGGCGACAATCGTTAGTGGAAAGTTCTCAACTCGTTAGATACATTGTCAACTTAAAGCGAACAACAATAAAATTTATAACATACGTAGAAAGTCCCGAACTAAAGCAATATGCTTAAAACAAGGGACGTCCCCGTTAAATTGAGCGCAACGACATGATTTTACAGTCGTTTGTTTTATGTTACGTACATTTATATAATGGGGAGGAAAACCAGACGGACTTTTTCTCATCGCCTGATTGCTTTATTTTAATGTATTGGTAAAAAAGGTACTAAAAAAGGTCCTGTTATTTCCGTATTTTTCAAATAACAACATGATGATGCATTTTATTTTAAAAGAAATTTTTAACAATAATAATATAAACTGAAACAATATTTTACAAATCATTCTATGAAATTTGCAGTTAGGTAGTATTGAATACTGCAATACTGAAAATTGTACAGAAATACACAATTCTGTTATGAAGCTTCATATTGCAGTACAGACCATATACGTGTCACGAAATACGGCATAATGCACTGTATGTGGGTGGTCAAGGTGATTTGTCCGTTAAATAAAATAAGAATGAAACGTTTACAAATAGAAATATACCACAAAAGATTTTGTAGGGGCGTTACCGAAACTAGTGCAAACATTATTCCATACAAATTGTAACCACCTGAATGTTATAAATAATGTTGCCCACTCGAAAACGCTAAAACAACTTCTTTTATCCGTACAGAAATCATTCTATCTTAGAAGTACAAATTCTTGTTTATAATTGTATCCTTGTTTATTTGAATAGCATCTGGAATCACTTAGGTTGAAAATATTTTCTCAGTATTGCGAGATTCCTTTCCTAAACAACTTAGTATTCAGCGGGCAGCAACTTGTCTGTACTGTCCGGCTGCCCCTGTGGCAAAATTAAAGAATCCAAATAGGATTACGAACTTTTCTAATCCCGTTTTCTACGATCCCCGAAGAGAAGCTGTCAGTTCCGCCTGTATCCTAAACGGTTTAAATGGATATTCGTACACCTTTGCTATTTCTATTACAGACCTTTCAAGTCACAAAACGTTACGTGTTCAATTGGGTATTATTTGGTTATTTTATGTAATAACGAAATTAAATTACGAAATTCACTTTATTTTCTCGTCTCTGTTTCTAATTATTTCATTCTTCTAAATTTACTAATAAATTGATTTTTTAAATGTCATTAAATATAGAGTATTTCGACGTTAAACGTGTTCTAATAATACGCTTTAACGTTTTTTTGTTCTCGAGTACAGTTTTCTACTCATTTTCATAATTAAAAAAACATAATGAATCTAGAGAGCTGCTCTCAATTAGCTTCCATTAGGAAGAGATCTCGAGGCCTCGCCTCTTTTGTTTCTTAACGACTTATTTAATAAGATGCGTAATGAAGAAATACGGAGGCAATCATCCAGCAGGCGCCGCTCCCCCGGCCAACTAGATTACGTCTTATTATCTCGTTAAATATCGCACGCCCGCCGAGATAAAGGTTCTTTCATTTTCTACGCCCGTCTTTCGACTAGTGCCGTTTAATGAAAAATATTCCTCTTTAGTGAAATTTATGAGCGGTCGTATATTACTCACTCGCTGATGTTGGCGTTGAAGCGTCGACGAAAAAAGGATTTCTTACACCTGAACGTAATGAGGTTATTTACGGTACTTTTTAAAAATTCATTTAAGACGTGTTACATTAACTGGCAGATAATGGTGTATAGAGTGTAAATAAGGGTATTTCAAGTGTTAGTTGCGTCAGTTATAAGATCTGGCAAGATGGTTGAGCGGCCCCAGTTCGAGATTTGGTTGAAACTTTGCAAAAATATGATCAGACAAGTGACCATAGGCAACAGTGTGTGATGAGTTTAAAGTTTTAGTTAAGAAAGAAGAAAAAATTTGCAGAGCTTATTTTGACATTCAAGGATTACTAAGATTTTAAATGCATTAAAAATCATATTTTTCGGACTTTGACCAGAAAAGTACTTTTAACTTGGAAACCGTAAAAAATACAAGCTAATATGACTAATAAGGAATGATAGAGAATTATTAAGTATATTCAAAAATGCAATAATATACAGGGTGTTACTTTTATCGACGTAAAGTTGGTTGAAATGAACGTTAATTTTGGACGACCCTGTATAAATTATGATAAATTTTAAAACGTAAATATGATCTATGCTATTTCGGCTAATAACATGCCAAATATGAGGTGTTCAGTTGCAATGCCTTCAGAAATACAGAATTTTGATCTTGATGTTGCAATTGGCCCTATATTTGAAAAAAATTGAATAACTCAAAAACGGCTGATTTTTGACATAGGATGTCTTAGTAAGTTTTGATGCAGAATTGTATGACCAATACACAAAACTCATAAAAAATATACCATGCTATTTAAATTAAGAAAGTTGACGTCAACTTCCGGTAAACCGGTAGTAGTACAATGGCGCAAATAATTTTGCTGATGTGTCCAGATTATATCAGTTATAATTACAAGTTTTAACGAACTAGTTCCGTGAATGACCCTGTAGAGTGACCATTCTTCCCAGATGTTTCGGAACAGTTCGAGATTCTTCCAAAGTACCTACTCTTAAATACTCATAAAACTAATCACTAATCCGAATTAGTTATCCTTAAAAAATAAAAAATATGTATAGTTATGTATATTTGTTCATTAAACGAAATTTATAAATTTTTCGTTTGTTAAAAAGCTACTAAAATAAAAATAATAAAAGGAGTTGAATAACTGTATATATTGAGTTTTATCATTTCTTTTTGTCCAAGGGTATATATGTAATATAGAGGTGGGCATCGATGAAACTAGAGTACCGGAGATGGCGCTAATGCTCTCTCGGATATAGTATTATGACATTAAAGCGTAGAGAGATAAGAGAGCCAATGGACTGGACATGACTGTGCAGATCCTGCCCCATTCATCATATACAGCATATTGTATATGCACTGGCCACAAGAGTCAGCCGACTTGAAACAGAGATAACTCCGGATCGGCATTTATTATTGGGGAAGCACCGGACAAACTACCCCTATCTAAGGGTTGAAATCAATTTCTGTTTCGTCCGTTCGGGCGTACAGATTTCTGAAAATATGTATATACATAAACATCATCGCGAGATATTTAGTAGAATGAAATGGGATAAACATGTATAGTACGTACGATACATCATTGAAAATTTATTACAGCATTTTTCTTATACATATTTATATTTGATTTTATAAACTTTCTAACATAAACGCTAAAAGAAAATACATTTAAAAATTGGTGACAACTAATTGCCGATACTAACATATTACAACCGTCATTTCGATTCATGACTTCTATCCCCGCTGACATGAGATTACACCGTAATACTTGTGTAACGAATAGGGGCTTTTCGCAGGGTAAATAGTTCATTTAATAATGGTGAGAAACATCGTCTGGTAATACACCGTATTTACAATCGTTCAGGATTAAATATGGTACTTCGAGGGCGATTGAGCCATGTTATATTAACTCATAAACTGTGAACGCTGGGTAACAAATTAAATTGGCTCTGTAACTGCTGACATCTGATAAATTACCTATTAAATATATATATACATGTACACAGATATATATTAGCAGTTAAAACTTCATTAATTTTTAATGTTTAAACATGTATTTACAACGATTATCGAAAGAAGTTAGGATTAAATCATCAGTTAAGGTGTTTTGATTTCAGACTAGCTTCATTTGAAATTTTATATATTTATTTAAAAGATATATGTGATGTATTAACCTCATCATCCATCAAGCTTTCCTTATTATGTATCTGTACTTATGTATGTGTACTTCTTTTTGTTCCTCCATCGGTGGGAAGACCTCGAAAGACAACTGAGTTAGCCGACCTATTACACCAACATGCTCAAGACTCTCGAACTGGTTGCACCCGCGCAGCAACATCTGCAGTTGATCTTAACCTGTTCCGACATTCTGTCCGACTGTCTGAGACATTCCAAGGTATTCCTTGGAAATTTCAACAAGCAGAGAGCAAAAACCATGCTAGAACTAAACAGGAACAGATTACGCATTCTCACAGGTTTCCTTACAGGGCATTGTCACCTCGGGGAGCACATGAAGAGAATAGGTCTGAAACAGAATAGCGACTGCAGGTTCTGCGGGGCGGAAGATGAAAGTCCGGAACACCTGATATCCAACTGCACAGAAATTGAAGAAATTCGCGCCAACTATCTTGGCAAAGGCGTTATAGACGAGGAAGAAATACCCTCTCTGAAACCATCACATCTGTTACAGTTTATTAAAGCCCTCAGGCTGGATGGGGAGCTGTGACTGCGGGAAAAACCCAGCAGCTTACACCTCATGTAAGGGGGCACAATAGACCCACGGTCGCGGTGCAACATCGCCCTTATATCTAAATCTAAATCTAAAACCTGTTCCGCTGTTGAGCAGTCAGTAAGGAAATTCCCTGCATTTTCTGCATATGAGGCAATTTACTAAGCCCATTGGAAACGGTTCAAATCCCTCCAAAAGGTTTTAACTTGCTTCTACTGATTAAGATTGTCTTGCAGAGTTTTGGATGAATTTCAATAGTTTTACAGTGTCTCGTGAGCGCGTCTGTTCTAGTAGAAATAGTGCCTAACGATGAGCTCAGATCGTACAAAGAGTTTAGTACTATGATACGAACCCCTACACTTTGGTTCAGGTCCTGTGAATGGTTTGACTCCTGAGCGGCTTGTCACTCATCTTAACGTAACGCTGTGATAGTATTATGGTCTGTTATGACACCCCAACAGAACTATAAGGGCATGAGTTCTCAGATAAGATTTTGTCTGATCCACTTTAATGTACATAGGTAGCTCAAAATGCCTTTCGCAGAAGTTTAGACGGCGATTGTTTTAACAAAATGGATGATTTCGCTATCCAGTTTTCTTTTTCTCCAAATGTCTATGCCTGTGCCTTTCGCCGTTTGCGACGTATTCATAAACATCCGGTAGATTCTTCTCCTCGATATGCGACGTAGCTTTAACTGTTTCGCGGTTGAGAATAACTGTATTTTCCAGTAACTGAATAACTGTATTCTCTTTTGAAAACGTCGACAAATGCCAATATGAAAACCAAAAAAGGATGTCTGTTGGAATTCACTCTGCGGACGAATGCAATAAAAATAGATCAAGAATTATAAGCGGACCACGTGGTTTCGACCCTCCAGGTCTCATCAGCGCAACTCCGAGTGCAAGATCTAATTTCATCACCTTTCACCTCTCATCTTATTTTGTATAATACCTCCGACAATGGACTAATTCCAACCTCATGCCCTCTAGTGAACATGGGGAAGGGGAGGAGGGGGAGGGAGGGAGTAGTACACCGCAAGGCACTACACAACACAAGTCGGTACAGCAGATACCATCCGCAGGATGAATTCCAACAATATACCATAAGCGCCTATTACAGCCATTTTTTTGGTTTTTGTATTCTCTTCTGTTCATTATAGTTGAAGATACTGATATTATCTCCACTTACAATCCTTTATACTTACTATTTTAATCCGTAATACACTAAGGTTGCTTATGACCACATCTAAAATTGTGGTAGAAGTCCAGGAATTGTTTCCATCCCTGCTGTTGGCACCGATGGCGTGGCCCCCATGACACTTAAGCAGGAAATCTTCCATTCAAATCTTTATAAGACTATCCATATCATCGAAACAGTTACATGATACCAAATGGGGAATATAAAGTGAGTATTCAATTTCGTTGAAGTCACAATCAGCAAGAGCAAGTTTTGAATTTACAGATCTTGCTAATGTAGTGTTATAAAACAACATGTGGTTCCATGTATTTTTTGTAAAAGAAGTTAAACATGCAGTTATAACATGTTAACAAACAAATAATCTTGAATTGCTATGTAAATTAGCATAATTTTTTTTTTTTTCTAATTTAGGAGCAACGCTTCGATAATAACGAAAGAACCTTTCACCCTACCAACAGCTTCATCACTAACAATAAGTGAAGTTCGTATGAGGTAGGAAAACAAAGTTATCCGTGTTAGCTGTACCTGTTTTAATCAACAGTATACTCATTGGGATTGATGAAACGTAAATTAATCATTTCCTTTTTTGTTTAGCTTAAAGTTAAGTTAACTTAAATGTCAACTTGCACAGAAGCTGGTAGCTTACACAAAATTGGGTTAACAACAATAAAAAAATTAAAACTCAAAATAAAACAAGGAAACACAAGCAATGTTACAATAAATTAGAGTCAAATAGTTGAATATACTCTTGTTCACAATTTTTGGTCCGCATTATTTTTGCCAATGATACAGTAGTGAATTTAGAATTCCTTTGTGCCTGTCATTATTCGGAGAAATAAAACTAATACATGTGAACGACATCTTCCTTCTACATCCTAAACTGTACTGAAGCAAATATTCACACGTTTGAGTTGGTATTGGTAGAGCTATTAATTTTTCTAATTATGTGAAATTACAGAAACTAAATTTGTCTTATTGGAAATTTTTCGAAAGGTGCGAATTTATAAATTTATAACTCGGTCATTTCACCAACTACCCACAGATACAAAACTATATTGATAATTATTTACATTTACACCATACAAGAAGCACGAGAACGTAGACGCAGTCAATTGGTAAAACTTAGGAACTTAACTACTTGTATGTAAGGTATTGGAGAAATTAGTTAATTTCAATCTGTTGTCATATTGTCTAAATTTGAGTAGACGAAAAGGATTATATCAGGATAATGCAAAAACATACATCTAAATGTATAGACAATGAAAGTTATGAAATCTAAACTGGGCAATCTTTGGCAGTGTTGAATTTGTACCGCTTTTATCTCTCTCCAACATTTTAAAAACTAGAAACTAGCTTCTATTACTGAAGACAACTCCGTTAATTTAGTAGATTATTTTGTTTATTAATTAGTGTTTATTAATTGTGTATAAGAACACACTTTTGTAAGGAAAAAAATCCATATGCATTTGCGTAAAGTAAAGTTCATTAGAGTATATGCCAAAACGTTTCCAAGAATCACATATGCAGTAAGATCCATGTACCAAGAATTTTAAGAAATGTCGTACGTATTCCGATGATACAGCAGCATATACGTCATCGAGGAGTGAGGAATTAGTTTGTCGACGTCTTCAAGAACAAGTTAATACCATCCAAGTTAATACCAGTAGCTGTTCGATACACTAAGAAGGGAGGGCCACCCCACGATAATATTTTCGTTGAGGATTTCCGTCTCCCATGGAGTCAGTCTGCGTTGTACTTGGGAGTCATCTTGGACCAGAGACTCACCTTCAAGTTCCATGTCGATAAGATCGTCAACAGATTTATGAGTGCCAGATCGGTGCTCCTGTCGCTGCTCTGTTCGAGAAGTTTCCTTTCTCTAAGAATCAAGGTTCTGATTTACTTGACATTCCTTCATCCCACCATCACCTATGGCTCGCTGTCCTGGTCGAGTCTGGCCAAGACTCACCTAAAGAGTTTGGAGACTCTCCAAAATAATATCCTCAGGATGATCGTTGGGGCCCCATGGTTCGTCAGGAATACTCAACTCCGGGCAGACCTGGGAGTCCCTTCCCTTAAGGACCACATCTTGGTGTTTGCTACCAAGACCCTGGAGAGGACTACAACATCGGCAAACTCATTGGTCTCCCGTCTGGCCGGACTCGACCTCGATAGACCACCATCGACATTGCTGCGGACGAGAACTAGCTCAAGAAGGACTAATATCCACCAGCGCCAACTGCCGCGAGAGTGACCACATCAACAACTCTTATCATCAACAACTCAAGGCCTAAAGGGCCATATCAGAGATCAAAAGGCTTAAGGACCTCAACGTTCAGCCTTAGAAAAGAAACGTAGGCCCATAGAGAGGAGCTACTTAAGGCACGTGCAAGCGCCACTAGAGAGCGAAGAGAAGTTTTAGCTAGCAAATAAACTATAATTAATTTACAGTTATCGCTGGAACTTTCAAAGACAATCTAAGCTTAAGAAATGTAGTTTCTCACGTTTGGATATGCAAAACAAAGTAGGGCGATAATAGCAATCTTACCTGTGCTAATTGGCTCGGAATGGCCGAAACATATTAAACAAATTGAATTGTTGTTTTCACTCGTTGATCATTCCGCCTGATTGCTTTTTCGGTCTCTTAGAGAAAAATATATAAAAATATTTTCCTGGAAATTAACTATTATGATGATTTAATAAAAAAATACGATAAAATTAAATTGCCCACTTTGTGGTATTTCCAATTTAATAAGGCAAAGTGGTCAATTTGTTACAAAAAAAAGGTGGAAAAGCTCTAATTCATAGTGGATTACTACTTTGACGTTCATAAAATTAAAAGTATTTGCAAGAAAAAAAATCTCATTCTCAAATTTTCATTAACTTCCAAAAAATTACTGCTGGCAAGCCATTGACGGTTTGGTAGATTGCCAACATGCAGCGTTTTGTTTAACGTTATAAGTCTTTTAAGTTTGTTTTCATTTTGTACGAGTTTTCCGTTTTCGTTAAGTCAAAAGCATTATTAAACTAATACTGATTTTTTTTTAGATATTTCCAGGTAAAATTGCTGCCAATTTTTAATTTCCATGCCTAAGTTCTCGAAACAATAATTAAAAAATTATATATATTGCGAAAAAAACACTAGTCAGCAATTAATTTTTTCCGGTTTTTCTAGAAATTATTATGAAAACCAGCCAGTTTTTCACATAATAACCTCATAGGGTGTTGAGCGTCTAGTTTGTAGGTATATACAAAATAATTGCATCGTTATCGTTTAAAACTCCTCCTTTGCGTATGTAAAAGTTCCTATAAGATTCAAAGATAAAATACATTCATTTGTCATTATTTATACCTCAAGGGACGCAACTAAAGTACACAGGAATATATGTTCATATTTTCTTCGTTATCAAACTATATTTCAGGAATCATTATGAACAGATATATTAAACAATTTTATCACTACCTTCTAAATCAAATTCACTCAACCAAGAATATTTTACCGTAATAGAAATTTATGATGCAGTCAAACTGAATAGATGATGATATATAGGACATAATAGAGTACATCAGGTGTGTATAGGCGCTCAGTATTGATCGTAAATAATTTCCAAAGTACGGGGAAAAATGGACATAATATATCTTTATAAGTTGTTTTGCTGATATGCATAAATATTATAGATCACTTGTAATAATTCTTTCATCACTAACTGATGGAAATAAATGAAAATTTTACTAAGAAAAGTTGATTATTGATTACTTTAGTAGCCATTCAAATTTTATCTATTCTTTCTGTGATAATTTCTTGCAAAAATAAAAATGTAATATACCATAGTTGTGACAACATGATCAATAAAACTTTCGTACTCTGCAAAAAAATAATTCCCAAATTCGCATGCGATTCCAATTTCAATTACTTAATATAAACATACACACATGCACACACATCTCTCGTTTCAGCAACATTTACTTTAGTTAGGATAGAATGCGGTGATTTACGGTCCTCGGACATGCCACCGTTCCCTCGTTCAATCTACAACTAAAAAAAGACCTCCCGCCGCTTAAATTTCACGGCTTGCTCGATCTTCTTCCTAGTCATCCTTTTCGTAGCGAGACCTCGACCCTGCGGAGCGAAGAGGACGCACAAAAAATGAATCGGCCGGACAGAAATTAAGTCGGATTAGCGTTCGTAAAAAAGAGGAAACGGAAAAATAAATAAGAATTGTCGAGGGAGCTCGCTGTGCTCCTCTTGACAAATCTCTCTTCACAGAACAGCTAGAAAAAGAGATCAGCCCTTGGAATTGTATCGTGGACGTTTTGTAGTAGGTGAATACAGTTTCAGATGGATATGGGCTATTAATGAGTAAAATAAATAAAAATACAATTTGTATAGCGTGGGTGAATGCTGACAAAATACGTTAGTCTACTAACATTTAGTTATCCCTACAAAATTTTTAATAAACGTTAATATTCGTATAATTTACACTACTATCAGTTTTCGCGAAGTTTTTGTGCACATACAGTACATATTTGATTATTGGAATAATTAATCCGTATAAACAAAAATCCTTATAATCAAATGCATTCATTAGAAGCAACATGATTGCGATGTCTTCAGTTTCTTTCTGTCCTGATTCTAATAATACCGATGATCAAGTTTTCTGTCAATTTGCTTAATGGAATACAAACCGCGGAGTCTTCCAGCTCAGGCTGTAACGAATGAGAATTAAAATTGTTCCATCACTTTTGCAGAAGTTTTTGGGACATAAGTATGTATGTCCTCAAGCATTTTGTAACAGGAACACTATGTTTTTTAAGATGAATTGATGATGATTGATTGTTTTCTTTTTCAGATGTTAGTAAGTGTTTCCATAGGTCTTTACGACATCGCAGTTTATTTAACCAAATTGTATTACGATCCATTTGCTGAATTACTGGAGTGCAATTCGTTGGTAGTCAAACAGTAGAAATATTGGCATCATCACTTTTTACCTCTTCTTCCTTCGGTTATGGTTGAGCATTGTCTATTATTAATAATGCTTTAGGTGATAAATTATTGTTCCTCGAAAATGTTTTTACTTGTTTGGTAGATAATCCATGACACCATTGAGAAAACAATGCCGATGTCACCAATGCATTGCTAGTTGAATATGCAGCAAATTCAACTGGGAGTTGCGTACATTGGAATGATTCCTGGGCATGAGATTCGTACAGGCAACAAATGCTATTCTTTCCATAGTTACCAAACGAAACCTGGTTGAAAGGTTCCGTTTACTCCAGCAATAACTTCCAAAATAAATCTGATTCATTAGCATTGTATATTTGCGATGGTAAGTGTCCAAGATTTTTTATTTGACTTGCAAGTTTATTAACAAAACATTCCACAGCTTATTCTTTACTAAGTTTTTCGCCACAAACCTTGAGAAATATAATGCCATCTGACTGTATAACTGCTTAGCCGTTTCAGCTAGAATCTCGGAAGAAATTACGACGTGTTTGCTTCATTCTTTTACAAACCATGAATACAGTTCTTCTTACATTTCTGGGTATTCTGCCTTTCGTAAGGTTCTCCTCTTGCCAGGTTAAGAAAACGTGTTTTGAATAAAGCTACAAAAATCGCACAAATTGCTTAGAATTGTACAATAAGCGAAATATAAGTTAAATTTATCTCATAATTTTCTTTTCACTCTTTTCTAAGCCAGCGATTGTTGTTCCAACGCAATACAATTATGTAGTCAACTCATTTCCATCCATGCAGCTGTCATTAAACCCAACTAAGACGCAGTTGATTGTTTTTGGGTCCCAACGAATACGCCAACATGTATTGTCTCTTCTTGATATTCAGATCCTCAACCAGAAAATTCAACCTACTGACAGCGTCAAAAATTTAGGCATATGCCTTGAGATCTAGCATAGATTGTCTATGTATGTCATGCAAATAATTCAGAAAGCCTGTATTGCCCTGAAATTTATATATATAAATCGCCATTTCTTTGATTCCGCTACGAGACTGCTATTGTGCGACGCACTGGTTCTATCTTACTTTAATTATGGTGATGTTTTGTACTCTTCAAACTGTTCAACGTATGCAAAATTGCTGTATGAGGTTGGTGTGGGGCATTTGGAAGTTCCGGGTAGTTTCTCACAATTACAAAGAGAAATGCGTTTTGAATATGAAGAACAGACTTTCCACACATCCGACTATGTTTTATGTAAAAATCCTGAAATCAGAGTTACCTGCCTATCTATATAATAAGATTAAATTCAGATATCAGGTTCATGATGTGAACATTCACAGAAGTAATTTTCTATGTATTCCAAGGCACAAGTTTGAAATTTTTAATTGTAGTTTTACTTATAACGTTGCAAATATAATTAATAATTTACTCAAAAGTTTTTAAACTGTCTTATGTGTTTATTAAATAAATATAAACAAACTGCACACTGCAATAACTGACTATTATCCTAGTAGATTATTTTGTATTCATGCTAGGTTTGCCATGTAGAAATCTGGCTTTGGTTTTTACATCTGTTTACTGCACACTTGAGATTAGATAATTATAGTTTTTCTTGTTGCTATTGCTTCTTACATCTTTTTGTTTCTTTTCTACGGTTTTCTGTGTTTTGGTTTTATTATATTAGTTATAGACTAAAGGAAGAGCTCCTGAGCATTGTATGCTCAGAAGCGATTTAGTTTTTTTGATTATACCTATACAATCTGCATAATTTTAGTTAAATTGTAC
Source organism: Holotrichia oblita (assembly GCA_023690525.1). Lineage (NCBI taxonomy): Eukaryota > Metazoa > Arthropoda > Insecta > Coleoptera > Scarabaeidae > Holotrichia > Holotrichia oblita. The sequence goes on from CM043018.1 coordinate 117,730,472, forward strand.
TACTACTATTTATATAGTTTGTTTGTCTTTTTTTTCTTGTAATTATGTATGTATAGTCAGTAAACTCATATTCTTATTATTATCTATGCCTTTTAATATATGTATTTTTTGACCTTTATGTACTTATCTTTTAATTCCTGATTTATTTCCACTTAGAGGTCAATAAAACAATAAATAATTAAATACCAATTTATTCCATAACATATAATAATATGTTTTCGTTAAATAACTTCTTCGGTGGAAGAAATTAATGTGGTATTAAATCATTATTCCTTGATTATTACTTGTGAATATAATTAAAATTCGATATATCAATGAATTCTTTGTTTTAATTAATTTTGTTGATAGGCATGGCAATTTATATTTATATTATTAGTCATTTGACACATATTAAATGTCAATTTCTTCCACCGAAGAAGTTATTTAACGAAAACATATTATTATATGTTATGGAATAAATTGGTATTTAATTATTTATTGTTTTATTGACCTCTAAGTGGAAATAAATCAGGAATTAAAAGATCTATGCCTTTTGTAAGTTTTTATAATATTTTAGTGACTTTCCAATTCTTCTACAATAATCTTTTTTACACAACTTCAGAACTGAACTCAATACTGGAGACGTGTGGATGTAAATAATACGCACAAAAATGCTACACAGTTTCAAGGGAATCTCACAAACACCTCTGTATAAAAAGACGAAATAAAAACATACATATTGTAAACATATTTGATCTGGATAACTGCTGAATCCGGAAAATCAATGATCCGAATAATCAAAAATGTAGTGTAGTAATATAAAGTCATACCAAGAATATAAAACCCAATTTTGTTTTAAATAGGTTCTCTGGTACTCATGCCATTACCGATTCTTCTTCCATAACCAATAATTGATTGAGATGTGTTTTACCATTTTGTTAGTTTTTAACCCCATATAGCATGCATTATAGTCTTCACCAGTTAGGAAACCTTTTCAAGTCCTAATCCTTTTTTTGTAGGTTGGCAATGCTAATAAGATCTAAGATTGGTAATTCTGTAAAAAGGTCGGGATGAACGAAGAAATAGAAAACTAACTCGAAGACAATGCTTGTCGATGTAACATTTAACCTCTTCAGTATTTCATGGGTATCTTGCAAGCGGTAAGGATGTAAATGTAGATCATATTCAAGGATACGTCTGCAAGTGCAAACGATCTAATTCTTGATGTAAATCACTCATAGCATACTGACGTTCTTCTCCTAAATGTTTTACCGCTTCAAGATTTTGTTCGTTTCTAATGATTAGTCTACCACAACCCTTTTTGTGATCCAAGCTTTCTGTTTCTGCTGTTTGCTTGTCTGTTTGAATAATTGCACAAAATGGCGAACACTTGCGGAAAATTGATCGTATGAGATAGGAATACCTGCAAATTCTTCTAAAACATCCTGTTATGCATCTCTCATAGGGGGAGTTTACTAACTTTACTACTGTAATCGGAAGTTGGACAATTCTAAAAATATTGTACCTAAAATGCGCTTTATGAAAAACTTAAATGCTCAAAATTTCAGATTTTTTCTACAAACTATGCTTGAGATACTTTCTGCGTAAGCTCGTCGTGGGACAAACTGTACTAGTTAAATAAGAATATTTTATAAAATAATTTGTTTGATATAACAAATAGCCGCTTTACAGATGGTATACAGATGTGGTACCTATATTTAAACAAAACTAAATTATACAAAAGATATAGAAAACATTGAGAACTGTATTTTAATTCTTACGTATCTCAAAATGCATATACAAGGGCAAGATAAAAATTAATTGACGAAATTACTCTCATTGTATCTCATCAATTACTGCATCATCTATCAAGAAAAAGTTAATTTATCACATAGAATAAACGTTGAGAATTTTGAGTACTTCTGATGCAAATAGACTTAACCGGAAATTATATTTCAGACTTGAATGTCTTAGAATATTTAAAATATAGATAAATATGTAGCTATCATATATGACGTATATACATACATACGTTCCTGACAAATTCGAATAAAACTCCAAATTAGTGTATGCCTCGTTTCAACGATTGGAACGTTTTCCACACTAAAGATTTCAATACTAATCGCGTCGAAATGCTGGCAACGAACTGTGAAATATTTTACAGGTAATTTAAGCGAAATCACTACACAGACATTCATTGCCAACTAATTAACTAACCGTCTGTTTATTGAGGCGCATTAATCTGTAGAAATCTACCATTTAAACATTGTATCATTCAAAGTTGTATGCCTAAGTTGAAATAATGATGATTACAGTTTACAGATAATAGACGTTACACCTGTACTTGTATGTATATTTCTTTAAGTAGTGTATACGTATGTATTTAACTATGGACTAGTAGCATGAACGTATTCGAAACAAGTGCTTTTTTGATTCGTTTCCTTTTCAAGTGGAGTTTGTAAAGAAGTTTGTGTTCTCGATTCAAACACATGGTAATCAATCTTCAATTGTGCTCCAGCGACCAGTTATGAACTACTTTAGTGGTCCATAAAGAATCCGGTTCTGTAATGTTCTGTCTTTTTTGTATAGAAAACATTCATAATACTGCATATGTGAATGTATCAGTTTAATTTTGATGTTTAAGAGAATCTATACTAGGCATTAACATAGTTTGAAAATGATTTAGTTCTTTGTAAATTATCGTTTGAATTGTACATCCCCAGAAAAATTGTTTTTGGAATTTGATTTTCTATTTTTTTCAATTGTTACTTTAAGAATTTCAAAATATCTTTCTAACTCTGTAAACCTGCATAAAAATTGTTGCATGCCTACAAACCTATTTACACCTATTTACCAAACTCTTGTAGCCATTGCAATAACAAAAATAAAACAGTTTATGTATGTTAATTAGGTTCTACATATAAACATACTTTCAATACGGTTTCATTACAAACATTTCACTTCGTGTACGTTTAACTTTCTTGTAGATTGGGGAGACCTTTATAAAAATCTGAAAGCTCATTTGTTTTCATTATCGTTGTCGGACGTGCCTGTTTGAACCTTTAAATAAATAGGGAAGCAAATAATCGACCCAACTCTTGCATACGCATACAGGGAAATCAGAGATAGAAAATGCACGCATATCGGTTACCTACCAGCTCTACTTGCAACAACAATATTAATCAACGTGTAACGAGAATGAAAACAAACGGATGAAGTAATTTATTATAATAGAAATCTATACATTCAATCCAATTAACTTAAGTGCAAATAGTGATTTTTCTCAATGTAACATAGGTATATGTGTATAGATTAAGACACTTGCAATACTGCATCTAATAAGATTAGAATTCAGTTTCTTCATAATTAAGTAACTTCAATTATCAATCAAGAAAAGACATTTGTTTGTTTTGTGAAAACAAATCATTCAATCTCAATGAACTAATTACATTTGAGTACAAGTTTTTAGAAGTATAGACCTAGATTTTTAGCCATATTGGCAGTATTATTAATCATTTTTGACAATAAATGAATGTCGATCTCGGGGATATAAAGGCTATTAAGTAATTGTAACCGTAAAGGAAATAATAAGCGAAGAAAAAATTATGGTGGCCACGCTGGTTTATTATAATAGAATTAGAAATAGAATAAAGTATCGGTTAAATTAATAGGGTCCTTGTTTATTTCTTGTTTTTAACTTCATGATACTTCAGAATTATTTAGAATCGAGTGCTAGCGCAAGTTATGTATTTTGAATATTGTTTGGCAGCTACCTTGAGATTTATGGATTTCTTATTAGTGGTACATCCTTTTCAAATCTAGAGTTTAGGTCAATTCCTTGCTATTTGTCCTAATTTATACACCCCTCAAGTGTAGTTGGGTACGCTCTTTCCCCTAATAAAACCCTGCTTCTGCTGGAGCTTCTTATAAAAATGTGTAGTTATTCACTAACAACACTCAATAATTCTGGAAAACTTGAAAACACGGAACTGTGAATTACCAGTTCTTCGTTTTACTTCCTCGTTTATAAATCGGTATTATTCTTGAATACATTAAACTCTACGGAGAAACATTCTCTCTAAAAGCACCCTGGTCGATATGGTGCCATGGACAATTTTTGCTTGATTGCCTCACGTTGGGTGGGAAAAAACGCCTAACAGATTTAATGTTGTCTAAAAATAAGTAACAGGTGTAAAATTTTTCCTAACATAATTGGTACAAATTGTCATCTGGTTTAGTTTTCGAAGGCTTACCACCGGTTATATGTATGTATGCACCTGTATAAGAATAATTTTATCGCGCATAGGGCCGAGCGTCTTCGCGAAGAAATCATTTTCCTTCCGACAAAAAAATTTGCTCTCTGTTCTACGTTCATCCGGTACATTTTCTTATTAACGTCCCAATCAGCTTAGTCGTGGTTAGTCAGCCCCACTCAGGTGCTGATTGGCTTTTTAAGTTAGTTTTTCTATGCTGTCTTCGGAAGTTTTCACGTGGTTTGTGGATCTCCTCCAGCGGTTTTTTATGTTTTAGAGACGATTATTCTATATTTTTCAAATTTTTGGGAGGATTTCACACATATGACGTCGAGACTGGTTCAGATCTAAGTTGTCCACTACTACAATCGTACACATATGTTTACCAATAGATTGAGTTTGCTGTTCTATAAGAAGTATCCGAATTGATATATTGTATGTGTGTCACTGAAGATGTAAACTTAGTCGTCGAAATATGTATCCTTGTAATTTACTTATATTGTGATAAAAGGATAACTTCTTGTTATATTTTAATATTTCAGAACTAAACATATGTAAATGAATCGCACCCCTTCATAATTCGAAAAGATAATTAAGGCAGAGTTAGTGAATCATCAATCAACTATATCCCGACATTGATAGGTAAGTTATATTCATATATTGCTTTATAGCTAAATAGGTACTATATGAGCAAGTATGTATGCATGCATATTGGCGCGGTGGTGTGTTTACAGACGTGCCCGTCTCGATTTATTTAGTATGCAGGTGGTGTGAATCACGTCTAATCAGCTGTCCGGTACTTAACCCTCCGTTTCGTATTATCGTCTATTAGGTTGTGCATCTGCCCGCTCTCATTGTTTTAGATTGCGATCACGCACAAAATATGTTGTTTAACACCGTTGTTGTGCTGAAGAGCAAATTGTAGCAATTAAATACCCTTGTTTCCAATTGTTTGAGTGCCCGTTAGAGATTATTAAAGTGAATTAAAGAAGAACAATATTTTATATTTTATTTTCTAAAACTTTCAATGTCACAAATATCAATGATATTGTTTATATTCAATATCATCTGACAATACTATTGTAATGGAAATATTCACATAACAGCAGGAAGATGAAGAGATCTGAAACTAAGGTTCATATCATCAAGTTATTTTTTCTAAAATTTATGATCTTTTTTATACCTTCCCCGCGTCTTCTAGAGTGCTATCCAGTTTCCTTAAATTTATTTACCATTTGAGAAATTATTGAATGGATTATACCTAGAAGATTAAGCACACAACGCATACTACTTCCTTTTTCTAACAAAGTCGCTCTTACACACTTACAGGTGATCGATATTTTCGTAATTAATAATTAACTGATCTAAACTCAAATTACTAAAATTATCTGCTGAAGAAATCATCAACACTGATCGCTTATTTTCAATTCAATTTACAAACAATTATTTCAACAAACTTTCACAAAAAAACTGACACATTATACTGCAATATTTGTTCGATTTTAGATCTATAAGTTTCATAACATTAAGCACAACGAATAAAAATGCACTCATCGCAAAAAAGAAGAATGAGACGTAAGAGAGAAAGCGATGGACAACAAGAAACTACGGCTAGTCGCGCACAATAATCGAAGAAGATATTTGAATCTTGATTTAAACATGAATACGTTGGTCAAAGCATTCCAGATAAAATATTTCAATTTAGTAGTAACCTGCAAGTTTTATAGCAACACATTGAAGAAATACTTGAATTTATCTTTTCGTATACCAAGGATGGACATTTTTCATACATGTAACAGAACAAACTGAAATCAAAGTGAATAGAATTAGAACTAAATTAGCTGAAGTATAATTTGAACTACATCAACGGAAAGCTCAGAACAATCAGAGATCTAGCAAGACAGGACACGACTGACTCACAAGAAATTGAAAGTAATGTTTGCTGTATATCGTTGGATTTAGAAAAGGTAATTTTCACCTCTTAAACATTTCGATATGTTGTACTTATCGTAACTAGTTTGCTTGTTCTAACTTCGGAGTGCACTTCAGAGACGTAAATAATCCACCTACATATATCCCCCTGGCATGAAAGATTCGTGAGTAGAGATGCCAATGAAATTACTTCGTATTTGCTCCATTCATTAAAGAATAACTTGAGAGTGGCCAAAATAAAAACATTTTTTTTTCAATTATTTTACTCTTTCTGATCGCTAATAAATTATTTGATAGTACATAGCTTAGACTTCTAAAAAATGGTCACTGTTTCATGTCATGTGTACAGTCGAAAAACCACAGAAAATAAGACATTCGTACCTGAAAATTTGATTAGTATTATTAAATCAGCAAGATGTAATAACATAGTTGATATAAAAATAGTTGCATTATGGTATATCAAAAAAGTACCCGATAAATTATTAAATTTGGATATATTCAGTAATTTGTCAGGTGCTGCAAATAAGTAAATTAAAGAAAACAATGATAAAATTAACACAGAGTAACGCTTGGATGTAATATCGTTTAATTCTCAGACATCAAAATTACAGTTATTACATTTTACAGAGTTTGCCATCGAACTACAGCATTCCAGGCGAATTGTTATTAGCTTTCGTAGCAACCCAATCTGTCTAGTCAGACCACGATTATCGTATAGTCGGCTTTGCCGCACAAACTTCACAATTAATTGACATGCTATTTGTCTCCGAAAAGTTCAAACCACTTACTATTTGCCCATTCATCATTTTTTGCATATCACTAAAGTTTAAATGTCAGGTCACCAGGTCTATTGATATGTCACTTGCAACAAGACTTGATACATGGTCACTTTTAAGTTTATAAACCACGGATGATGAGTCTGCACGTACTAATAATTCATTGTTCTTATTCTAAATACTGCAACCTTCACCATTAAATGCTACCGTATTGCTTTTATTTACTATTTAGTCCACTGATAATAAATTTGCTGTCAAATCCGGTACCAATAACACGTTTTCTATTTTTACCTCCACCCCATTTACTGGAAAACAGGTATTTCCAACTCTTGTTACCTTCATTTTCCCATTATTTGCTGCGGTAATCTCATTGACATTTGAGATGCTTGTCTGCGATAAGCACTTCGCATTTGGCGTCATGTAGTGTGTTGCACCACTATCTATGAACCATTCCATAGAATTCGATTTATTTCCGTAGGAAAACCATGTGCCACTAAACGCAACCTTTGAATCATGCTTATCCGGTTTCTTTAAAGCTCCCACCATTTTTCCTGAGTGAAGCTTTTCATATGAAGGACATGGGTAAAGCAAAACACTGCATTGGTCTGAATATTACATATGATGAAGAGATCAATGCGATCTCACTAGATCAATCAAAATATATTAACGAAATATTAGATAAGTTTGGAATGGCAGAATGTAAACCGGTAGTCCTCGCAGTGACCCAAGTCAAAGGTTGTCTGTTAGCATGTGCAAAGATGAAACAAATGTTAATGTTCCATATCAGGAAACGGTAGGTAGCCTATTATACTTGGCACAAGGCACAAGACCAGACATAGTCTATGCCGCAAACGACGTAAGTCGTTTCAATTCTAATCATGGAACAGCCCATTAGCAAGCGGTGAAGCGAATTTTTCGATATTTAAAAGGGACAGCGAATTTAAAACTTCGCAATGGTAGCAATGAAGATTTAATTGGCTATTCGGATGCGGATTGGGCTTCTGGAGTTGATAAGCGACGATGCGGTGGGGCAATATCATGGTCGAGTAAGCGACAACCGACTGTAGCGTTGTCAACAGCTGAAGCTGAGTATATGGCTTTGTCTTCAACTATTCAAGAGGCAATGTAGTTGAAGCAGCTCGGGTAGGACTTAGATGAGAGTTTAAAGACTAACTCAACGACCATCGCATGTGACAATCAGAGCGCAATTAATTTAACCCAATATGATGGATATAGAGCTAGATCGAAGCATATAGATGTTCGACATTATATTAGAGAGCGAGTGAAAGACCATGCAGTCAAGATCATGTATGTTCCAACGCAAGAAATGGTGGCCGACAGCCTTACAATAGCTGTTCATAAAGAAAAGGCGCAATTTTGTGCTATAAGCATGGAGTTAGTTTCATGGTAATGAAACCTGACATTAACATGTTTTTTAGTTTTTATTAAGTGGGAGTGTTGATCTGTCAACTGTAATATCTGTAATTTTGATATCTGAGAATTAAACGATATTACTTACAAGCGTTACTCTGTGTTAATTTTATCAGAAGCAATATAAGAATTTTTGGATCATCTGTTATGGTGAACGTACCAAAGCAATGCAGGCAGAAATGAGATCAAGAGGCCAGAATGATGATTTTCGTAGCATACAGCGCCACTACAAAGGGACCCCACAACGAACGAAGTAGTAACACGTCGAGATGTGATCTTCATGAAGATCAAACTACAGGTAATGAATACCTCATCCGGTTATCTTGATGAGAATTCTATTTCAATGGGAGACAATTCAACTCGTGTTGAGACAAACATGAAGCTATTCAACCCATTCTAGCAGATAGTTCGTCTATCGAAGAGAATAACGAAGATGAAGAGGATCCAAACGATGAACCCTGCGTACCAAAGGGGATGGTGACTGACATTCATATGTTTTTTTAGTTTTCATTAAGTGGGAGTGTTAGTTTTTAAATGGTTTTCTCTCGTCTTAGTAGTCGGCGAATAAAAAAAAACAAGAAACAGGATGTATGTTGTTTGACAATTAAACGATATTACTTCTAAGCGTTACTCTATGTTAATTTTATCAAACAAGAAAGGAATATATTTGAAAAAATTACAATTACGTACACTGGATCCTGAAAATAAGGTTTCGACAATAAGAAAAAATGCTTTTCTCTATGATACTCTATTTGCAAGACTCGCAACACCATTAATTTTAGAAAAATTTGGTACAAACTGATACCTCGCTTCAGGCGATTCAGCAAAGAATAAGGTCCCAATGAATTTTCTGTCAATATCTAATCAATAAATTCTTGGAAGTATTCTATTCTTCAGCTTTCGTCTGTAATACAGTCCCAGTAACTGTTACATTATTAACTTGTTTTTCAGAAGTTTTTAAGATCCAGGTTATTTTAATTTAGTCTACTAGTCTAGTTCAGAGTTTTGCAATATGATAATAAAAACTAGTTCAAGCAACAAGAAGTAAAACAGATTTTAGTTTAACTATTATTAATAATTACAATAAAATTTGTACGGGTTTTTTCGGTCCTTTAATAATAAAAATTTTTAGATATTTCGTCACAATTCTGTGACTTCTTCAGGAAATTATATTAATTAAAAAGAATTTAGATTAACGTCTAGTGCTAGTAATCTAAATTCTAAATATCTAAAGATTTTTATTATTAAAGGACCGAAAAAACTCATACAAATTTTATTGTTTTACAAAAAAACGGTCAAAAAACAACATCAATATTAATAATTACATTCTGAAATCAAAACCTGATTAGTTCAAAAACTAAGTTTTAGCATTTTGCCATTACGTAGATCATTACCTAATTGATAAACACGAGATTTCTCCTCTATTAGTTTCGATAATCGAATTTTTAAGAGTTGTTCCAGGCTTGTCTATATTTGTTTCAGGCATTATTGTTATTATATTCCCTTGACTTCGACTACTTTAACAACTTTCCAAAAATATCTAAGTTCGTCGTCTAAAGAATTAATGTTAACTTTATCAATTTTATTAACTGTTAGAAGATAATAGCCGAAGAAAGTTGTTTACAAATAAATTAAAACTATTGTAAATAACTTAAGAATATTTACTTTCTATACGAATCAATTCAAAGGAACTTTATTACTTCGATGTGTTTGTCTTTACGCTTACAGTATAACCAAGAAAATAAATAATAAAAACAAAAAAATGCTCTGGAGAGTGATATATGTGTACGTAAAACATATCTACCTAATGCATTGAAACGCACTCGGTGATTTGATTGTGCGAGCACCTGGTCGGCAATTAGCGATAATGAAACCACACACTGCGCTATTGTGTGATAGTTCTCGATTGCTTTGGGTTTCACTGTTATGCTAGTCCATTTCTTTCGACGTGCGTAACGAACGAAAAAAGAAAAGATTATGGGCATTCAGAAAAAGAAAAATGACAGATGTGTATAAGAAAATGATCTAATTATTAAACGCCACTAATCGAAATTGTGGAAATTGAAATAATGCGTAATGTAATCACAATCATTCACTGAAAATATTAAGCATAATAAAATTTCCTATCATTACTATAAATTCATTTATATACATGGTGTTACAATATTGCTTCACTGTTCCGTTTGCTGTCATTCAGTTTATATGGCCGAATCTTCTCAACTCTCCTTCCGCTATTTTTCTTCTATTAGTCTATTAGATTTCTTCTACATAATCTTGATGCTATTATATAATCTTCTTTCGTCTGATATTTGTTCTTTTATTTCTTCTTTTAATCTCCCATCTCGTAATACTATTGAATCCAAATACTTGAGCTTTGAAATTTGTTTTCTAAAATTCTTGCTGTTTCTTTCTTATTATCATGATCCTTGCTTTTCTTTATTTATATTTTTTCGTCTAGATTTTTATTCAACCTTTCTCTATCATAACGGCGTCGTTCGCTCAGTACAACTCTGATATTTTCTCATTCATGGCTTCCGATGTTTCCCTACTTCTTAAAATTGCCCAAACATTTTGTCGAGTGCCTTTTCTATGTCTTCTATTTTTTTTTCTTAACTGTCTTAAAAGAACTATTGCGTCACTTACGGCTTTATTGGGTCAGAATCTAAACTGCATGGCTTCTTCGTTTTCTCGTTATCTCTAAAATCACCAAGGAAGGCTTCCCGATTGTTTCAAAATATATTATGGCATCTACTATAACAGTAATATGCGGCTACAGTGTTGGTTAGATTATTGGTAAGTATATTTATTTTAATTAAATCTTAAAACTGTAAAGGATACTTTTTAAAATTTCAAAAATATTTGTTGCAATCCGATAAAAAAAAATCATAATGTTGTGATTCTATAATTATACGAGTATAGTACTTATTTAAGCAATCGAATTGCAGTAGTATTACGTAATAACTGCAGTACCTATCGAGACAACAATTTCTAGTTAATCGCATATACATATTAGTTTTAATTATCGTTATTATGAAAATCTCAACGATTTCGCAATAAACCAATATAATACAGAATCACCACTTCACTATAATTACTTAATGATGATTATTGTATATATATTTATGATTATATAGTACTTGCTCTGATGAACTCGTAGCTGTAACAATAACATAATCGAGAGTTGGGTATTAAACGGGCTTAAATCGAAAGTTTTATACACATACGTATATATATAGGAAAGAGATTATTTTTTGATTATCGACGCTTTAGTTCGAGTACTTTTACTCGAAATAAGTGTCAATATAGGACTTAATACGAGCAAGTACTAGTAAAGATGAGAGCAACAATGTCATAAAAAATCGGTAGTATACGTTACTTGTTAAGAGATATATCGTAATCATAACAAACATATCGTTTTTTTAACATGTTCCTCATTTTGGAGCAGTTTCGTTCTATCTTGTATTATTACACGTAATATTAACTCAATTAAATAAAGAAACATATTTAGAATAACTAATATGAATAATTCATAATGAAACAATATTAGTTAATTAATAAACATCCCAAAATAACATTTTGAACTCTTGGCGTTGTATTTTTTATTGCTTCGCAACTATAACCATTTCAAATATGTAACCAGGCTTTAATTTAAGCTTGATCTAGCAGCAAATGCTGCAGTGCAAAACTACCGTATTTAATTATCTTGGCATGGCAAAAATGTATGGGATTGGTGAAGCTCATCAAGCACAATCGGATTTGATGGCATTACTTATTTCTTATGCTGCAACATAAACGATCGTTTTAATATATGATAGACATGCTTTCTACGTTGGTTTAACAATGGCTCAGAACCAAAAAAAAATGCCTATAATAGGCGCTCATGGCATATTGTTGGAATTCACTCTGCGAATAAATGCAATGAAAATAAATCAAAGCGGACCACGTGATTTCGACCTTCTAGGTCTCGTCAGCGCAACTACGAATGCAAGATCTTTGACGAGACCTACACTTTTTTGGTTTTTATATTTTGGCATTTCTCATAATGCAGAAACTACGTATTGCAGTCACTACACTGGAGACATTTAAAATAAGGTAGGATGAAGTTGGTGAAATGGAAACAAAAAGAATAATGGTAGAAAACTGCGAAAATCAGTTTTTCCTACAATTGTTGCAACTATTTAAGAAAATCTTAATTCTGATGTGATAAAGGAAGATTTTGAGAAAGATAGAATTTTTTTTTTTATAATGCGATTCCCACAGAAAAATTCAAGTCAGAGGCACATAAAAGGTGGCAAATTTATTCGGAACAAAAATATGCCGCTCCCAAGTCTTTAGTATCCGATGATTTAGAAAGTCTAGATGATGCATCTAGACCTCCGACCTCTCATGTTTTGGAAAATGTATGAATGAATAAATATGCCGCCTTTAATATCCCGTAAAGAAGATCGAATTGATTTGCAGCATCTATTTCTATAATTTTGGAACCGTTATTTGCACCCAGAAATCGTTTGACACAATACTGCTGAAACAATTAACCCACACATTCGTCACATAAAAATAGCAAAAAAGGTGTATCTGCACAGGAGGATAGGGTATTACATAAAATAATCCTGAAAGAAAAAAAAAGAAAAAAAATGATGATAACGATGATGGATGAACATCCTGAGTTTATTAGAGATGAATGAAATGACGGTGAAGTATCTGATAAAAACAAATCAGACAAAGATGGATTCGTGGAATTGATGGACAATAAGTTTGAGACATTAAGAGTGAAGAGTGAGGATGATGGTTGGATTTGTATTGTCAGATATATTTAATATTAAGAAAATAAAACGAAACAAATTTCCGTAAGGTAAAATACAATAGTAAAGTAAATGGATGGTTTTATTTAGTTAATTAGTTTAAGAAATAAAACCGAAAGACCAAAAAAACACTAGTATAATATATATACAGTTTGCGGTTAAAATAGAAACGAGCAAAAACTAATACAATTACTCTAGCCGACAATTTTAAACTTTTTTTTTAATAACTATTGTAAAAATGAATATATAGTTCTTGCAGTCTTTAACTGAAAGCATAACCAACCAAAAACCAAATTTTTCCACCATTTCTGATTTTAGAGTTGCAATCAACAAATAACAATTGTATTTACAAATTTTGTTAAACAAGAGTAAAAAATGGATAAGTACAAAAATCTTGACATTAAAACTACTAGAAAGGAAAACTGCTGACTTGTCAAAGTTTTGCGTAAATGAAGTTATTTCTTCCTTTTATGTTGGCTGTTGTCTTCTCTAATGAGGACCAGCAATAATCTCCCATGTCAATGGAATCCTACCTACCCTTATCATTTTTTCATTTCTTCCATATTTTGATGGAATGTTTCTCCCTGTTCATCACTCATTCCTCATTCCTAAATCAGCAAGAAAGATACTCAAATGTGACTCCAAAAAATGAATTTTGAGCGACATTCGAAACCCTAAAATTTTGTGCTTTCCTAACAGATTAGCTACGATATTTTGGTAGTTTGCACTCTTTTGATGCCCCAGAAAATTTTTAAAAGAAGTCCTTGTTGGACCTGCTTGGGTTTTAGCAATTGAAGCCCAGTAATTTAGCTTATCAACTATTTATTCCTACAGTTGCTAGCATATCCAGTCACAGTCACAATTATGATTAAAATTAAAAATTGTGTTTATTTATTTGGTAGTTTGGTAGTGCAACTAATAAACGAAATTTTGTTTTATATAATATAAATTTAAGTCGACTCGAACAGTTTCATTTGCTCAGTACTAATTTTTTAGATAACTCAAACAACTGTGACAAGTTTATGTAGCTCTATATGTTTTACCGCTAACAGTAGCAAGACTAATCAAATACACTCCGGTACATCCTCTAGGAAAATTGTAAAACATATTGTTACTAGTTCTAATGCTAGTACTTTTAATTTCTAAAACTATATCAATAAAAATGAAAATGGATCATATATAAATATGAATCTATATCTCGCCTATACACATACGTATGCATAATAAATATAAGTTTGCTAAACTAAATGAAGCCGATAACTAATATAGTAGATCCATATCTAATAAGTATATTTCTAGAAATACATACAAACAAATGTAATATAATTTATAATACAGCCAAAATATGTCGATTTATCAACACAAAAATGATAGTGATGTACCAGTACGTATCTAATCTTTTAATTATATTCGAGAAATATAAATAATATTGAGATACACATACCTAATATGAAGCATACCATTCCAAGCATTTTCTATCGTGACAATTTTGCACGCACATGGTCTGTAAATTTTTACAATTACATAAATCTTTATCTAATATTATTTGCTGATCTTTACCACATAATTGAAAAATAAACAGCGAACATCGATAAACTTAAATAATTGCAGATATCCAGTATCATTGGTTAGATAAAACCCAATTGAATTATATCTTTAGATATACATATATAGGGATCGACTTCTTTTTTTAAAATAATACAATGATACATTCGGTGATAGCCATCTCTGATTTTGATTTAATGTAATCTATACATTAATATTTAAATTATTTTAATTGAATAGTGTTTGTACTGCTTTGAACAAATTACTGAAGTTTTATGTATTTTTTCTACATCCGATCGTCATACAATATAATTAAACCGTAAAAATTGTGCATACATCATTATCATTGAATTTGATATATTTTATGAGAAACTGCGAAAACTCTATTTAACATTCTCCTACCTATTTTGGAAGTGTGGTAATTGATGTGATAATTCTACTAATTATAAGTGCATCTGCGCTCAGCATTGTTAATAGAAAAGAAAACCTACTTAATAGCTCTAAATTTTATGTATTCAGATGTGTTTACACAACAATTAAATTCAACTATATGCACGAAGAACACACAATTCAAGTAAGACTAGGTTTACTGCCTATCTTCGCACTTCACACCATAAAATAATCCAAATTAAAGTGCACTTTAGAACACAAATCAACTTCGATCAAGAATGATTTTCACGTGTCTTCAAACTTCAAAATAAAGTAAAAATTATTTTTAAGAATAATAAGTTAATCAATTCTGACAACAGTTATTTTGCAGGCCTTGATAAATATCTATACAAAACTGTTATATTTGTGCATGCATACTAAAAAAAAAATCATTTCATACAGAATCTATACATGTATTCTCATTAATTATTTCCCCTTTTTTAACGCCTTTTCAAATGTTTATAAGGAGGTCACCGTATTTCCGTTTTCTTGGTGTTAAAGACTACCTAAGCCAACACCACCACCATTATTTTCTGCAAGCTGCAGCAGTTTTGTATTCATCGAAAGTAAGATTAGTTAGTTAAAGAATAAATTTACATTGCGCTTGCAGGTTGCAAATTTAAAGTAGATATACTTAGAAAACGAAAACAGATTGAAAACCAAAAGATGACTGTACACAATAAGTGCTCATAGTAAAGACTTAAGAGTACTAGCAGGACTGACAATTCACGAATTGTTCGAGCTAGATTGGTATCTGCCGTACCGACCTGCTTTTGTTGATTCTCCGAGTAGTATTAGTTCTGATTTTGCCCGATAGTGGAAGTGAGCTTAAAATTAGTCTGCCATCTAAATTATTGCTCAAACAAGTTAGCGAGGTGAAAGGATGAATGTAAGGTCTAATATACGCAGAGACTAATACTTAACCTCTTTTATTACTTCGTTTCCTACATAATATGCAGCATATTATCCGGCCTCACGGAGGACACAACTTCTCTTTGCAAAATGTTAATAATGAGGAAAGGAGTTATCCAAAGAGATATCCAAAAAATCGCGCAAACTCTAAAGGGGGCTGTGAACCAGGCATGGGCAATTCTACGGCTATAATAAATATGTAGTTCTTATAGTTAGGTGCTCTTTCGGTGTGTAAGGTTTTATCGAATTCGAAAGGTGCTGCTGTTCCCTTTTAGGTCATCCTATTGTGACGTATTTAAAATCTGTGGTATCCAACCCACAATACTTTCCGAACTTACGTTTGAATGGACAATTTATCACTACTTGTATTCTGATTTTCTGTTTTTTCAAGGCCCACTTAAAAATTTTGTAGTAAGAAAATAAACTATTGCGGATAATTTCGTTACTTTTGACTTAATTATCCACCAAATAATAATTGAATAAACATCGATTGATTCAAAAAGCAATTCTCATTAGTAAGAACGCTACAACTTTCCAAGTATAACCAAAAGTTTAAGTATCCTTACTATCTAGTATTCAGGATGAGGCTGAAAAAATCATTAACACCACTTGCAGCATTTCAAATATCATTTTTTACCTTTTAATTAATTTAATAAAATCAGCCGATGAACAACGGAATATTGGCTGAATTATTAAATGTTGAATACAAATCTGCTTGATCTAGTAGTGAGAAAAACATAATGCAAAGATTAAAGCAATAATAAAAATATACCATAATAAAAATAAACTAACTCACTAACTACCTCAGTACGTTTTAATTTTTACAGTGATGTCTTATTTCCTTACTTATTATTATAATCGGCTATAATATATAGCTGGTTGGTTTTCTAACCATTGCCGATAGATAGATAATTAAACGGTATGGCTATGTGGCATCTTGCTACTGTGACCTATAGGTCTATTATAGCTCCCTATTAGCTACACCACCTGGTCTAGCTTAGCCTTCTTTATTAGGCTTTCTAGCCTTGCCGGGTTAGTCTTCATGTAGCTCGCCGTGTCTGGATATGGTTCGCCAATACACTCTAGCCTCATTCTGGCTAGTCCTTCGCATTGGCACAGGATGTGCTGTGAGGTATCTTCTTTTGTCTGACATGCTTATGCTTATTAGGGTGCTTATTGGTCTGTTATGTCCTGTTAGTAGGCCTACTACCAGCCTCACCGTTCTCCTGCCTTTGTTCAGAACGTCTTCATCATCATAGGCATGTATTCTTTGATGAATTCTTTAGCCTGCCGATGTTCTGGAGAGCTTTTCCATCATTCGAGGGATTTATTCGCCGACCATTTCTCCATTGTTTTGACTATTTCCAGTTTCGTGGCTCCACACGACGGTGTAGGTCCAATGAGTGGCCTAGACGTTCCTTCTTCGGCTAGGGCATTAGCCTTCTCATTTCCTTTAATACCTTCGTGTCCCGGTACCCAAGCTAGGGTCACTTTCCTCTGCACTCCTAGTTCATTTAGTGCGC
Organism: Holotrichia oblita; assembly: GCA_023690525.1. Taxonomy (NCBI): domain Eukaryota; kingdom Metazoa; phylum Arthropoda; class Insecta; order Coleoptera; family Scarabaeidae; genus Holotrichia; species Holotrichia oblita. The sequence goes on from CM043018.1 coordinate 117,748,054, forward strand.
ATGCGCAGTCCCATATCAGCCTTGATATGATCTTTGTAGCGTCAAGCGCTTTTATCACAGCTTCATTATCAGTGAAGATGGCTATGGGCTTTTGTTCTGTCCCTTGCCTTAATATTTCTCTGATACAGTGGTGGATAGCAATTGTTTCCGCCTGAAAAACTTCAGTTTCCTTCGATAGACTTAGGCTGACTTCCGTTCTTGGTTTAAGTCCGAGTATTCCGGCTCCTACACCTTGTTCCGTTTTCGAACCGTCTGTAGACCAGTGTAGAGAGGCTTTAACGGGAGGACCGCCTTTCCATTGTTCTCGTTCTGGTATTTTGGTTTTATATTTTTTGTTGAAGTTGTATTTTGGAACCATTACATCTGTAGCTAAACAAGTTACCTCCCCGGTTTTTAGTTATTTAATCAACTTCTGATAAATTCTCCCATGTATGTGTGTGATGCGTGTTTGATTTTGTATCAGCCTGTACGTGACAGACCTTGCTTCTCTTTGTATTTAGATATGTAGTGGTGATAGGTTTAACAAGACTTCCATAGCCGATGTTGGAGTAGTTCTCATGGGCTCGTGAAGCACATGCAGGCTAGCCTTTGTACACCATTTAGGATCGTCACTACTCCGGCCTGTTGGGTCTTTGGCCACCACACCACTGACCCATATGTTATAATAGGTCTGATCACCCTTGTGTATAATAATTTTTATTTTGGGGTTTAATCCCTCAGTTTTTTCCACACAATTTTCTGCATCTGCCAATGGCCATAGGTGCTTTATTGCGTGTCTTTTGTATGTGTATGTTCCAGGCGACTTTTTGGTCAACGGTAACCCCCAAGTATTTTGCTTCCTTAGCTATTGGGATTTCTATGTCCCTTAGCCTTACCGGTTTGAGCTCCCTTAGGTCTCTCTTTTTTGTGAATGTGACAATCTGTGTCTTCATGGCATTAATGACAGCCTTTCTCGCTTGCACCAATTGTTCACCATATTTAGGGCTACTTGCATTCGTTCCGAAATCACTCCTGCAAATTTCCCTTTCACTATGATTGCCAGGTCGTCTGCATATCCGCTGCTCATCAACTAGATTTGCCCACAGTAGAGGCGAGAGTACTCCCGCGTGTGGACAGCCTCCCCCAGTCCTTCAAATTAATTAGCTAGTTACCATAGCCGATAACTAGCTTACGAACTCTTACGTCAGTATTTACTTCGATCGATTTTCGTTGCTTAACAATGTTGTTAAATTACCAGGAAGCACAAAAAAATCATTTTACCATTATTAATGACATGCAACGTTTATATTGTTTACGCTACTTTTTCATTCGTTGCATATAAATATGTATAATGTAACTGTCTTCTATTTCTCCAAAACAACAACAAAATTTATACCTGCCCTCCTAGTAATAAATAAAATAAATATATTATCACCATCAACTCTTTTTCTAGCGAAAGGATAGAAAAAACCTGTACAGTGCCCGGAGGCGCACGATAAATCATAAAAGGGGAGCGGAAACGCGGAAACCGAGTCCATAAAAATAATAAGTCAGCTTTTTACAGGGGTGGCAATTAGATCTGAAAGATGATCAGTGCATTATCTCTCTACCCCCGAGCTCTTTATTCGGACGACGGTTCGAAGTTCCGGTTCCGGTCGTCCGTCGGAACAAGATTTAACACTCTCGCGGTTATGATGCGTACGCGCCGCCTGAATCGTCCACCCTCGCAATCGTCCGTTCCTCCCCTCCTCTCATCCCGCGGATCACCCTTCCCTACTAGAATACGAGGAAGAAGTTGAACTACGGCGCGGCGCGGCGACGACACAACCCTAAATTCACTTACGCACGCACATCGTTACACGTTCCTCGATACAAATTAGTTTTTAATGGAAACGACTGATGGTCGTCGTTCTACTCTAATCGACTTTTTACTTCGCGACGAACTAAATAAATAAATCAATTCGACAATAACGAATGAGGAATTTTCAATGGAAGTTTGTGTGCGGAAATGTTCTTGAGAGATACTTTAACTGATATTGTATACGAAATAAAACAAACTAGAACTCGCAATATTAAGACAATTGTATCTACAGTAATAGTATTCCTTTCACTTCCGTCTTAGTATAAAGCAAAGAAGAATGGTTATTCTCGTTCGCTTTATATGAGAGAGATGTACTTAGTTATTTAATTTTAATATAGAATCTTTTTTATTCTTCTTATCTTTCTGTTCTATGTTTTGGTGGTACTCTAGAGAAAATATCTCAACTAGTTATGCTCCATTCTTATACAGGGTGATTGGTAAGAATGGCATTAGCTCATTTGTTTTACATACTTACTTGCCACACTTATTTTGACGTCTGTCATTTTCTTAGTCGTATTTTCGAAAGGGAAAATACTGTGAATCAAACGGAAACCGCAAAAAGTAGATAACAGTCATCAAACTCAGCAACCCTGGACTAGAAAGCAAGTGCAACACAAGCTCCTCAAAGATAACCGAAGAAGAATCTTGACGAGCTTACAGATATTCTGATCTATGTTATATATAGATACCTTTGATACCTCATTCTATTTTTGGAGCAACTGTGCATCAAATTGATTTCATCGTTATCTGTTTCGCAAAAGTGTAATGATCATTCTAGTCAAACTTCTTATTGGCTAGTCCTCTGTAAACTTTTATGGATACGTTTTTAAGATATGAAATTTTATTTTTGTTTGTTTTTCTTACAGGTAGTGAGATTATTTTGACCATATCTCGGGTGAGCAATGATAGATCTGATTACAAAAGGTATCAAATTAAAGATAAATATTACAATATTGTTTTCCAATTGCTTCAGCAATTTTAACAAATATGGAATGCAATGGATCACAATATGAGAACAAGTGTTATTTTGGCCAAAATAAAAATTGGAAATCAAAGTTAATTTTTATTGTAGTATTTCAGTATAACACCAGATTGTTAGAAATAATTTTGTTTCTTGCTTTATCATCTATTCCTTTTGGAATCAATTTCTGTTTTGTGGAACCAAATGTAATCTCCCATCATTCTCTCCTCCAAAAACCTCTGATAGCATCAGGTAACGGTATTCATTTCTTAATCAAATTTGTCATCATGCTTGACATTTACATCATCTTGATTCTTTAGGAAAAACTTCAAATGCGAATGCAAAAAATGGACCCCAGACACATACAGTACTGTGCATAAGAAATTAGCACTTGTGCTGAGAAATGGATACAGTACATAAATTCATTTTGCAAGCATTATATACATATACTTTATATTTCTAATATTATAAATAAATGTTAATCCTTTTCCTAGAAAGTTTTGTTTCGATGTTCTTACGATATCGGTTATATATTGCTGCAGTATATCGTGAGAAGCCGATATCGTGGGAAACTGCTCTATGCCTGGTTTTTCCCCGATTTGTTTTTAGGAGATGGGAGTTTATATTTCAGTGCAATGTGTTTCTATTAGTGTATCTCAAGCAGTGGAAATGTCCAGGTTGCAGTAATATTCATAAATATATTTATAGTATATTTGTAGATTTATTCTCTGTTAACTCAATAAAATTAAGAGCTTTCGTTTTTCATTTTCACATAAAAAAACAGTTTCTTCGTAAAGAGAGTAAATTGAAAAGATTATTATATGCACGCGATCACCAACAGTGGAATGAATATCAGTAGAGTAAGGCTGTTTGGACTGACGAGTCAAAATGTATGATGTGTGGGTACCAATATAAGGCAATATATGCACAAAAGAACTCGAGAAAGATAGGTATATCGAACAATGCTTACAGCCAATAATGAAGCATGGAGATGGTAACGTGCAAGTGTGGGGCTGTATTTCAGCAGCTGGAGTTGGGCAGCTAATCAAACTAGACAAGAGACTAACCGCACCGAAATACAAGGAAATTCTTGAAGCGCATGCTATTCCATCAGGTGTACACTTAATAGGTAACAATTTTATCCTACAGTAGGACAACGACCCTAAGCATACTGCTAGGATTGTTAAATTGTTCTTAGAAGAAAAACAGAATCAGGGGATACCAAGAACAATGATCTGACCACCACAGAGTCCTGAATATAATAGAAAAGGTGTGAAACTACTTAGATCAAAAGAAAGCAGAAAGAGAAAGCCTAAATAGATGAACTGTGCAAAGTATTACAAGAAGAATGGGAACGAAAAAAGAAGAATTTCTCCAAAAATTAATTCAAAGTGTACTACTAACAGAATTCAAGCTGTTCTAAAAAATAAAGGAGGACATACTAAATATTAAACTATAATTTTTTTCATGCATTTATTTTGTATAAAATAGAATATATTTATGTTTTCCTTTCATTTAAAGTTTATGTTTTTTTTAAATCTTGCATATTCGATTTTGAAGCAAGTAGTATTTACACTATTCCAAAAATAAAAAGGCTGAAAATGATACTGCAGAAAATGAAATAGAATTAAACAAAATGATAGTGTACCAACTATCTGTGTTTATCTCGCAAGCAAATCTTCAACAATTATCGGGTAGTTCAGATTTGCTTTCTAAAAAATTTCGAATTCTAGGCTGTGGTGTGATCGGATATGTTCGGATCGGATTCTTCATTTTTCAACAGTTTCTTTATCTGTGAGCCATAAAAATCGCAAATATTTTAACATAAAATTCTGAAATAAAAGAATTAATTGATTAAATTTTTGTAGAATGTAAATCAAATATGTAATAATAGTAATAAGTCGTGGTATAGCCTTCCTTAAGAGCTTACGCCAATTACTAGAGCCATCGGCTGGCCATGAGTTACTGCACGTGAACTTAAGATGTTACTACTAAAATTCAAATTCAAAAGGTAGTACTAGGATTTAAATGCGTTACTCTCTGACAAGGAAGCAAATGCACTAGTTATTACACCACCAGCTCAACTAAATGTTGAAACAATATTTTGAACCATTATTTTTTTATGATGATGTTAATTGCAATCATACTATGCTGCACGATTTTGTTGCGCTACAAATTAATATAATTATAAAACTCGGTTCAATAAAAAGCTTAGAGAGAGACAAAATATTTGTCGGGTCACAAATACATCGATTGATGAATAATTCACTTAATAACAAAAAATTAGTTCCTTGGACATTACTTTTGGGTGAATCACAGAACTGAAAATGCAACAATTTGTACTGAACGTCCATATAGATGGGATGCAGAATATAGTTTAAGATACAGTTCAATCTTTTTCCTTTCAGCCAAATTTTTAAATGTTGATTAATTTGTTTACTAAAAGTACTACTGATAGTTGGATACATTAAACAATATAGGCTTGTAATCATTTGAATGAAATATTTGAAAACAAGTTTGAGAAAGTTGATCCGATCAACTACCATCGGCTTTAATTATTATGTGACAGACTAGAAACAAGTTTAGTCTTATAATCTAATAAAACGTAAGCATTTCTTTTTTGCTATACTTCTCGCTAGCTTTCTTGCAGATTAGAATTCTCAGTTGGTTAACCTAACATAACAGTGTGTCCACCATTTAATAGTTTGAGTCCCTGCAGAATCAACTCTGAACTAGTTATCATAAAAATTCGTCTGTTAGTAAAGCTTCTTTCGAATGATGATCCAACTGCATCTATATATATTTATAAGCGTTAAAGTTATTCTTTCAAGACGTAGCTACTACCTGTGCCGACTATGTCTCACAACCATTTAGTTGATGGGTTGTCCAAGGAATAAGAACTTCCGTTTTCTGATTGGATCTACTATCTAATGGATGATTAACCTATGTTTCTATCGTGGTTGTTGCCTCACGTCATGCCTGAGTAATAATTTTTGAACATCTTATGCCCGTATGTATCAACCCAAAGGTTCATTTACACGCCAGAATAAGTTTTCCTCCAAATAGATGCCAATCTTTATTATACATTAGCCTTTGAAATAAGCTTTTTGTTCCAACAAGTGGTAGATACCAAAGCTCTTTTAGAGAGAATCATTTATATATTTATTAAATGAAATATTTGAAAAGCGAAAACGTTTTCATGATTCTAATTATTTATGGAACAAACACATTTTATATAATACCTACACAATACAATAAATTCGTTTTTGTTTAGGAAACATGTGTATAGTAAAACTGCGATAAAAGGAATTGCAGCTATTAATTTAACAACGATAATTTCACGTATAACTGCCTGGCATTAAGATTTAATGAAATCATTATTAACACCGGCAATTGCGGTTCAACACTGCTGTTAGCCGTGCGGTCGGAATACGGTTCCGGAACCATCACCGCCGATATCATGGCAAATCCGGGATCGATTCTATCCGTCACGCGACACGATAACCATCAACCACGATTTTCTTTCACGATATATTTCCTATATTTGCATAAGTGCATATATAATGCAAATGTGTGCTTTTTCCGAATTTTTACAAATTATATTCCATATACAAATTTAAAATAAACATTATTTAAAACATTATAAATTTATATGATTTTAACCTCATTGAGATTGAATGAAATAAAAATTGATATCTTGCCTCCACCAGTATTCGTGGAATTCTGCATTCACACACACAATATTCAAAGTTATCCGAGAACAGAGCTGAATTACTATTACCAGATAATGCATTTGAATGAGAAACGTCGAAAAAAAATTCGAATTCGAAATTAGATTTAAGATATCTATGAAAGAAATAGAAATTGTAAGGGCAACATAAGTACAGAAATGATGAATGACTAGTTGGTAGTACCAAATGGCAATGGTAGACTTTTGGTCTTAAATTCCCAATCTTTATCTTCATTTACTAGTTTGTAGCTCTCTTTTTAATGTTGCTATCATATTCATATACAGTAAATCTCCTCTCCAGTCCATAAGATTATAAAGTCAATGCAGATAACAGATATGGTTCTCAGATTAACAACAACACTCAGCATAGTAAATTATCACGATCCAAACTTATCTGGAATTGGAATTAAATATTTCAGCCATAGAATTGTAGAGAAGATTAAGATATTACGTGTTAAACCAGGATCGCTAAATGTAGAAGGTAGGTGAAAGTAACAACAGCAGTGGACTTTCGCTTCAACACTAAGACAATGACAAAAGTTTGTTAACTTTTCTGCCATTACAGTCACATCCTTATCAGACCTCAATAAAAATGTCTGAGCACAATCGCGGTTTTATTCACTGATCAGTTCTCTAATGTTTCACCTCAAGAATTTGGACGAGGTGGACCATAATAAATACCAGTTCTTCCCGGAGCATAGTGAAACGGCATGCAGAAGAATAATGTTGTATAACATTGTAATGAATTGCCAGAGGTACCAACAGCTCGGACGAGCGTCATACAACTGGCTTTACTCCTTTGGAAGTTAAAATATTAACTAGGGCTAAGGGTTAAGAGAACACCATGAATCTAATCTAAGATAATTTCTTGTGGAATATGATGGAGCAAAATTAGATTTGGCGCTGACAATAGTTATTTGAACATAATAGTATAGCATACTGTGTATACTTGCATAATTTTCTTACACTTATTGGAAATAAAATCACTTCAAATAAATAAAAAACTATTTAAATATTACATCAAATGTAACAAGAAGTAGAAAACTTTTACTTTAATATTATATAAATACTTGATCTGCTGAATTGCAGAACTAATCCATATAAAACCCTTAAGTGTAACAGGAAAACAATTGACTCAAAGAAGTATTTTACCTCAACGAATACCTATGAGCGTCAGTGTATAACATATCACGCAACAAACTCCTAGGAGTCGCAAAGTTAAACGAAGTTCACTTCGCTTTTCCTAAGCCACGAGCTTTTCTTTAATTCGTTTTGTTCCTGCCGTTTCTTTCTTTGTTTCTTCGAGTTAACTTGGGCGTGCACGATTCGTCACGTGACCGATCTTTTTCCCTTCCGAGAAAGAACAATGTCTCGAAATACCATGTCGAAATTGAGAAACGGAACGGGAATTTTATTCAATTTATGTTCCGTCGGTGGTAATAGGAGCCGGTGTCGCATATCTGCATATACGTGCGTGATGTCCTTAGCATTTTTCCGAGGTTTTAGCGGATATCTAGTAAATATTTCGTGATCAAGAAATTTATTATGTTGTCGAGAGATGAAAAGAAGCTTTATCGATAATGTTTCTAGAGTCGGTTCATATATTAAATTTATTTACTTGTTTACTCACGAGTACATTCGTCAACAGGTTGAAAATCAATATCCAATACATAAAGTTTGTATTTCTATTTATATGGTGATTGTGAACAAATAATAAATTTAAATTATTTAGCAAGTAATATCGGATGGTGCTAATAACGGATAAGATGCCTTCGTTTAACTTGTATAAGCTTAAATAAATAATATCGGAGTAGCAATATAATACATCTGTATTTTTTATCCGATCCTAAGTTATTTTCATCACGATTGTATAAGTTTGTACGATGTATTTCCAACAAAATTGGCAAAATATATATTCAATTAAAGGTTCGTTCGAACCGTCAGTTCTAGAACTGTTCTCGAATTTGAAATCCTGAAGATAATGCTAAATATAAATAAATAATCCTAAAAATGTGCGGTTCGAACAGTAATAAAGTATCGCGCATGCCTACTAAATTCAGAACTGACGGTTCGAACGAACCTTAATACTTTCAGTATTGAACTTTACCAATTTAAACGTAATCATAGCACAATTACATTGTAACCTCTCATACGACAATGGTTAAAATTTTACGTGATCAAAATCATAATGAAGGTATTCACTGGTTGTCTTCGTCTCGAAATTCGATTTTCCAAACCCTGAATTAGATAGGAGTTTAGTCATTTCAATTTGGCCGAGAAAGGATCCTATATTCATCGATGCGGTGTAAATAGTTCGTGTAAACATGTTTTTATTTAACTTTGTCAGCTGTTAAGTAAAACAAGATCATTGTATTAGGTAGAAAGGAATAGCAGAACCCGCTGAGTAATGGACTTTACAAAGTTAATCATCAAAACTGCTTTGTCTGAAATGATTGGAGACGGCAACAATGTATTTAGTACCTACAACAATGTTGTTACTCTCAATGTTACAGAGACTATACGTTTTAAAATTCTATCACACCTAAGCTATATAGTCTAACAACCTACTCATCCATTTCGTAAATTTGCATATGGTTGGGCACAATAACCTGGCTGGAGTTTAATGTAGTAGGGCTGTTTCAATATAAAACTCAGCTAAAGCCTCTTCTTGCATATATGTACATCGTATTCATCCAACGACAATGGAGATTATTACACAAGAGTCTTCATTTATCTTGTCATTGTTCTCATTATTCTGAAGAATATACAACTTTATTGATTTAATTAAAAATATTCATTTACCTGAGGGTGAGATATTGATTTCGTTTGATGCGAGTTCTTTTTTCCTAGTGTTCTGATCACTTTGTTCTACCCTGCAAGACTTGTTGGTTCAAAGTAGCTTAGATCTGCAGCTTGCCCGGGAAGATATTCACCTAACTGACACCCGCATTAAGCAAAATATTTTTACAATTTAACGGGTATTTTTAAAAACAACTACAAGGGACAGAAATAGGTAATTGCTTGTTAATTTTATAGATGGTATGACTAAATGTAATGTCAATAGAAAGGATACTTATTCGTTTTCAGCACATTTGCAAAAGGCAATTATAACCAATAGTGAACCTTGCTCATTTGGACCAGAAACAATTGAAATTAAATTAATACACTGGAACCTCGCTTATCTCCGCGCTCACTTATATCCTCCCTCATTCATATCCGCACTATAGCGCTCATTTATATCCGTTCAGCATCCACCACCCGATAGTGCACGTATTCATATGAGCCAATCAGCGCGTAGCACGGCCTTTCCTCTCCGCTAACGGGATAAGAGTGGGGACCCCTCTTGAGCGGATGTAAGTGAATGTTTACGTTTCCCGACCGCGGATATAGACGAGGTTCCAGTGTACTTAATAAAATTGAATCAAAGGTTACAATGAATGCTGTAGGATATCCACAGCGCTAATGAAGGTAGACGTGTACAGTATGCTAGAGCCAATAACCTATTTAGTAAACAGATACCTTCTAGAAGAAGAAGGGCTATATAGAAGACGCCCGAAACTATCCACCAATATATTGTGAGCAACAGCAAAATTTTTCGGACAAATTATTGCCATCAGATTGGTCCAATACCTCGAATAGAATGAAATACTTGACGATGCCTAATATGCCCAAACGGAGAAAATAATCAACCTGATGGAAGTCTTAGATAACCAGAAATATCCTGAATTAATATGCCATATGGTCTAATGCGTGCTTCTGATACTGTAAACTATTATTAGAAAAATTACACTACAAAGTTCGAGGGATTCGTTTTGTTCATATCTCAAAAATAGAAAGTATTTTATGGAGTTCTGCGGACGAAAATCATACCTATTGAACATCGTAGAAGCAATGCCACAGGAGCCTATTGTGGAAGTATACATATGGCACTTGTATGTTTATAAAACATCCTCAAAACTGGATAGAAAGTACAAAGCACAAATAAGCATCCACAAAACTGAAGAACGGTTCTCGAGAAATAAGTTAATTATGAACAACAGAAAGACCTAAAGGAACCAATTTGTAGGAGGAACAGTTGAACAACATAAAACAACTAAGTTATTGGGACTATAAATTCATCTCGTCTTCGCAAATGTAACCGGAATTGTTGAAAAGCAAACTAGCATACTATACAGTATTAAAAGGATGAAATTTATTTCTATTTATGAAGCAGTAAGACTAACATAATGTGACTAATCGTGGAATCGAGATTTAGAACATGTCCAGTGCTGTTAAAGATGTTTTTCTGTTGCAAAAGCAAAAACGGCAAGAGTGTTGATTACCTAAAATTAGGTGAAGTATGTAAGCCATCATTCATAGACTTACTTCATAGACAACGGGTCGATGGCCGCAGTGGTTAGGCGGCTGACTATTGTTGTGAGAGGACGATAGGTGCCGGGGTTCAATTCTCTGGAGGGACGGTGACATTTTTTCAGAGAGTTTAATCCCGGATCGACTTGCCATTCGCTGTTGGGAGCAAAGTGATTAACAGCGCGGCATCATAAAAGGCGATATGATGCTGTCACAAAGCCATCTAAACACAACTTACACACACTAAAACTACACCGCAAGAGTTGCAGTGATAGCCAGACAAGTAATACAGCTTACGGAGTCACTGCAACTAAGCACCCACCATACATTAAAAAATAATAATAAGAGACACACGGTTCACAATTCATAGCTACTTAAGACTTTTAAATTTATCTTGAACAGATAACTGCAAACAAAATAAATGATGACTAAATAAAATTTTGTTCTATTACAATCCTCATGTGAGTGGATAAACTTTTATGAAATCTTAGCTTGATACCATACTCAGTGAGTTCTTTAAAAAATGAGGTGCCACTCGACCCCCCATTTCATTTAAAATTTTGATACGATATCGCTCCCTGTCGTCAATCTTTGAAACTAAATAGAAATTTTACTTCAAACTTCGAATGTAGTATATAATATTTCCTATTAATTACACAGAATTGGAACCTCTCTATTAAACCGATCATAAGTTAGCAGGGATGGAACATACTTTAGAACCGCACTGTATAAGGTAAATACCATAAATGGTAACATGGAAAATATCTGTGTAAAGAAGTATGCTTGTGCGATAAGGGGACAATGGTTTCTACGATGTGAAAGAATTTCTGAGTTGCCAATGGTAATATTCTTACATATTATTTGTTTGTAAGCTACTCATATGGGCTCTTTCGTAATGTTATATATGTATACTTACATGTTGTTCAGTTTCAGAACGGTTCAGTAATCGTGGACAATAATTAGGTTTTAAATTAATAATAAGAATCAATATATCTATGTAGATCACTGAAGAAATATTATTAACGAAAACATAATTTTATATGTTCTGGAATAAATTGGTATTTAATTAATTTCCTGTTTCATTGACCTACAAGTGGAGATACTTTAGGAATTGAAAGATTAATAATAAGTTGCAATTCAGTATTATAATTACCTTGATAATAACTGCTATACTTTTGAAACGCATCAGCTTTGCGTTGGATGTTTGATGTTTTGCGGGCGAACTAGTGTTTTTGTGTGTCATATTTCTTTTCTATTACCAACGCAAAGCATAAGTTTAAACCAGTATGATATGGTACAGGTGGTGGTTTCCGCTGGCAAATCTATAGTCCCAAATATACCAAGGGATTTTAATCATATGGAAACCTAAGCTGCTTATCACACATCGATTGATTTATAGTTAAAATTGTTCAAATGTTTGATAGTTTATTTTTACCTATAATGAATCAGGCCCATATTATATTTAGACTATGAAACACAATAAATTTATTCAATAAAATTATATTTAAGTAGGTGGACGTGTAACAATGCAATTTGTTGCTAATAGTAATAAAGGCGAAATTACGAAATAGTTATTACAAAAACTGAAGTTAATTTCTAGTCGTAAATCAGAAAGGTATTACAATAACAATTCTTCATACAAGTGAAGTATTTTTGAACGACTTTAAAAATATCGAGACAGTAATTGAAATATTCTGCTTTGCAATTTATAACGACTATTTATAAATACAGTTCCAGTCTTAGTCTTGGTCGACCTGATCCAGGTCTCTTTAGATTTGATGACAAAATAACTTGCTGTGTAGGGCAGCTTTTGCCATCTATCTAATGCTACGGCCTTGATCTAATAATGTAGCTTTAGCGATATTTTAACCAAATAATCAAAAATGAAGTATTGTGTATTAATATCAAATTATAGTTTTGTGTTTGCCACAAAAATACTCATTTATGCTTCACTGACATTAAAATTTTGTTTTTACGTAAAATGTGAACAGTAGTTGGTTTTCGCTTATTAAAATATTTGTTAATAATAACCAAAATATCATCTGACATAAAAATGGAAGTTTTTTTTACAATAGAATATTCTTAGACACAAACTTTTTTGTTCATGATATATACAGAGACTGTTGTTAATGCAGAAGAAAATAGAGATCTATACGACTGCCCACTAATTCCCATACGTATTAATTATTTCACATCCACAACCTGTAAAAGAAAGAAGATGTAACTAATGTTTAAATTCTATTTACACATAGATAGACATACAACAAATGTGGATGTATATTTCTATTTAATGATAATTAAACGTTGAATACTCATACAATATCTACAACACCACAAATTCTGAGAATAATTAAAACGTAGTATCCGAAGAAAAGGTAAACCTAGAGAATAAAAACGACTGGCATCACAAGAGAAGTGAATACGGTAGCCCGAACAATATGAAAGGCAATTCTGTCCTAGCACTAACAGCGTCTTTAAATCATAATGAATGTGTTACAATTAGAAATCACGGGAAGTTTGATACGAATGGAGTCCGTGGCGCATAATCGAGCACCATTCGTAATCTGTCAGATATTGAAAGGAGAGTGCCCATTACTGGTGCTTAATAAAAGAACGGAGGCCACACACGATTACCAACATGGCGCGGTCATTAGCGACCGCCTGTATATATGACTGATATACGCGGAGTTCTGTTGTGTACAGAAATAACAATACAACGAAGCTGTGATGTCAAGCATGTTTGGTCAATATAAATTTCGAAGCCGATCAGTGGAAACATTTAATTCTGATTCGTTTTTAATTTCGATCGCTGGAACTCTTAGAAAAGATTACGTTCCATCAACAAAATTATTACAAACACATTTTTCCAAATATTCACGACAGAATTACCTCTACTAACATTTTGCAGTATGCAATTTTGTTTATGTACCCAAGTCAAAATATTTGATTGTATTTATCAAGCAACTAGTTTGAAAGCCATCCTTACACATAGCAAGAAACGATTTTATTTCTCATCGCCATTAAATAAAAATATCTTTAAACAAAGATTTGGCAAAAAAGAAAATTGAAGTAACTACCCATCATTGTAAGATCTCAGCGACCCTAGTAACCATGCCCGACGATAAATATATTTTGGTGAAAACCTTCATTCTCGTCATCGATTACAGCTTCCAAATCGTTTAGTACACATGTTTTAATAGTTGTCTAATAAGACTACTGTTACTACAACAATATAATCTTCATCTTTTCTGTTACTCAAAAATCTGTGAGTAATACCTTTGAATTCTTCAAATGCCTAGTGCCTTCGGCTTCTTTATAAATTTAGATAAAGTTCTTCGCCGGAGCTTTATTGTTAGATTTACATGTGGTGCAGGCTAAGTGATTTTATTCCACTTAACGAATGGAATACTTAACTCATTTTCCTTTCTTGTTACATTCGATTTCCTCACAAAATAATCCTTGATTTTGTTATGTTTCATAAATATAAAAGGAGCAAAACTCCTCTATAAATCAGTCAACAGTACAACAATATTTAAACCATTGTCAGTCTGGTGGCTTAGTGTCGGGCTGGTGGCTTAGTGGCTTGCACACTTGCCTCGCAGTCCGGCAGTACCGGGTTCGAACCCCGGTGCTTCCTTTCTGAGTTTGGTTTTCTGTAGTTTTCCAAATTCCACGGCAAATGCGGAAAGGTAACATCTTAAGTCGGTCTACAGCCGCAGGCGTAATAATAACTCATGGCCAGCCGATGCCCCCTGTAATTGGCGCAAGCTGTTGGGGGATGCTAAGGCATGGATTATTATTATTATTATTATAACAGACGTATCGCTCATGAACTTTATAGTTGACTCTTTCCAGCAGCAAAGCCATGTTCTTAAGTTTTACATGAATCCATAAAAAGTTGTTTAATACCTAGGAAACTCAATAAACTCTAATAAACTCTCCAATAGTTTTACTGGATGTTTAGAAACTGTCAAATCACCACCCAAATCATTCTGTTCTATGAGGTGAACATGAGATTTTGGAAGAATACTCTTGAACAAGTTGTTCAATTTCACTTTCACTTTCGTCCGATCTGTCTTCAATTGTTTTCAAGCTACAAACAGGAGCAGGCAAATCTTTCCCATGAGGTGTAAATTTAAATGTTGAGGAAACATCTTATGTTTCGTTTCACTTGAATACTCATAGTTATACTAATCAGATAAAAATGATTAATATTTATGAATTTTTTTTGGCAAATCATAGGAATACCAATTGGTCTACTTTTGTGGTTTCCTGTCATCTATTCACTAAGTTTTAAGAGTTTATTCATATCACCAAGAACACAATCAAACACACAGTTTATAGGTTTTGAACTAATGTCAGTATAACAGAGATTACCAGGGTGGTTTACATAACTACGATGTTTCGTGGATTTTACCAACCTACACAAGACAAATCAAATAAGAAACACAAAAACAGCACAAAACAGATAAATGAACAAAACGACTGACACTATACAGTATAAATCTTGCACCTATGGTTGGGGCTTGGCTTAATCACGAACAGAATTAGCTTGATAACTTAACAACCATAATAGTTAGAATAGTGCTCCCCCAGACTTTTTATACAAAGATTTCATGCTCTACCAAAAAAGTCTTAAAAGTTTTTTCATATCTTCTGTCGTTAAGTCTACGTCTGCAAAGACAGGGACTTTTTTGCGATAACTTGAGAACAAATAGAGATATCGAGATGCGGTTTTCAGTAAAATATGTGTAATTTAAATCTACGTACCTATTAACGCAATTGTATCATTCCATTTATTTTTTTTTAAGAAAATTATAAAAATAAGTTACCGTTCCAGAAAGCGACCTCTAGTTTATCAGTTTGAAACTACCGGATATAGCATATAAACGCTGTTTAACGTTCACACAATTCCCTTTCAAACGAGTCCAAGATTATTCGGATAGGTTGAATAGTAACGGGTAACGGAAATATTCTCCTCTCTTATGACAGATACGAAAAAATGTCAGGAAAGAAAATTATCTGGTATTAAATGGGCTTTCAATTGATGATATCAAAGTTATAGCTTATTCTGCGATTTTCTGAGATAATAGGAATTTTATATTTGAACATAGCAGTTACGCCCCTAGCGGTAAAATCTGGAACATGAAGATAATTTCCAAAAATTTAGGACAAATACTTTCCGAGATACAGCCGATTACCGCTCTTAGTGGCCCACGCTGTTCAGTATACGGTTCAACACGTAAACTCTGTTGTTCGTTTGTTTTCCCACGCATATCATTCATCATATACAGTTCAAAGCTTATCTCGAACATAAATTGCTCTTCTCCAACAAAAAAACTTTGTGGAATGAGTTGCGCAATCTTAATATATATAATAGGGCTCCTGTTGTTATTCCCAATCATTTAACGAATCCTAATGAATTAAATGAATATTTTACTTCCAGTTCTAATTCAGGTTCTCGGATGGATCAAACATTACTAAATTTTTACAAAAGCAATCAAAGACCAGGTGTAGGTATTTTTAACTTTAAAGAAACTTCTGATTCTGAGGAAAATGATATTATTCATAAAATGTCTTCAAATTCCTGTGGCACTGACGGTATATCTTTAAGAATGATAACCCCTACTATTACACCTATTCTAACTCACATATTTAATTTTTGCTTGTGCAATGGTTCATTTTCTTCATTGTGGAAGAATGCACTTGTAATCCCGATCCCCAAGAAAGGCTCCCCTGATGCTCTATCGGATTTGCGCCCTATTAGTATATTGTCAGTTTTGTCGAAGGTGTTGGAAAGGATAGTGGAAAAACTGCTACGTGCTCATATCTCTAATTTTCTTATACTTCCAGGTGTGCAGTGTACGGATTCAGATCAGGGTTTAGTTGTGAAACTGCACTATGTAAAATTACTGATGTTATTATTACGGCAGCCGATTCTGGCATGGTGACTGCTCTAGTATTGCTAGATTTCTCGAAAGCATTTGATAGACTTAATCATACTTTACTATTATCCATTCTCCATTATATTGGTTTAAGTCCCAATGCGGTACTGTTTTTCTGCAACTATTTACACAACAGAGGCCAGCAGGTCCTTGTCAACGAGTTATCTTCTGATGTTAAATCAATAAAATCCGGAGTGCCACAGGGATCCATACTAGGCCCATTGCTTTTTTCAATTTACACTTCCCATTTATTTTTCTTTCACAGGTTCTCATGCTCTTTCCACTTGTATGCAGATGACATTCAGGTATATAAATCATTTCATGTTGGGGATGCCGCGACGGCTATTGAAAGTTTAAACGTAGATCTGAACAATCTTTTTATTATTGCTAAACAACATTTCCTTGATATTAACGAGAATAAATCCAAATTTATAATGTTTTCTGGTCCTAGAAGTAAGCCACCGGTTATGGAAAACTTCGTTCTTCATATTAACAATGTGCAACTGAAGTGCCATAAGGAGGTGAAAAATCTAGGTTTGGTAATGGACAATAAATTGACATTTAAAGGTCATATAAGCATGTGTATTAGAAAAGCTTATTTCAATTTGAAACTGCTATATTCTCACAGACATTTGCTCAATACATCTATAAAAAAAACCTTATGTGACAGTTTGGTTCTTTCTCATTTCAATTTTTGTGATATAATTTATAATACATGTTTAGACCAACTTGACATGCATAGAATTCAGGTTTTACAAAACTCATGTCTTAGATTTATATTTGGTATTAGAAGGGGTCATAGAATTTCACATAAACTCATTGAAGCAAATTGGTTAAATATGTCAAGACGAAGACAGTTACACTTTTCTTGCTTCTTGTATAAAATTCTAAATTCTGGTACGCCACCATATTTAGTCGAGAAAATTAAATTTGGAACTGATGTGCACAACAACAATATTCGCAGAAGGGATCTCATTGATGTTCCTTGTCACTCTACTCAGCAGTTTAAAAGAGGCTTTAAGTATGTTTGTGCAAATATATGGAACCACCTATCTCTTCAGACCAAATCATTATCTTTCCATACATTTAAGCGGGCTGTCACTGCGATCCTGATGTCCGAGCAGCGAGTAAAGTCGTCTTAATACATGCCTTCTATGTCACGGTTAAGTTTTTCTTAAGTTTTTTTTTCTTGGAATTTCTTTTTTTCTGTTGCGAGTTGTTAGTGAGCATTCTCGTTATTAAGCTATCATTTTAATTTTTCTTTTAATGGCTTCTTTTGTTATTTTCTAAAACCTAGGATCATCAGGAAGAACAGGATTTCACCTGATGATGATCCTTTTGAATGTCATCGTATATGTGTACGTGTTTATGTATTGTATATGAAAACTGTAATATAGTATTATATACTTATGTTGTAGATCGTAATCATTTTACTCTATTTCTTTTTTTTGTGTACGATGATGTGTCAATAAAGATACTATTATTATTATTAACGGGTCGATGGCCGCAGTGGTTAGGCGGCTGACTATTGTTGTGAGAGGACGATAGGTGCCGGGGTTCAATTCTCTGGAGGGACGGTGACATTTTTTCAGAGAGTTTAATCCCGGATCGACTTGCCATTCGCTGTTGGGAGCAAAGTGATTAACAGCGCGGCATCATAAAAGGCGATATGATGCTGTAACAAAGCCATTTAAACAGAACTTACACACACTAAACTACACCGCAAGAGTTGCAGTGATAGCCAGACAAGTAATACAGCTTACAGAGTCACTGCAACTAAGCACCCACCACACATTAAAAAAAAAATTATTAATTGTTTTATTATATTAAATTGTTCAATAGGTACCTTGAAGTAAAGAATCAAACTTATAGGTTTTCATTTCATCATTATTTTGCTGTAAACGAAAAATAGGTTAAATATGAAAGATTTAACAAAGGTTTTGAAATTTATTAAAAACATTGTGTCATAGGACATTTCTGAAAACTATTTCGCATTCTCCACGAAAAAGTAGACAATAATGCAGATGCAAAATGGCTATTGAGTAGATTTATAACCTGTTGAACGTCATAAACTATGCAATTATGACTGTACAGAGTCGTGGTTTCACATTAGGCGTGTCATCTTTAAATTTCAACATTCCAAAATTCTTAACAATTTATGCAAACTCATATAAATAACACTTGTAGTTATTATTGACCCCTTTTGCCGTCAATTATTTTAAAATTTTATCGTCCCATTGGGAAGCCCTGCCGTGATTTAAGCTAAAACTTCTTATATTCCACGCTTTATATTTTCAATTCTTCATATCTTATTTATGCTTCTCTAAATTATTAAGATTTTATATTTCTTGTTGATATCGCAATTACACCGTTTTCTCGTGTTCTTATCCGTTGACTTTGACCACCTTTCGACCCAAGAAAGTTATTTTCCTACTATAATTATTTTATTGCGTCCATCAGAACTAAAATTTAAAACAACTGAAATTAATTTGACATAAACATCATCAGTCTTAATAGGTATGTGGTTAACAATTTATGTTGATCTAGATCTCAACCTTAATCGGTGATCTTGGCCTG
This sequence comes from Holotrichia oblita, assembly GCA_023690525.1. Taxonomy (NCBI): domain Eukaryota; kingdom Metazoa; phylum Arthropoda; class Insecta; order Coleoptera; family Scarabaeidae; genus Holotrichia; species Holotrichia oblita. The sequence continues at coordinate 117,767,457 of CM043018.1, forward strand.
GTATTTCAAAACAAAATCAACTGAACTGCAGCATCAGACTTCTACTTGTTTCAAATGAGGTTGCTAACCGCGACCCTCTTCAGTTTTCCATCTAATAAAGACGAGTCTTTCTATGAACGAAGAATTATGAAGTTCGCCGAAAGATAAATAAAGTTATCACACAAAAGCAAGCAATATATTATTAATTAATACCTGTTCTTTATATAAATAAATGATCCAATAATCTAACAAAAATTGTTCAATATAAAAATTGCATTACGATAACTTTGCTATAAAAAAGGATGCCATGAAAATATTAATTTCGACGAAGATTATCATTTCTTACCAAATAAACTATTATACTCTCTTATTAGGTGTTTAAGTAAAGCTACTCTAATTGTGGTATTAATCAGACAAAAATCAGATCAATGTATAAGTCGATAAGGATAAAGACCGGCATTAGTGGAAATTGGGTTCTGAATTGATGCTAACATTAAAAAGCTTTGCATTAATCACATATACAAGTTCAACGGATATATTTGGGATTTGTATCTGAGTTTATTCGGTGATTTTTTAATAAACACAATATTCTGATTAAATCAGTGTATTTATATTAAACTGTCAGAGAACGTTATCGCTGTTAAGTATATGGAGATAACGCTGCCAGGCTGCCAGGTTGTTTTGCGATAACGAAAATAAATAATGGGGTAAGGAGAGATAACGTTTTTCATACGCATCGGTCAAAACACGATTTTCGATCGTGTAACCAGATCATCAGGAGAGTCGTACATTATGTGGAATTTAATTGTAATTACTATTGTCGTTAGCCTATTTTTAAATTTGATTGAACTGTTTAATTAAACACATATATCAGATAAAAAAAGTACATGCTAATGGCAACAGATTATATTTGTCCTGGTTTCTTTCCATATCCAGAATATTTTTTTTCAAATAATCTTTATCTCTCTTTTAGGTTCTCTTTACTTTTATAATAGACTTACTTATTCATCGATCATATAAGTTTTATTAATTATTGGTAGGATTTTAAAATCATCAAGTAATTTGAAATGACTTTCCGGTACTTGCTTTTATTGTTATTAGCTGTTATTTATACACGTCTAGATTAAAGGAATGAGAATTAGGAAATTGTTTACTGAAATTATGTAATTGAAACAGTAAAAATAAACACAAGCAACAAAATATTGCAAATGTCAGATTAAGTGTGAAGATACAGAGATAAAAGTTTGATATATTTTTACTGTACTGTTATTGTTTCTAATTTGTATATTTTAACGATATCTTTTCAACAAATATGTATACATATATGTAACAAGCATGACGCAGCTTCAACTAAAAAATGAGGATCAGTTGAAGAGATAGCACCCTTCTACACCTACAAAGCGTTTATTATTTTGATTTTTTATTCTTGCTTATTCAAAATAGTCTCCTTCTGAGTCAATACAACGCAGAAAACGTTTGACAAATTTTTCGAAACATTTTTTATACTCATTAGCTGAAATGACTTTCAGTATAGCAGTCAAAATCTTTTAGATGGCAGGCATGGTATCGAAACAGTTTCCTTTCATCGCCAATTTCAGTGTGGGAAATACCCAGAAGTCGCACGGAGCCAAATCAAGTGAATACGGTGGATGATCGATAACGATGCCTTTTTTGATGAAGATGGCTTTGTACGATGTTGCATTGTCATGCAACAAAAACCAACTTCCTGGGTCTCGATATCTCGGTCGAACTCGTCGAATTCTGGCCCATAATCGATGTAGAACTCCCAGATAAAATTCTGCGTCCACCGTCTGACCTTCTGGGATAAGTTCATAGTGAACAATTCCCTTTAAATCGAAAAAAACGGTCAGCATTGTCTTGATTTTGTTCTTCTCAAAGCGTAATTTTTTCTCTTTTGCTTCTTCTGGTGACTTTCATGCTGCACAATGACGTTTTGTTTTTGGCTCGTATTAAAAACACCATATTTCATCGTCAGTTACAGTGGTTGACACGTTTGTCGGACTTCTTTGGGGCATTTTTAACATGTCTTTGCAATCCTGAACTCCCCAATCTTTTTGGTTGTCTATCAGAGAGTGTGGCGCGAAGCGCACAGACCTTCTATTTGCCCAAATCTTCGGTCGAAATTCGATAGACTGTGCATTTCGGTATTCCAGTTTTTTCTTTCGACGAGTCTTGCAAACACACAGCGGTCGCCTCAAAGAATTTCTTTGACTTTCTCGACATTTTCTTCATTGCGAGTAGTTTTTGGCGCCGCTGCTCTGTCCACACGAACGTCACTGAATCGGCCAAACCAACCGAAATTGTGTGCATGGGACATGCATTCATCCCTAAACACATTTTTTAGCGTTTCGTATGCTTCTACACCACTTTCATCTAATTTAAAACAGAATATAATTATCGCTCTTTATTCCTTGTTGGTTTTTCGACCGATATCCACAATGTGACTTTACATAAAATGTAAATGAAGGGTAGAACATTCACCTACCATCATTCACTCATAGATATTGCTGCGCTAAGAATTTTGATGGAACCAGTCTCATCGCATCTAGGACAGACTATGTATATAAGCCAAGTTTGTGTTAAAGACATTTTGCGTTTATATTACTAGTTCTGAACATACTTAAGTAAATATAATACTAAAATAAATTATAGTTTCAGATTACATGATATCATCATATGTATAAAAATGATATTGAAAACATACACCTAATGGTTTAGATAGTCGAAATAGTACCTTTCTCGATTGGCTTAAAAATAGAATTAAAACTTAAGTGCTAATCCATATTATCGGAGATAATATTTTTAAATCAGTTTGTTTATTTTATATCTTGCACTATTAAACATTACGAATTTATTCTTTTCACTAGAGCATATAACATAGGCTGCTTTCTTACCATTTTTAGATAGACTAATGAACAATCTGTAATCATAATCGAACAAAAATCTTAAAATCTTTTCAACATTTTTTCGACATCCCCAGCATATAACAAGTTTATAACCTAAGTATATTTTGCAGACATGTATGTACTTGTTACGAACACAAGTGTGTAATTCCAGTCCATATGAATGTCACTAAACATATCACCAGTCTCGTAATATTTATGTAACTTTAAATTTAGTTTGTAGGCATATTTTAATCCAAGTACTTTTAGATTAATTACATCGATTTTACAGGTTACAATAACTAAGTATTCATTACTCAAAAACCTTTGTCTAAGATAGTAGTAAAAATATCATATTTGCTTTGTAAATTCCAATTTTATAAGTGGCAGGCGTAGCAAAAAATGTGGGGCGTAGCAAAAAATGTGGATAAACTTTATATTGCTGCAGTTACTAATATGATTTAAAAATCAAAACACAAGGAAATTCCTTTGCTTTTGAAAGGATACCATCAATCATTACAAATTCTTCACTGTAACGAGGATTATATATTCTAGTGCCCACTAAGTTTTCAGTTTTATTTTTTTCAACAATGGCTACAATTCGTTAACCTCTAAAATGTCACTCGGTCACAAATTATAGATGGATTGTATACGTGACTACGAAACGGGTCGATAGCCGTAGTGGTTAGGCGGCTGACTATCGTTGTGGCGGGACGATAGGAACCGGGTTTCAATTCTCTGGAGGGAGGGTGACATTTTTTCCAAATCGACTTACCATTCGTTGTTGACAGCAAAGTCAGTTTAAATGACTGAATCATTTGCCGCCATTGTGATCAAAATCAGTCAGTAGCGAGTACGTCGAAAAAGTGCAAGAGGTTTAGCAAGTAATAAATATAAATGAACACTTACCCTTTTAATTAGTATTTTCTGTATACAGCTGGACAAAGTAGATGAGCTCGGTTAAGTACTTGTACTATCAGATATGATTTAACAGTTTTATCTTGTTAATTATGTGATAGATTACACATAATTAATATTAACCCTAAAGTAACAACTAACTGTAACTGTAACTTTAAAGATACAAGAGTATATTTACAATTTGTTCAATTGATATGAAATTATAGCTAATGTATTATCTTATTTTATGACTTATTATTTAGTTGTCAAAATAGCAATATAAGCAAAGAATGGTTAGAGTTGTCGTACTTTTTTTGCAACCAAGTTTTATTTGTTTTTAAATGTTGTGCCGTACACTATCCATGTGTTTACAACATTCAAATTTATTCTAAAATTAAATCTGGAAATTTCTTCACTTTATAAACACATGGTAACCCACTCGACATTCATGATTGCGACATTATTACTACTAAAGCAGATATAAGGGTAACAAGAAACTTTAATATGACCGACATTACGTAAATGTATAAATACGAAAGTATTTATGTGTGGACAACTTTCTATACCTTCATCAGTACACTATATGATTAGTTCTACAGTGCCAGTTAAAACTCAACACATCATGTAGTGAGCTAGACGGAGATTAAGCAAATATTTCATTACATGAGTCTCAAGTTTTAACTGACATTACGAAATTAATTACATCGTGTACTGATGAGACTATATAAAGTCGAAATATATATCTATATTTTGATTATTCTGTAACACCTACTCGATATGTTACCTTATCCAACATAAATACTCCAAAACTCCATAAAAAAGTATCATCATACAATCCAAGTATATGCTCGGCCCAAAGAATTATAGCTAAGTAAAGGTCTCCCGAGTATAGCCTCTGCAAAAGCTGCTATTTATTTAACAAGACAACCATTAAAATTTATAAGAATTAAGATACAATAGGGGCTAAAAATAAAACACAAGTTTTCATTGTATAATTCTTTATATTTAGAAGAAATAAATTAACTTTTTTTGTACATATTGTTGTTTTTTCATTACACTATTATTATTTTATATTAATAAACCCGAATATCTACACACACGCTTAGTTACTAAAATCTAAAGGTATCTACATATTTAGGAATGTTTTGGTTTTGATTTTACTACATACGCGTTACACTGGCCAGTTTACACAAGATACAATTTCATTCTTTCTTTTTATTATCGTACCTCATTTTTATCAATATTTCTATTAAATATTTATTTACACATATACAAAAAATTTATCATTCAAATAATATACTATTTACATTATACACCGTTGGGAATTGCATCGTTTCTCGTAACACACTAAAGCAAAATGAGCTAAAAAACACATATTATAAGTATATAATATAGAGAAAATATCAGCAGAATTCGAGCCTGTAATTCAATCGTAAAACGATTCTCCCTGAAAAATTGGAAGTTTTATATAAGATGGCGTAAAAATACAGGCGTTCACGTTTAGAAATACATTTCGATTTTACAAGGTTTTTAGATCGTATCACCTATGGAAACGATAAGCGAATTTAATTTAGTTTTTTTCGTCATACACAGATTGCTGATAAAAAGGAACATGTTTGTTTGACGAATTTATCTGTACAAACTACATAGATAAGTACATTTTTATTAATAATTCTTTTAGTTTTCTTTTTCTGTACATTTACAGTTTAGAAATTTTATCCAAAATGTGATTCGATTTTCACAAACATTTTGAAATAAGTTTAATCTTGCATACGATCATTGATTAGATGTCAAAACTAGATTTTATAACCTAAAAATTTGATATTTGAGTAAAATGGCGTTTTATAATGGAATATTCACGTGGAATGCATGTAGTTGGAATCTATAATTCGGCAGTTTAAAACAGGTTATTATCATTATAATCTTTGATTTTTCAACAAATAACAATTTCACTTCAAAAAATCACATAATTTGCACTAGATTTATAAAAAAATCTATTTAAAAAAATCGTCTCTTAAAAATTATTTGGTTTCGTTTTTTGGCATTTCTTCACCACCAACCTCGATGTGCTTGCATTATTTGATGCGTGTACGCCGGCATCATCATGTGAGAACCTGGTATCTGGAGGCTTTCCGTTGGTTTGGATCCGTTGCCGCTCAAACAAGGTTTACCATCACGGACTAGTACAGGAACAGCCACTCTTCTAGGCGAAGGGGCGGAGCTATTATTTTGCTGGTCATGCATACCTTTCTCGTGCATTGCACGCTTCGTCTTATACCTGAAAATAACAGAAAAGCAATGTAAGATGTTAAATGATTAGATACTTGTAGAAACGTACTAAATATTTACGAATACAACACTTCTTTGTAGTCTTTCACTCCAGCATTGCCGAAATAATTATACACCTTTCCTTTAAATATGTTTGTTAAATTATTGTTAACAATAAACTGTACAGATTTGGTGTTTATAAGAAATAAAATAGAAGTATAATAACATGTTTGGAAGTGGTCTTAAAATAAAGCGCAAAATCGAATCGAGAATCGAAATAGAATCGAGTTCGTACAAAGTCCTAACAAAATATTTTTGTTTCTGGGTATAAAAAAACATGGTAGAAGTACTTTCTAATATCAGCATATTTTCCTGAAGAATAACTGACAAACGTTATATTCCATATTATTTGTTAAACTGTTCACAAGCCTTCAGAAAAATCGCTTCCCTTTCAGTTTTATTTTCACATTTGGAAACAGAGCAAAATCGCAGGAAACAAAGTCTGGATTGTAAAGAGGGTGATGATGAAGACTCAGTCCTGTAGTGGTCAAATATTCGTTGCCAGCTTTGGCGCGGTGAACTAGAGCGTTCTCATGATGGAGAAATCAAATGTTCATTCGTAACTTTAACCGCAGGTTCTTCATCGATTTGATGACTTTAGGCAGGCACTGGTATGTGTACCACTTAGCTGTGACTGTCTTTTGTGTTTTCTTCTTTGCAGATCGGGATCTACTACTAATGAATAACTAAGCCCACACACTTGACGCAGTGGCTACTGTGGAAGTATGAACATGTCTCATCAAACAGCAGGAAGCAGCTTCCTGCAATTTATTGTAGCGTCTTATTGCAAAACTTTTCTAGTTCCCTTTGTATCAGAAGAGATAGAAACAAAGCTGATCGGATGTGTATCGTGTTAGGTTCATACCAACATCGCCAAAATTTTTGTAATAGCCGTTAAGCGTCCCAAAATCATTACACTTCATTTAGTGTGCTTCACAGTAAGTGCCCTCATTTCGCACTAACACATTGAAAGACGGTAGATTGTATTTGCAAGCCAAATCATTTTAGATCAGTCATCAATCGTCCTAACGCTTTTGCTTCTTTCATTTCACAAGCAAATACTCGTGACATGGAACCATTAAGCAGCTACTTTGTTTGTCATCGTCCTTGAAGCGCCCTGAATTCGACGAATTCACATCGCGAACAACTACTATTAATTAATATTTTTATTATTCTTATTAAAAACCATAATAGAGTAGACCAACATTGCCTGCAGTGCACATATTTCCTCTAAAGATCCGAAAAAAAAACTTCTGTATTTATTTGACATTATAAAAGAGACCATATTTTTGTAAATGAAGTAAGTAAATTAAAAAAAACATTCTTATGTAATAGTTAATTTCTACATAATATTCTTTTAATATAAATAATGTCAGATATTTGACAATTTATTGCGTTATCTTCAAATCTTGGCGTTACGAGGCAGGTGCAATGTTGGGCAAGCAATATGAATGTGTACGACAGCAAATGTAATCTTGGTATGTACAACCACTTTTTCTGAGTGCAAAATTTTCTGTATAAATACTGCGTATTTTGTAGATTTAAAAATTAAACTGGGCTTGTAATATATGTATATCTCTGTCTAAGATTTCTCAATTTCTTTTTATTTGTACACATACGTCTTTAATTTATTTCAAGATAAAGTACATAAATAAGTACAACCAATAATTTAATTAGATTTTATCGATCAATGTATGTACAGAGCAAATATTGCGTACCTATGATGTAGATGTAATGAAAAGAAATCAGATCATGGAAAATGTTTGACCTATATTCCAGTTAATAGAAAAATACGTCTGACACAGAGCAGCAGAAAAAAAAACAACTATGTTGAAATAGTTATCAGAAAGTAAGTCATCGTTAATGAAAGTATTTGTTTAACTGTTTTACTATAAGTAATAATTATGTATTGGTAACTATTTGACCACATTTTATCCATCATGGTTTATGAAAATATAAAGTGATTTATCTGCCGTACGTATGATAAAAGATCTTGAGAAGAATAAGAGACATTTAGAACGAAAGAATAATAATATGGACTAGTGGGGGAGTGAAAAAAGGGACAAAATCTCAATCCATTGTTATTTCACATAAAAACAAACATAAAAAAATTGAACAAATAATCGTGTAGATGTATTCCTTTATTTTCGCATATCTCATTACATACATGCTTATTGATCCCTTTTTCTTTAGACTTGTATTATTTAAATGTTCTCATCAACCAAGTTGTTTCTTTTTTGTTTTATCAACAAATTTTATTATAATGCTGAAGACAAGTCATTATTTTGCCAGTTGCGTATTATCAAAAATAATGCTGTTAATTTTCTAGAATACATGAAATTTTTGCCAAGAGGAACGAATACTATAAAAACTTGAATATTTCGAGTACTTATAATCAACACGATTATTCCAATTTTAAAGTGAGCTTCCTGCATTGAGAAGTTTTACAGTGCACATATGATAAATGAAGCTTTTGCAATTTTTAGTGCAAAAACATTACATCTTCTTTCTTAATATACAAATTTCGATAGATGTATTGCATTCAACTATGTATGTAGATGCCTAATATTCTCACTTCAAAAATCATATCCCCATATCAACTTCTTCGGCATAAAATAGTAGGAAGTTATATAATAAATCAAAATAGGTTGTAATTTCTACAGTTCGACTGTTTCTAAATAGATGGCGTGTCAGGAATGAACATCAATATATTTACAGTGTGTCCCAAAAAGTTTTATACAAATGGAGAAAAAGTTTATATTACATTTCACAAAAAAAATCTTGATAAAAAGCTCTGCATGACTTGTAGATCCATAATCAAGAACAACATTTTTAAAACATTGGCTGGAATACAGGGAAAATCAAAATTACATGTACAGACTGTAGTGATTTTTTCCAGATAAAATTCACTTGTTAGATTAATGCGCTTTGGAATATGTAATAACTGTCCAAAAATGTCAAGTGTTGCATCAGTATGTGTTTAACAATAATTAGAAATGCCGTTAAAATTGACTATTGAAGATAAAATTAAAATTGTTCTTATTGTTGAAGACAATTATAGAACAAGTTTCCAGATTTTTTTTTGTGGGGCTACTTGAAAGAAAGAGCATACCTTCACAAGCCATTTCGAGATGATCATCTTGAGGGAATCATTAGAGAAACATGTGAAGCTATAACTGCAGATGTAATTAGAAATATCATAAAACAATTTAATCATCGAACAGTCACCTGTTTAGAAAGGGAGGGTGGATACGTTGAAGTTTCGTAATATTTAAATAATTTCTCTTATTTCTTTAGTCAATAAATAATCTAAGTAATTAACAATATCTTGTAATTTTTATCTGGAAAAATCAATTTTAACGGCATTTCTAATTATTGTAAACACATACTGATGTAACACTTGACATTTGTTGACAGTTATTACATATTCCAAAGCGCATTAATCTAACAAGTGAGTTTTATCTGGAAAAATCACTACAGTCTGTACATTTAATTTTGATTTTCCCTGTATTCCAGCAAATGTTTTAAAAATGTTGTTATTGATTATGGATCTACAAGTCATGCTGAGCTTTTTATCAAGAACTTTTTTTTTGTGAAATGTAATATAAACTTTTTCTCCACTTGTATAAAACATTTTGGGACACACTGTAGATGAATGAATAAACTATTTAGTAATAAAATTCAACAAACAAGAATATACTTTAAAAGCTCACGTTTGAAGCAATTTTGCTGTGCACTGTGCATAGATAAAAATTTTAAATTGACCTAACTTCTCGGATGAATCTTCTTTTTTAACATTAGTCTTGGACTAAATGCATTCAGCAATTCATAGAAAATTAATTTTGCAAAAGAGTGTTGAGCATATTACATGAAAGTGCATGTTTGAGATTGTTTCGGTGCATTGAACATCTTCACAATGAATTTAAACGCTCATGGAATTATCAAAATTTATAAAAAGAATCGAAATAATGATTCTAAACACCACAGACCTCCCTCCCCTCTCATCCCTCTTTGTGAATTGTAGAAACAAGAAAATAGGATCCAAGTGTTAAAACTGACTTTCGACCCATTGAAAATATATATTTTATTGGATTTAAGCGTATGTAAAATTAATATTAACAAATGTAACAATTCAAGAAATAGAAGAATGAAACAAATGAACACTTGATTAGTGTCATTTCAGTTTTGTCATTTATAATTTCCTAAAATACTACATCAAAGAATTTTAATTTGCACTTTGATACGGAGGAAAGGAAACTTTTATCACAACATGCATCTTACAGTATTATCTTAATAATGATTTATTCTAATATGCAGCTAATAAAGACAATAAAGCGAAAAGATATGTATGTGATAAAATATATATAAACATAGTCTCATTTTAATAATGTACGTGCACCAATGTCAATGAAAAATTTCTTTATCTAAATCGACGTTAAAAATTTACAATACAAAAAACACAAAGATATGAAGATAATATAACCTTTACATACATAACTTTATTCCATTATCTTATTTTCTATTTATCATTTTTATACATAATGTATAACCACGTGTTATTCGTGGTCATATTTATTATTTGCTACTTATGGATATTAAAAATTACCTTACCTATGATTCTGAAACCAAATTTTCACTTGAGTCGGTGTCAACCTTATGATCGATGCTAGATGTTCCCTTTCCGGCGCAGACAGATACCGCTGCTGACGAAATCGCCTTTCCAATTCGTAGGTTTGTGCTTTCGAGAACAGGACCCGTCGTTTCCTTTTCTTGTGACCGGTGCTTTGCTGCTGCTGGCTGGATTCGTCCTCGTCTTGGTCGTCTTCCGGATTCTGTAAACCGGAATCGCTCCCATGGGTGACCGGAGGTTCGGACGGCATCGATCTTTCCGATATCGACGGGCTTGTACTGTCAGGACTTAGCTGTTGTTGATGATGTGGAGGTGGAATTCCTGTAACAATTTAAAATTTCTATTTATATCTAAAGTATAATTTTCACTGAAGAGTAACCAAAACACCTTTATGTTAAGTTTTGAAGTCACATCTTTCGAACTTTGTTACATAAACTATACAGTTGCATTAATTTTGTATCTTAAAACATATTTATAGTCTCTAGATATGAAGTATTCTCGCACCAAATCTTTTTTGTTTTTACTTATTTACGAAGTTCGTACATTGAGAAGAAGTGTTGTTCTTAGGTTCTGTTCTTGGTCTCCCCTTATTTTTAGTGTCAATTCTCTATTGTCGAATGAGCAATCTTCGGTTTACCGTAACTAATTGTGCAACATTATCTTTCCCTTGTGATGTATTAATGTAATCAAATAACAATCTTAACAAATTCTCTTTTAAAGCGTTAGGAATGTTAGGAGTTACAATTGTGCATTCTCTTCTTGTTTGATACACGCGTACTCCCACAACAATTTTCAAGCGAAAACGTGGATAACTGAAGACTCCTATCCTTTCACACTAAGTAATATTCCATCAATAGAAACGCGAAATGGCAAGGGATTAGTCTATTTTATGACGAGGTAACCGTTCATAAGTTATAAATTTCAAAAGTGCTATTAAGAATGATACAATAATTATCCATATCATCTAAATCCCATTGCCACAATCATATACAAGCCACTAAAAAACTGCTGAGAAAAATTAGCGATCAACTTTAATCCACGCCACCTCTGAAGGTCCGCAAATTTGACAACACAAAACTTCACAAACAGATTAACTCACCGCTTATTCACCAAAATACAGAAATGCAGAAACTACAGTCATTGGAAATTTATTGGCCATCGTTTGAGACTATTAAACCACCAAATAATTTTTTCAAAAACGTCCATAACATTTAAAAAGAAGTACGTATGTGAGCTCGATGCTACATAAAACAAGAAACTTAAAAGACTTTAAAAAATAGTCAAGCATTTAAAGTGTAAGAATTAATTATTTCATCCCTTTAAACTACAAAAAAACAACAAAAATGTGTGTTTCAGCATCTACCAATAATAAACCAAACCATCCGCCAGTTAAATTTTATCCAACCCTTAAGTGATATATGTACAAGATCATTATACTTTTTAGAAACTTTAAGAGAGAAAATACGCATACTTCGAAGACATGAAAATAGAAAATCATCGTTTGACCACACACCAGTTAATTATTATCCAGTTGTTATCCAAGTTCCATATAACAGAGTATCCGAAATTCTTCATAGGTTTCAGACACCTTGAAAAGTGTTCAACAACTGGTGTTAGAACTCCCCACCTATAAACCACAGCAACTACAAGCAAGCGTATATACCTACTGTTTCCACCAAGGACTAATCAGCTATTAATAAAGATTTTGCGGATGAGGTATTAGGTATTCAATTTTTTAATTGAAGTACGTTTTTATCTGCAACCAATTCTTATGAAATTTCTGTCCCACTATAGTTATCTGCTAATCAGGTTTTAAAAATTGATAGCCAACTAGATCTGCGTTAGATAATCGAATTTAAAGTAAAAATCCGAAAAAAGACCGTTTTAAATTAGGTAATGTAACAAAATAGTAGTAATAACCAGGGACCAGGACCGGAACCTTTTGAACGGCGAACCGGACCAGAACTGCTATTTTTTGGGAAACGGAACCGAAACGGAACCTAAATTCGATTTTAAATTACGTTTAATTACTGAACCAGAATCGCTAAAAATTAAAACGATATTTTCGATTTTAGGCTTATTTTTTCTTAATACTCACTTTTCGATAACCCAATGTGGATCCACATTTGATACGCTTAAACGTTTACTGCAATTAAATGATTTTGGTAAAGAAATAGAGCTTACGAAATTTTATAATTTTAAAAACTTATTTGAAATGGAGTGGCAAAGAATTCTTGAAATTATGTCTTAGTCTTAGAACGTTCTAGAAAGTGTACTAAAAAATTGCAACGTGAACAGCTGACTTTGGGATCATTTACCGGTTATTGGCAAGCATACAAGTTAACAACAGAAAAAATTGCGTTACCATTTGCGAAAACGGTAATAAAGAATATGAAAGATCGAGAAAAGATTTTATTCCACAGTGATGTCATCCTTACAGGAAGTAATTTTGAATATTGATGAAGTCGAGAAGGCAAAAAGTCATATGAAGAAACTATGGACCAGATTGATGCTTTTAACTAGCTTTGCAGAAATTGATCTTGATAGGTTTCTCTTCTTCAGACTCTGAAAACGCAACAGTTGCATTCACATCCACCAGTGATGAGGTGGAGATATTTTTAGGACAAAAAGAATCTGAGCAACAAAGTCAGCAGAAACTATGTAATAGTGGAACTTCTACTACTAATAATAATAATAGATAGAGCTTTTATTATGCATTTAATAAGAATTGACATCTTAAATTCATATCAAATAGAACAGGGCTGTATACCTAAGAATTCAACTATTAAACTATTAAAATTGGACAAAAAAAAATCGTTTGGACCGAAATTTTTTTGCGGACCGTACCGAAATAATATTTTCGAAACTGGAACCGGGCCTGAACTGATATCTTTCATTTTCACTAGGACCGGAACCAGACCAGAATCGTTATTTTATTTGGGTCCGAGTCCCTGGTAATAATGCAATAAGCTCGTTCAAATTTAATGTCTATAATTGTCTGTATCTTTTAGAAATTGATGTAAACAGTTTGATCGACAATTATTTTGATCATAGTTGAACAGATTTTACTCGGCACATATGTATATAAAATGTAAATCAGAAATCCCAGGTTCTCAGACAAAGAATGAAGTGAATAAAATCAGAAAATGTCATTTTGTTAAATAACGTTACGTCAATACTTAATAACAATAAATGGTACCTATATGTATAATACGACAATATTGAAGTAGTGCTCTAATTCAAAAGGATCATTTAATCCATATTTTTACATATTAAGTGATGCTATAATAATTTCAAGTGCATGTATCAAAATCAGGAAGTTGTTATTTCGATATACTTAATCTCTTAATGCTTCTCCAATATAAATTTTATAAATAACAGTATATAACGATAGGAGGTATAAAACACTAATAAGCAGCTACTTACTACCTGATCCAGTACATCATCGTAAGTAAGTTTTACAATGTTTACGTTAGTCAACCGATAAGATCTAAAATTTATTAGATTACCGATATACCCAAACTTTCTTCTAAGAACTACCCATATATTTATATAAGATATCTTGTTTTACTATATAAGTATGTATATGAGGTATATTTATAGATGAACTTTCACATTTTTTTTTCAGAACCTGCTCATTTTAAAAGATATACATACAAATTTCGTAATATTCGTACAAACATATATACCATCCATGTTTTTACGATTGCATTAGATTCTTTTATGAAAAACTTATCTATTCAATTCAATCGACATGCATTAGTGAATTAATCAATTAAGATTTCATAACATAAAATTATTAAATTAATTAATTACGATTAAACAATGTGTTTATTTTTCTCTGAAAAAATAATGAGACCTTGTAAAAGAAATCAATAGAGGATATAATAAAAAAATGTGTATAAATCTATTAACTATTATTAGACATATTGACTGTAAGAGCTAGATAAGCCAAGACTGCCACAAATGCAAGGTAATGAAATATTGAAAATCGTATAGGATATAGACCAAACCAATTCATACTGATCCTACACTATACACACTAACGAAATTTGCAGTTATTAGTCACCACTTTATCGAACACATGAAGCTTCTGAGGATTGCTGTCTATTTCGACAGTTATTTTCATCAAAAACACTCCAACGACAGCTTTGTGTGACAAGCAAGATTAAAAATTGAGAGACATGAGGATGAAGTAAATCAAAAAATAAACTTCTCAAAATGTTTGCTTTTTGAAGAGAGTACAAAACGAAGTTTCTCATTAAAATTCTCGATAACCTGTTTGAATCAGGTTTTTGAAACTACTGATGAGAAATAATTGTTTTCGAGTTTGGAAATGAATGGTGGACTGAAACAAATCTACATGCACAATGACTATCTTTACCGACAGGAATAAGAATTAATATATAAATTTTGTACTTATCTTTCAATTCCTGAAATATAGGTCAATAAAACAACAATTAATTAAATACCAATTTATTCCAGAACATATTAGTATTATTAGTATTTTGACACATAGGTATTAAATGTCAATTTCTTTCACTGCAGAAGTCTTATTAACGAAAACATAATATTATATGTTCCGGAATAAATTGGTATTTAATTAATTGTTGTTTTATTGACCTATAAGTGGAAATATTTCAGGAATTGAAAGATAAGATAGGAATAAGGACAACAATATCATAACTTTCGAAATAAATGCTGTGCCTATTCTTCCTGACCATAGCCTGATTATAATGGAGAAAATTTACTCCAGAGTGATCCATTTGGAACATAATGTTGGCGAACTCCTCGTTCTTCAACTGTATGCGATCTGAAAAGTTGCCAAAAATGATTTTTTTTATGGGGATATCAACATGATTTCGGGTTACTCCCTATATTATGACTGGACCAACGCTGAGTACTTGAAGCAAGTGTTAATATTGATTATTCTCCTTTCATTTTTGTCTTAATAACGGCGTGAATCTGGACTTTTTTGCAGTTTTTCGACTTATCCTCTTTGTCACCAGGCATTAAACGCTGTTTGCTCAAACTTACAGTTTATACTCTTAGCTTACTTGATGAGTTCAGTCCACCTTGAAAGGCATCAGATCACTTCCTGAGTGTTCCTGGTCTAGTCAGAGATAAAATATATTGACATATCCGATGAAATATCGACTTAATACGATGTTGAGCAATTTATTTCGACAAAAGTAAATTTGCCAACGCAATTTTCAACCGTGGATGTGTAAAGTCTGCTACAAGCTATCCCCGCAAGTCTTTCCTTGAATCTATTCCTTAATTCAATCAAATGTGATATGCAAACGACCAAGTCACATGACTTAAGCTCAGCCTTTTTTAAATGATTCTGAAATGATTCTGTCAATATTTGGTTAAGAATCTTTCAAAATTGCAAAGAAGTTTAACTAAATTTGAGAGACTGTTTATACACTTTGATCTCCTTTTTGATTTAGTAGTGTTCTTCTTATTAAGCAAATGCAAAACCTTTTTGTATGACATTTCTAAATAAAGCCAGAAAGTAAAGAATGATTTAATATTTGCATATATGAGGAGATCTATTACTACTACAGTACAATGTAACTAATCTATCCCAATACTTTTTCTCTCGGGAGATATTCTGTACACGGCGAAAGTAATGCACAGGTCGCACAGCTAGAACGACAACAACAAATTTAGAAGGAATTTGAGTCGCACTGAAGAGACCTAATCTATCTAAACACGAATATAAACACGGTTACTGTACAAATTTACACAAAGGAATTAATGTTATATCCTTTAAAAAAAATTAAAAAGCTAACTTATTTCGCCTAAGTTTACATTTGGAATCCTAAAATAGTTATGACTCACGACACTTTTCAATATTTTGGTAAATGCACACATTACAATTTATTGTAAAACTCCAAACGACATTTTCGTGCTACCTTAGTGATGACATCGCAAGAAACATTTTTAAAAAAGAAAAAATCACTAAAAGAATCATTTTTGCGGTCATAGTGTATACACAGTGAGTCGTTAAGAATGGGAAATCTGGAAACTGGGAATAGTAGAGCCTAAAATATGAGGATTGACCGCCGCATGCCTTATACAAATGTTCCTCGTTTAAGAGATACAGGGTGTTCAAGTTAATAATTTCATTTCTAAATTTTCCAATAACTCAGCAAGTTTTTATAGAATCAACTTGAAAATTGGTATTATTATGTTTTTCAGCATGACGAATAAGAATTTGACATCAATTTTAACGTTGCTCATACGTGGCGCTGATTACACACTGCTGAATAGATAAATTGATGCGAAAAATACATACTTGTTTGATGTTGATATCTTGATCCGTTTTCGAGATATTTGCCTTCTAAAGTTTCAATGCAGTTCGACCTATTAATACAATTTTTGATTTTTAAATACGAAGCTCAGGTAAATAATAAACAATAACAAGAAATAATGCAATTTTCAAGTTGATTCTATAAAAACTTGCTGAGTTATTTGAAAATTTAGAAATAAAATTATTAACTTGAACACCTATCTCTTAAACGAGCAACATTTGTATAAGGCATGCCGCCGTCAATCCTCATATTTTAGGCTCTACTATTCCCAGTTTCCAGATTTCCCATTCTTAACGACTCATTTACTTTTCAGTTTACATATGGTGCTAGGATTGACATATAATATTCGAGCAGTAGTTCTTATGTATCATTCATTTTGCAGTAATGCTACACTTCTATTAGTAGTATACAATTCTAGAGGGTTTGTATCTAAAATTGCCTAACGTATTTATAATTTCACTAAATATAAATTGATATTTGATGCGTAATAAAATAAACTACGGACAGTCTCAAGATTACAGAGATACAATAAAAACTCAAAGGACAAATAAATACTGTTTTATGTATATCAATAATTTATTTGCATCATGCATCTTATAAATGCAAGCAGTTGCCCTTCTACTTGTGGTAAGTGCATATTTTGAGATCGCCGAGCAAAATTTTAAGTTTGCATGTTATACCGGGTGTCAACGAGATCATGTATCAACCCGCCATTTATTTATTAGTTAAAATGGGGCGCCTCCATGGATAGTGCACGTGTTCAGATTCTGCAAAAAAAAGCTCTCAGAGTGTTGTGTAATATGCATCATACTGATTCCTGTAGAGAAGCTTTTACAACCCAAAAGATACTTACGATCACCAGCGTCTATATTCTCAATTGCGTTAAGTTCGTGCACTCCAACAAAACACGCTTCAAGAAGAACACAGACTTACATGAATATGACACGCGAAACCGAGAAAATTTCGTTATCCCCTATCACCGTTTAAACTCGACCCAACACGGTGTAGACTATTGGGGTGTTAAAATGTATAACCATTTACCTGAGCATTTTAAAACATTAAATATACAACACTTTGTAATGAAAGTAAAAAAGATGTTATTAAATAAATCCTTATATAGTATTGCGGAATATTTTGATAATGAGTATTAGTTTCATTTTGTTTTAACATGTTTGGCAATCTGTGTGTTTGTTTATTTATTTTTATCATTAGTATATTCTTACTGTGTGTAATATCTTATAGTACTATACATATACATATATATTTATCTGTTGACATTATTGTGACTTGTCATGTATATTTGATGACCAATAAACATACATACATACATACATACATACATACAAAATAAAACTTTGAAATTCGGACCGTATATATAACTGATTGGTGAGCTTCTTCAGGTGCACTCAGTTTTTCTATAGCACTTCCGGTCAAACCGGAAGTGACGTTAATTTTGAATTTTTAAATACAACATGTATTATTTCTGTTCATATTCTGTTTCTTCTAAAAATTTGCCATCTAGTGCAGGTCAAATTTTGACATTTCTGTCAAAGATGGCGGTATCTGTTAAATTTATCCATTAAAGTGAAACTGCTTTGCAGCAATTGTCGAAATGTAACAACCATCAAAGTTAGCTTTGAAAACAATTAACAAACGTATTTTTCACATTTACACGCATTTGCGAAAAAAACTGTGTTTTTTTCATTTGAAATGTAATTGTTCCGTTGCTTTAGATTAGACTACTTTTAAAACATTTTATATTTTGTACTACCTGTCTACCACTAAACCGCAGCAAAGCTAAAAATTATGCCAATATGGCACTGTAATAAAAAATAGGTGTTTCTATTTAAAAAAACGAGTACCTGTCATTTGAAAATGAAAAAAAAGAAAATCTTATTTTCTTTAGTAATTTCAACGTGAAATACATATTTCCTTCGCCAATGTGTGTAAGTGTGTAAAATACGTTCCTTAATTGTTTTCAAAGCTAACTTTGATGGTTGTTACATTTCGACAATTGCTGCGAAGCAATAATGGAATAGAATGGATAAATTTAACAGATACCGCTATCTTTGACAGAAATGTCAAAAGTTGACCTGCACTAGATGGCAAATTTTTAGAGGAACAGAAGTGCTATAGAAAAACTGAGTGCACCTGGAGAAGCCCACCAATCACTCATATATACGGTCCGAATTTCAAAGTTTTATTTTAACTAATAAATAAATGGCGGGCTGATACATGATCTCGTTGACACCAGGTATATCTATGTAGCAGTTACGCAACCTGATCGGAATTGCGTAAGTAACCGATTCAATACTTGCATCCCATCTTAGTAGCTTCTCTAACAATAAAAAAATGTATATGCCGTACAGCAATACTTTATGAATTAATAAGGAGTAATCAATCACATTGAAACCTTCACTAAAGTCTGCATAAATTGCTTTCACTTGCTGCGAAGATTCTAATATGCTTATCAGATTGAAGTATATTCGTTTGAATAGAATAGATTTGAATAGTCCAAAGAAGAAACCATGTTGATTAATACTATCAATGTCATTTATAAATGAATCGATTGGAGATTTACAAAAAAAAAAGAAGTAGGAAGTGAGGTAATTGATGCTTCTTCTTTTGCATAAAATAAAGATGGCAAAGCAGGCAAAGAGTTGTGTTATGTTTTTGAAGATTCCTCATTGTCCTGTAAACTTGTAACTGTTAATAATGACTTCATTGCAATGTTACTCCGAAATAATGCCCATCGAATAACAGAATATACAAGCAATACACCTCACACACATATTTTCGATACAAACAGAAAAAAAATTGTATAAATTGAATGTTCCTTATTAAAGGACATAGTAATAATAATAACAGCCTTTTAAAAAAAAGGCAAGTGTTGCAAATTATCATAAGAAGAAAATTCTTTCGGATTTTTTTCTAAGAGTGGTTAGGACATAATTTCGCCTTGCAGTCTACTATTATTTCTCGAACAGTTGTCTCTAAATTTGTGAAAAGTATGCCTATTCAAACAATCTAAAAAGTAACATACAGATGCGGCCGAACAATAAACAGATAGCATATATACATACGACCGGTTACATATTATGTCCCCATGCGAATCGGGGGGTGTGAAGATTATTAAATCACACTTTCCAGGGGTGAAATCAACTAAACCAAACCGCACGGATTGGTAGCAAAGGTACACGCCTTCAGATATACTCCGGCAGCTGTAAAAGAGTGTACAGCTGCTCCATAAAAGGCATGGTCGTAGCGTCATTTGTCAACGACCCATCCTTTTGACGCACGACCTTTACATTTCTATTGTCGTCAACGGGGGAACAGCAAATTTAGAACTAATTACGTGAAATAGATATATTTATCAGGAATTTTTAGGTCTGCTACAAAGTAATATATAAGTTATGTTTTCGTATTAAAGTAAAAATAAATAGCTATCTGAAAATTTATCTTTGTGGATAGTGCGTTTTTTGTTCGATATATTTCATCGAGAAATAAAAATATGTCTGATTAATTGCGAAAACCGATTATTTGAAGATAGGAAACCTTGTGATTGATGAAAATCAGTGCACTGTATTCTGTCTAATTATCAATAGATAAACCTCTTTTTATAGATGTGGTATACGTTTTGATGATTTCAAATTTGTATATCGATTTGGTAAGATCTAAAATTATAAATTACGTTAGTAATAGGCATTTTTAATAATACTAATCGTGAACTCTCAATGATTATTAGCTCTCTTATCTAGATGATTTTGATTTTTACTCCCTAATATATAATTGCCGTTTAATAAATCTAAAAAAAAAACTACTATCGATAGAATACTAGTTATATAAATCTAGTATTCATAAAATTAATTACATCTACCTAAAAATCATATCTAAATAGATGAATTTATTACGAACTGTCAACAAATGTTGTAATCGTTGGTCTCTGAATAAATAAGGAGGAATAACCGGTAACCGGTTATTTTACCCGTTTTTCTTTAACGCTACAACCAACGAGGAAAATTATCTGGCTTTTCCAAGAAACGAATTAGAGGATTTCCTAGACATCTTTCCTCTTAATATGATAGGCATTTCTGGTTGCACGACGATGGAGAACTGAATATTTTTTCTAGAAATGTACGAAATCTAAATAATGCATTTCATGATAAATTGATTTGGAATCATTCATGAAAAGGGTAGAAACGCAGGCGAAGCAAAATAATATATAGGGTGTTCTGTTAAAAAAAAAGTTATTGATGGTTATACAAGAAAATGCAACAACTTGTGTACTATAAAATAAATTTGCGTTATAAACTTCATTAAACTGAACAACTTTGTAAATATTTGTTTTATTTTGTTTAGTAAGGGAGATATGAAAGAATATCGCACAATTTTTATACCCTGTATACACCTTGTATGTATAAAAATTCCCTACAGTAATACTATCTTACACTATTTCGTATACACATCGATGTTTACCATTTTAAAAGCTCGTGACTGGATAAATAGAGCAATTCTTACCAATTTCCGCTGGCGCCGTCAGCGGCCAATGTCTTGTAGAAGGTGTAAGTAACGTTTGTCCGGAAATGAGATCGTGATGGGTTGGATAATTTGGCGGTTCTGTCGTCGCTTCTAAACCGGGCGTTCTATCGTTTAGTTCGAGTATATCGCTGATGGCAAAACCGGCTGTTCTTTGGCCGCCATTGGTAACTTTCATACTATCTAACAACCTGAAACAAAAGAAGAATTATATTAATTACATTATAATATATAAATTTTAATATTGGAAGATGTCAGCAGTTATAATGCTAATTTGTAATAGGCTCCTCAAAATCCTATATAAGTATTACAACAATCATTTTAACTTAACGTTTTTGCCGTATCAAAAATTGAAAAAAAACAGCACATTAAGTTTGCCTATATTTCACAATAAAACCGAAAATTTCACGGTATTATTTTAAGAAATACAAATAATTCGTTTTAAAATTTCAATAAAATGTTCAATGAACTATTCAGTGAACAAACATATCCACCCCAGCGACTACTGTGTAATTTGTGTGTGTGTAAATGTATTCAAATGGTCTTGTTACAGCACTCTATCGCCGTTTATATTGCGACGCTGTTAATCACTTAGTTCCCAACAACGGATCCTAGATCGCTAGAAATACAATTCTCTCAGTGAAATGTCACCATCCTCATTACTCATTAATGTCATCACATTATTGGATAGCCGCCTAACTGTTACGGTTATCGACCCGATTTAAAATTGAATGTATTAATTGTATAATAATAAAATTAATGTAACATCTGCATAACTTATTAAATACCTTACAAATTTAAAATAAAGCTGTTTTGGACACATATTCATATAAACTTTTGTAATCAAAATAATAAAAGAATCAGTCCTTAAAATTTGTTGCATTTAGAATAGGTAACTCTATATGGGAGGTGGCTGTATCTGCTATTGCATAAAGTGATAAGAACTGCTATCTCGATCTACCTGTGAGTTTATATTCTGTCCATGAAAATTTCAAAACTCTCAGATTCACGAGACAATAATATTGTACATACAATTAATTAATGACAAACTAAAGTTCTTATATCAAATAACCAAACTCAATCTTGACACTGAAACTGGTTTAGTTTTAGAATTATTACTTTCTTTGATAATCCAACTCCATATATTTCTTTTTGGAGTGCTTATATGAATTATACTAATTAATTAATATTCAGTATTTATGTTTAGAATTTAACTCGATATTACATAAAGTTTTGACGATTACTATACCTGCCTAAAACTACATAATTTTATTGAAATTTTTGTGTCAATAAATGAATCAATTTATATATTGTCAATATTATTAGGATCAACTTTTAATGCTGTTTGCTCAAATGTGTATTTATTATATTATTCATAATTATTTATCGAAATATTTGATAAAAATATGTTACCTTTGCTACTCGAAAAAATTCTCTAATATTTTCCAATTTGTTAAAGTACAACATCTCCATTAAATAAGTGTTAATTATCAAAATAATATTAGTGCGTTTTGAATATCATGCTTACTGATTACTATATCGAAGTCCATTTGTTTCTACCACGTATGAATTGTTCCATAATTTAGTATAACTTTAACCACAATTTCTGGGTTGTACACGTCTGGAGAAGAATTTATTTACCCCAGTACATTATTTTCCTGGTATATAAAAATCATGAAAGAGCGTTTACGAGGAATTATTTACAAAAAGATCCTCTGATATATTCCAATAATATCGCTGGTTTAATGTGTCTTCATCTTACGTTCCTAGCGGAAATTTTTTTATAGACTCATCTAAAACTAGTTTAAAAGCTGCTCTCTTATATAATAGCGATAAGTATTTATCCGGGTCAGCAAGGAAACATAACAATCTAAAGTTGCGTTCGGGGAAAATGAAATATCAAGACCATGAATGGTTACTGTGTGGAAATTTAAAAGTATTGAGTATGTTATTAGGCCAACAGGGTGGGTACACTAAGATACCAAGATACCGTGCTTCATTTATGAATAGAATAGTACGCCTGAAAGAAAGCTGCATTGGACAAAAAAGCAATAAAAAAGCAAAGTTCAGCGAAGCTAAAATATATACTTTTACCCCCTTTACACATTAAACTAGGTATAATAAAATAGGAAATAAGAATGGAAACAATGGAACAATCGGTCTGACACAAAACTGAAAATGTACATATTTTATTGGTCCCCAAATGAGAAAATTGGTTGTGGACAGTCTACTATGACTGTGGTCAAAAGACAAGCCTGGATTGCTTTTGAAAGTATAATAAAAAACTTATTAGCAATATAAGGATTAACATCCACATTTTGCATCGAAGTATTTCTTGGCGTATACAAAAATAAAAATATTGCTACATTAATTGGCGGTGGAGAAAATACATTATACAGGGTGTAACAGGACGAGCTTACGTTAGCCGTATTTCAGCAGCTAAGCAAGTTCCATATTTGTAAATTTGCAGAGTTATTTTGGGAATGGGGGCAAACTTTTAGAAAATATTACTACATACTTTCTATTTCCGGTTTCGCTGGAAGCACAATCAACTTCATTTTATTTAATGGATTACCCAATTTTTTCAAATAATTGAATTCAGCAACAAATTTGGCGTACAGATCATTTATTTCGACTGGTGTAAACATTACCGTTTTATATTTTCTAACTTGATTGTTACGAAAAATAAAATGAATATTTTAGGAGCTATTCGCAAATTAGTTCGTTAGGAATTTACAAATCAGGATTACCTGAATTTATTGATGATTTATGGAGAGTCCGGAAAAAATTTTAAGTCGGGCATGTGCTTTATTTCGACAAAGGTATCCGGACAGGCCAATTCCATCTAAAGATGTAGTACCACGGTTACTTAAAAATTGTTTAGAACATGGACAGTTAGGGCCAAAATTAAAAAAAAATTGATGACGAAGTAGTTGAAATTGGTGTTATGGGGTATTTCAATACCAAGCCCACTGCATCTCTTCGAGAAACAGCGACAACTTTGGAAATTTCAACAATGTCCATTCAAAGGGTTTTAAAAAGACATAAATGGACACCATTTTCATACTAGCTGTACCTCACTTACATCATCAGGATTTCTTAAATAGGGTCAATTTTTATGAATTCTTCACCATAGCTTGTTAGGACGACGAAAATTTTACGAAGAAAATCATTTGGACTGACAAAGCTAAATTTACGAAAAATGGCCTCTTTAATAAACATAACAGTCATTTTTGGGCAGCCGAAAATCCCCATGTAACGAGAGAAAGGGGATATCAGGAAAGTTGGCAATTTAATGTTTTTTGCGCAATAAAAGATAATCGTATACTTTGTCTACATTTTTATAACGAAAATTTAAATGGCGAAAGGTATTTAGATATATTGCGTAATATTGTGGAAGAAGAACTTGATACACTGCCTATTATCAAATCAAATACTGCTTGGTATCAAATGGATGGTGCACCGGCTCACAGCACAAGAGATGTACACTTAATCTTGGAGAGGTTATTTGACGGAAAGTTTATTGCAAACGCAGGTCTATACTTGTGGCCTCCACGTTCACCAGACTTGACCCCTATGGATTTTTTCCTTTGGGACTATGTTTAGGACAAAGTTTACAGTACTCCAGTGACAATTGTAGAGGAAACAAAAGAAAGAATACGAGGAGCACTAAATTCATTAACAGAAGCGCAAATACAAAAGGTCACTAGTAATCAAGTGCTGAAACGAATTAATAATTTATTTCTTTTTAATACCTTATTTATTTATTCTTAACATAGTTTTCTTTAATGTTATCTTACAAAATAAATTTTACTATTCGGTTTCTTCTTTACTCGAAAAATATATTTGTTTTTTATTTCTTTATTAACACGCTATCGAACTGTCATTAGAAAATTAAACATTACGCTAAAACTGTGACGAATTTTCATAGCCACCTTTAGCGCTCACACGAAGTTCCTGAATACATTCACATAATTTGCGAATAGCTCCTAAAATATTCATTTTAGATATAGGGAAATGTAATATCATTTGATGAAGAATTTCATTTTCTACACTTTGCGACAAAAATATACAGGGTGTTCCATTTAAAATTACAAAGTTATTAGTGTTTGAAATTTAACATATTAGGTCGGTGAATACTAACCACCCTGTATTTGCACACAAGTGAAAATAATAACAATAACCCATCTTGGTAGCTGTCTAACTTCCAATAATCATTCATCAACTTTTCTGCATGCCGAAGAAATACGTCACTAAACTAAGTACTACGATGCATTTGATAAAATTTTATAAGAATCAAGTTAGCTATAAAACGGTAATGTTTACACCAGTCGAAATAAACGATCTATACGCCAAATTTGTTGCTGAATTCAATTGTTTGGAAAAAATTGGGTAATCCATTTAAAAAATTGAATGTGTTTCCAGCGCAACCGGAAATAGAAAATATGTACTGATATTTTCTAAAAGTTTGCCCCCATTTCCAAAATAACTCTGCAAATTTACAAATATGGAACTTGCTTAGTTGCTGAGATACGGCCAACGTAAGCTCGTCCTGTTACACCCTGTATAGTATACACATATTGCATGTCTTTATTTTTTTCCGAATATTGTAGACAAATAAGCGAGGAGTATATTTTTTGATATATTAAAGTGTAAAAGTAGTAATTTGTTTTGTATCTGGATGTAATAGGACAAAATTTAAAATCACAGAATCATATTTAGTTAATATGACATATTAAAATTAAAATCTCAGCGAACCCCCAGCAACAAATTTTAATATACTGTAATTAGCAGTAAATATGGTCATGCGGTAATGCGATAATGATAGTGCTTCTAGTTATCATTGTACAAACATAACCTATAACCCTGTAATTGTCAAATTATGTGATGTGCAGTTTAGGTTACAATAAAGACAATAATCAAAGAAGACTAGGTAAATTAGATATCATAAACAGAAATGCGCATTTCTATGAACTAACGAAATATAATGTTTCCACGATTCGAAAACGTAAACGTCATTATGAGAATTTTGGGAATCACCAACACAAATACCAATCGAATTGTAATATCAACATTACTGCAAATGAGTTTTTATGTTGGTATGCATGCACAATGCTGGATTGTCGTATGTTTATTTACTCTAGCTCTTAATTTATTTAGAAAAAAACAGTTATCCTTATAACTACAAACGACTTTTCATATTTATAAAACAGTTCCTTTTATAACTAAAAATCAGCAAATATTTTTAGATAATCATTGGATATTATTTGGATATTATGTATAATGTATATTGTGTACTTGTGTAGAGTTATCTGGACTTTATTTTTTGTGGAAACGTGGCTATTCCTAGAAGAATCGTAAATTTTAGAATTACGTAAATTGAATCGTCAAACAAATTGTCCATTTAACTTTTTAGGACAGATTGGATTATAAGGTATACACGATAGACAGGTCTACGAAAAGATTATTAATATAGATAATAATAATACACATACAAATAATGAAAACCATAATTCTGTATTGTGCACTTATAGAATGAAGTTCCATAACATATACATCATTTAATAAAATAAAATCATTATTTAAAGGAATTATTTTTTGTCTCCTTTTATAATTAGCTTAGTTTTAGTGACTTCAAGTTTATATTTTTGTGTACTGTTTCTTATATTTATTATTATTAATCAAGAACATTTCTAAAATATACCTATATCGAATATATAATACGTACTAATACTGATTACTGCAAAGTCAACAAAATGAAATATTTTTTCCGAAAACATATGAAGAATCCTTTGTTTGAATTGACTAGAATTTTACTATAAATTTATTTTAAAAAGGATTTGGTCATCATAGTACATTTACAAGTACCAATTTCCATGATGACTAAATTATTAATGAAGGTAGTGTATCAGATCCATACATACACAAAGGAGGAACGAAAACAACCAAGTTACCATCATCGTTATATTCTACCATCAAATGTAAAAAAAAAATGATTGCGTTCTTTGCAAATTTTTTACCCAAATAGTCACAACTAAGCAGGTTTGCTGGTGATTAACAATATTCCACTTCTCTCTATTTTTTCGTTAGAAGTGGCTGCACCTGTGCAATACTATTAAAACGAAAGTACAGCGGTTCTTTTTCAATTCTACAACGAAGCTAAGGGCTGCAATATAACGTACCTCGAAGTGGAGATCATATTTTCAGGTATTTTACAACTTTAACTACAGGTGACAATAGGCTAAATCCTCGAGAATGATGAAAAGTCACGTACGGGCAATCAGACGTGTCCATTCGACAAGTGCCCGTATACCTAAGGCACCAGTGCTCGGTGACCATAAAACACCTGAATCATTTAACAAACAATTTACACACTCCAAAGAAATCTATTCAAGATTGTTTGACTTGTTAAAGTGATCCGCTGCTGCTGCTGTGGTACAGCGTTTTCTCTTTTTCTTCTTTTCGGATGGAGGCTTGTTTACCAAATACTCCCTTATAAAAGAGATCTCGGAATTTATTTCCCGCTTAATGAAGACGTCTTCGGGTCGTTATTTTAAAAACCAACATTTATATATTTGATTTAGTCTCGGATATTAACGACAAGATAGTAATTTATTCCACACATGGTTTAAATGCTATGCTGTTTCAGTATGATTTGTTGAGATCTTATTTATTCTTTGTATGAAATCATTTTATTACGCGACGTAAATATTGCATCAAATTCAACATCTTGCTTCTAAAGAGATTGATGGTTCGATATGCTGAAAAAAATTATTACTTGAAATATGCGATTGTACAAATATTTGTATGAATTTCTATAGAAAGTAAATAAAGGGATATGAGAAATATATTTACTCAAGACGATGCTACGACACAAAGGTATATATTTGTATGCGTATTGGGAAAATATATTGTTATTGTACCTTATAACGTTGCGTTTTCTGAGAAGTACATATATAAGTTACAATGTATGAGATACAATGTAACATACTATTCAGCCACAAACTTGGTTACTCTACTAACAAATAGTGGTATCATATCTTTTGAACTTGTAGAATTGAAAAACGACAGGCCTCTTCAATCGTATAAAGTAATAATATCATACATCAAAGCACTGTAAATAACGTCCCACAAAAACCTTTTGAGGAATTTATTTCTATAGCTGATAACGTATTGTAATTTCCGAAGATGTGAAAAATTTTTATAATAGCATTAAAAATTGTACCATTGATCTGTATGTCTTTTGAAAGCTTTGTTTAATCAATCTATACTAGGCTTCATGACTACATCTTCAGTCCCTTTTTTATCTTCAAAATCCATCCAAATATTACCGAAATTGTCGAAGATGACGACAACTTTATGGAGAAGAAATTGGTGTTTCAAAAAAAAAAAAAATTTCAATAGTCAGAATGGAGAGCCCCTGCAAGATGGTTACCTCAGTTACTTAATCGTTTTCCTTCGTTTTTAACCAGTTTCCTTTTATGGAGTATAATTAGTTCTAGTCACTCTATGAATCCTGATTCTTTAAAAATTTACAAGGTGTGATCACTCAAATCTACCATACACAAGTCTACTCGGACTAAGAGAAAATAGCCATAGTTCACGAAACGATTTAAGGAATTAATTCTGAAATGATCAGGCTTGAGAAGCTGTCACCCCCAGCAGTTTTAACTTCGTGTTTGTGGTCTGTGCAGCTGCAACGAGCTTTCTACTTGAGCTATATTACTTGTCAAGACTACCACTGTGTTTCTATAGCTCTTCATCTCTGCGCAAATGATGGTGCACTGTTAATTACGAGGGAGCGTTTTTATATTCCAACAGCGAGTAATTAGCTCAACCGGAGGCGTGATCTAGTGAGACATTTCCAAAAACGAAGTTTCATTGTTATTAGACAGTTAGTCTTTGAGCTATTAATTCAAATTAGGAGTGAAAATGATAAACGGATTTTGTCGAATAGGTGCCGTTATTTTAGTTCCTTACCAGGCAATAAAATCATCGCGACCATAAGAATCAGATGTTCTGGTTTAACTAAAATTGTAGAAAAATACCATGGTGTACAAGTGGCATATTTATTTAAAAAGGAAGGGAAACCCTTTAAAATACCCGACATCATAGGGATGATCCACTTATCCATTTTGTCACTCTCAGATAGATGCTTTTTCGACAAAGAAGAAACAACTGATAAATGGTTGGAGTATCCGATACAACAATTTTTAAAATCCTACACGATCATCTCGGCATGTCTAAAATCAAATAAAGATGGGTGCCGAGAATGCTATCATCAAAACAATAAATGTTCAATTACTTGAGACCTGTGTAATTCACAAGGATGGTGTATTGAGTCTAACTTTACGGAGACTGAAACTTCATTTTATATAGAAACCTTGAATAAACAAGAAGCCATGCATTGGCATAAAAGGGCACAGCACCTCCCAAGAAATTTAAAGTGTCACCCCGTCCGAAATTGGGACTCGGATCCATAATTCGATTCTTATAAAGAAAAATGTTTCTAAAATAATTTTTTTTCAATATTAGAAACGACTAAAAGAAAACATTAAAGATCTGGGGAAAATTGAAGAAACTATTGCAACACTGCACAGTGCACACACACACAGACTTGCCAGGTTGGGTGATTTATCGCAATTTGAGCGACCGATGATACAAAATTGCGACAACTTTTTTGTAGAAATCGCAAGTCGCAAATTGAAAGATTTCAAATTGTTCCGTCTTGCAGGTGAATATATTGAAAAAGAAAAATAATTTAGTTTTTTTATTTCAAAACATTATCCCCCATTCCGGAAATTTTAAAACGCTTTCATATGTTCCAACAGCGAGTACTAGCTCAACCCGATATCTACAAAATTTGTTAGCAACGTATGAAACCTCTGAGGCATTACCTAATTCAAATTAATGTATATGATAAACGATTTTGTTGACCAGTTATTTTATTGCATAACATGGCAATTCAACTGTGACAACCTGAGTTCTGGTTAAACTGGAATTCTTTAAAAATACCAAATCCATACAATTTCCAAAACTAACCCTCGTATAACATCATAGGGATGATCCCGTTTATTTTTTCACTCCAGATAGATACTTTTTCGACAATAAAAATGATATATGTTTGGCTATGCCACTGCCAAAAAATAAATGAAGGATATCAAGTAACGTATCAAGAATAATAAATGTTCAATTACTGGAGACCTAGCATTCAATATCCTAAGTTTACGATCTATTCATCTATGTGGAATAATTTACTTAAGCTAACAGTCTAAAGAATGTAAATTTGACCAAACATTATCTGTAAGTAGTTTCAGGTTTGATTGGTTTATAAATAAACGAATTAATATTGGAATATTTTGCTTGTGGAAATTCTTATTTATCCACAACAGCTAGTTGTGCTATAGACGTTTTTGGCTTTCTTTACACATTTACAAAAATATGAAAATTATCTTCATTTACAACCAATTTACATCGACCGAATTTAGGTAAGTTTTTGATACTTCCCATTTTCTTCAACTTTTACGCAACTGTTAACTTAAAACTGTTGATTTTGAAATGGCGTTCAATATTTGGTGCCTTTATATTCTAGACTTCTGCATATCTCTAAAACCAACTATCACACACAGAAACTATAAGTACATAACTATTTTAAAAAGTCCTCAAAAAACCAAGGCAATATAAAAACGCAAGTATTTTTTTAAAACTCAAGTCTCACATGCATAAATTCATATTTTCAAAACATGAGTTTTTATAAACAGAAAAATATTGATATGGTACTCTTCGAATTTATCCTCATCAACTATCTGAAGCGATAAAATCCGACAGTTACCTAATACGCAAACAGTTGTATTGGAAGACTCAATCTCTAGAATCCACATTTTCTCAACAACGATGAGTGTATGAGTTACAATAATGACAATTTGTAAATCTCAGTAAAATAAATTGCAGTTTAAGATTTTTAGATAAAAGCAGAACTCAACTATGAAATCATCTAAAACCCAATCATTTTTCCAAAAATTAAAAATTACTCGTTTGGACTTCTTTGTGATGTTCAGCCTTAAATATATGTAAATAAATTTTTAAGTAAAGTATAATATATAAGAAATGCTGAACAGATTACATATGGTGCAGAGAGATATGTGTTGTACACCTTAATTCTTTTCCTTCATTACTAGTACCATTGTAATTTGTGTAAAAGTATGTATATATTGGAAATATCAGGAAGTCTAGGAAGTACTTTTTCGAATAAATTACAAACACAAGACATGAGCAGATTATGTTTATTACAAACTATACGGCAAATAATAGCCTGTTTATTACCTATAGATGTCGTTTGTCGACCTTTACATGAATTTTAATGAAGCAAATTGATACCACCTATTCAATTCCTGCAGATAAATATATTCTAACATCTTATGAATTAAGTAGAACAAAGACATACATTCTAATCATTGTATTACAAACATCTGCGTTTTTATGTTTACAAAGAAATAAGCAAGTAGAATTTGTTCTATTGTTGAACCATTCACCAACTAAAAACTAAACTATCATTTGCATTCATATTATATTATAGTAGTACAATGTAATACAATCAACACCGAAAATAGAATACTATAAAAAGCATTTTCCCTCAAGAAACCAAGATTTACCGGTCAATTTTTTTCGAGAATTGTGTGTAAGCATAACATCCAAGCCACAAGATATACTATTGCTAAGCATTGTGTAGATCTTGGTCAATCAACACTGGCAAATCATTATTTTTCTAGGTTATTATTATTTGTTTATTTGCATTATCTCTAAAATTTCTTAAGGTTGCGCGGCGAGTGGGGAGTTGCCCAAATTCTTTCCATAATTTCTTAAAAGGTACAAGAATTACTGATAAAAGAAAATTACTGTAGCAACAATTACGATGTTACCGAGACCGTAACATATTTGAAATTTTAAAATTGTAAAAGGGACTAATATAAAAAAAAAATTTAAGTTTAGCAGCGATATAAATCTTAACTTTTAAATTTATTACTTTTTCTGAATTCTGGAGTAGCAACTGATTGTAATTGCCAATACCTTAGTTATAAATATCCTCAAATTTCCCATTCTTTCACTAAGCTGTTGTATACTATGAAGTTATTAATGCAATGAACCAAAAACTGCAATTAGTACAAGAAACATTACTGGCATTACTGACTAGGCGAATGTTACCCTGCATTTACCTTTTGAAGTACAAGGCCGAAACGACAGAAATTTGACTTACGTAGAATACAGCTAAAAGGCAATTTTTTGGTAAGTAACTAAACAATATAATCATTAAAGATGGTGCTGCTGCGCCATTGTCAACTTTTTTTCAAAAATGTTCGCCTAAGGCATTGAAGAACGTTGGTTAAGTTTCGTTGCAATACTTCGACGGATAAGAACAGTTTTATAACAAAATGTCGTAAATTTACGGTAAAAAAAATTGTTCAATCATTTTGACATTTAACTAAATTTACACATTGTGAACCACTGTTTATTTTGAATGTTATTGTGATGTAAGTATCGATATATGTTGTCTGTCCTGAATTAAGAAATACGTTTCATTGTAAAGAACGATGATCGACAATCATAAGATAGATCTAAAAATTTTTTACAGTGCAAAAAATGAGCAGGACAGTTTTCTTAAGCACGAGTTTACCAGCAACTTGGAGGTGGACATCTTTAAATATGAATCTTGAGTTGATTACATCAAACATTTAAGCTCATTCTTCATAAAACAAACGAACGTCGGAATAAAAATACAGTGGAATAGCAGAAGCAGATTGCAAATGACATGTCACTTGATCATCTATATAATTGGAATTGACTTTATACCTTATAAAGAAAATTTTTGATGCAATTTTGAAATCTTGTTCAAACAGGTTTCAAGCTTCTTTGGAAGGTATTAAGTCTGTTAAAGAGAACTAATAGAGATTCTTAAGAACAAAACTGTTTTTTCTTATTCGAAATTTCTTTTTAATATGAAAATAAGCGATTTCTCTAAATTTAAAAGAAAATGCCAATTAGATATGATAAAATTTAAACATTACAGTTTTGTGGTCATGTAATGTCATAGATTGTTTCACGGATTTCATTAAACAATTTGGACATAACCTCTTTGAAAGGATTAGATACATTGTACAAAAATAAGCACCTATAATAATATGAAATAAAAATAATTGAACAACTAAATTTTGTTCTGTTTAAGCCATATGTATGATGTGTACATAAGTAATCCAAAATTAAAATTGCGCTTCAAATTTATACATGATATTTGGTACTCAACTTAACTGGGTTTCTGTAAAGCGGACTCATGTTATATATAATAAAAAGCTTTGTTTTTTTTAGGTATTCTGAGTAACTAAAAGTCAACGAAGTTCAAGAGTTGTCGGAACAACTTTTTTGTTACAGTTTTTGCAAACCATCATGAACTAATACCTGATTTTATTTGATGTTTGAGAAGTTAAAAAAAAACAGGAAATAAAAAAAACTACACAAAAAAGATGTTGTATAACGATTGTAGAGGTGTTGCACCATCAGAAATCTGATAATATTAAGAAAAAATTAGTGGTAACCTAAGCAACAAAGATCGGATTTTTTAGGACAATCTATTGGACACCGATACATTGCATGTCTATGTCATTAAATTAGATTAGATTTAATTAAATTTACTACAAGCTTTTGACTTCATTATTATTCAATATGAATCTTAAAGCAAGATGTTATTTTTACTACTTACTACTGCTTACTTTACTGATAACGATATTTTCTTCTAAACCATAATTCTCAATTTTCAACAGTTTATATTAATAGTATTTTAATCAACTCATAATTTTGACTTACAAAGGAAACGAAGATGAATAAACATCTGCGTCTTATTAGAAATCGACTTAAATAATCAAAACTTTATATATATTTTGAAGTTAACTAAGAACCTTTTGCGAAGAAACCCAAATTAGAACTCGCAAACAAAATTAGTTTTAATAAAATGAAATCGCCAGTAAATCATAAAAAAATCTTAACTAACCCCGGTAAGGCTGACCTTATTGCTGCAGCTGAAGAACACCAGGCACCAGGAAGCAAAGCTGGAGCCCAAGGATGTAAAAGCAAAGGAGGCCATGCTAGAAACGGAGCAGCAGCCGACGGAGGCATAACGGCTTCCGTCGGTGTACTTTTCTTCTCTTCTTCAGCCACTTTTATAACAACAACCACCACTTGCACGTACAAAATAATCTCACAACGTTTCCTCGATTTTTCTACGATCTTTTGAATCCCTTTTTTGATATCTTTACGTTTCCGCTAAGAAATCGCGAACATCCGAATGTCTTTTCTAAATTTGGCAATGTGTATTTATAGATTTGTTTTTTCGATAGTTCTCCAAAAACGTATTTCTGTGTATTGTATATTCAACGGGAAATTCGGTTCTGGGTGCTTAAGTGGTACGGCACGCGAACTCTTGAGGTCTTCTAGAGGACCACTGAATAGCGCTGAAGAGTCTCTCGACTCGATGGTCCTCATAGACTCTCACCCTTCAACCAATAGAAGAAGTTAGCGGCAGAGGGTGGAGTTTCGACTGGCCAATGCTGACGTTTTCACATACCGGTATCGACCCGAGGACATTGCTCAGAATGTGACCTCTTCTCCTGTTACAATTCTCGCTTTTAACGCGAACGCGGTGCGCGGGGTGAGACTTGAAAGGCATCTAAGTGCTTTTAAAGTGGTAATTGTGTCGGACAAGAACTTACGATTATGGCCGTTTTATTTATTGTCGTACTTTTTTTCCGGTCGCGGCATAAATCTTTGTTCCGGTATGGTAATCAGACGCGTAGATATGAAGAATAGGTTTGTGCCATTTGATTTATAAGTTTGCTTAGTGGATTTGGATGAACGTGAAGGAGATCTTACACCCTTTGATACAGTTCTAAATAATGTTACTCTTTGTTTTTTTATTAACATAAGCAAACATACATATTTGGACTTGTGTTTAACCAATGTGGTTATATACAAAGTTTTACGTTATGATATGTGCAAATAAACTTGAATTTTAATTTATAATGTATTTATTTGGTATTGTTATACATGTTGTAGATGTAGAACAGTTGTAGACAAACAAGTCTTTGAGTACCGACTACATGAGATAAGAGTTTTAAGTATGTATGTGTTTGATAGCTGCTGAAGTGTATTATTATGTAACAATAAGTGATGTTAAGCAAAATTTGCTAATAAATCTGGCAAAAATTATAACGAAACACTTTCCAAAAGGGTTTATTTTAATAAATACAGTATTATCACTACAGTATGTGTTTTTGTCGAAGGCATTTAGAACTAGGCTAAGAAGTGTTATCTCAACAGTATTGGAATGATAGTCGCAATCTTCTTTTATCACTGAAATATGAACTAGTCCACATGAAACCCCCATGAACAACAAATCAAGAGAGTATTAGCCCAATCAATCAATATTGCCTTTGTATTTCCTTTGGAATTGGATGTGCAAATAATTTTTTCAAAAAATAACAGTTATAATCATAATCTGCTGATACAAACAAACATTTTTTGAATAAATTCTTCAAAAGGGTGTTAGCCTCGAAATAATTAATAATACAGTTTCAATACGTAAAAATAGGGCCAGTTTTAGAGGTCTATTTTAAGATCTCAGTCTTTGCCTAGTATAGAATACAATGTTGCAAATTTGTTGAAAATATTGCAACATAAATGCTTGGAAGCAAATGCATGGAAGTTTGTTGTGTTGGCAAAGGTTCTAGTTTCAGTTTGTCTATTTGCTATTTGTCTGCTGTGATGACAGTTTTGTAAATCTACGTGCGTTTTAAATTTGTACTTATATTTAAAATATGAAGGTACGTTAACGTAATTGATATAAAGTGACATCCAGAACCTTTAGTCTTTGAAAGACTTCGGGATCGATTTGAAGCAACTGGATATGTAGAATATAAACGGATCAAACCAGTCGCAAATGAAAATAATCAATTTGCACTACTTTCTATGTCAGACGAGGATCCCCATACTAGTACAAGAAAAATTGGGCCATAATTAGGAATAAGACATACATATGTCGACTTCACGGATTTTACGTCAACACAAATTTCATGGCTACCATATACATTATTTACAGAAATTTTCTGGGAATGATTTTGAAAGTCGTCTCAACTTTTACCTGTGGATGTTAAATAAAGAACGGAAAGAACCAGATTTTCATAATTTTATTTTATTCACGGTCGAAGCGACTTTCCATAACAGCCGTTACGTTAATAATAGACACAATTTTTTTATATTATGACCGCGAAACTCGCGAAATAATTTATAAAAACCGTGGATTACCAACATCGTTGGTCTTTGAATGTATGGAGAGGAATTATATGCAACCGGTTACTTGGTCCATATTTCTTTAATGGTACAGTCAGCGGGAAAAATTATCTAGCGTTCCTAAAGAATGAATTAGAAGAGAGTTCTAGACATCCTTCCTCTCAATGTGATAAGGAATTTGTGATTGCAGCAAGATGGGGCACCGTGCCATTTCTCTAGGAATGTCCGAAATCATCTAAATCTTCGTGATAAATGGGTTGACGGAGGAGAGCCAATGCATTGGCCACCAAGGTCATCCGATCTGACCAAATGTGATTCTTTGGGGATACATAAAAGAGCAAGTTTACCGAACAGCCCCAACAACACGAGAGAGAAACTTTCTTTTAAAGAGCACACCTACATAACAACACACAGAAATGATAAATAACTTGAAATATCTCTAAAACCATTAATTTTAACTGCATACATGCTTTATTCAAACTAATAGATAATTAAATTTCGCTTTCAACGAACCCATAAAAATATACTGTTTCAATTTGAAAAAATGAAGATTTTCGCATTTCAATTGTTTCAAAAAGACACTAATTTCTAGAACACTCTGTATAACGTATTTAAATCTACATCTGTTTATTGGCATCATATGAGATGCTTCTAACGTTAAGTTAAGTTTCATAATGTAACATTTTTCCGTTACCGAAATAATGGCATTTCTCTGAAGAGAGCAAAATGTCAAAATTTTCAAACAAATGTCAATATTTTGTAAACTAATGAAAATAATTGAATATGATCCTGTATAAAGTTGCCTTAAAATTCCTCAGGCAATTCAAAAATGTGATCATATATAGGGTGTTCTATTTAAAAATATAAAGATACTGATGGTTACCGGCAAACTAAACATCCTGTATATCGTAGAATAATTTTACAAATTTCGTAAAACTAAACAACTTTTGTATTTAAATATTTGCTGTATTTTGCATAAAAATGGAGATATGGAAGAAAATCGCACTATTATTACATCCTGTATATCCCCTAGATTTTCCAACAGTAGATTTTTTTTCTCTTCGCTTGTATACGTAAAATGTCAAAATTAACATTAATTTTGTGATTCAATTCGATACAGTAGTTCGAAAAAATGAAAGCTATTTTCTTCTTGCTGCCACTTCTTCAATGTTTTTCCATTCCGGCTTCTGTCTTTCCATTCTGCCCAATGTATATATTTACACATCAACTTGTAGAAAGGAGAGCTGAAACTTTTTTCTGTTTTATCTCTATTATTCGTTATAGCTTTCTTCGTAGTCACAAAAGTGTTAATAATTCCGTGGATTAAATACTAATAATTTCTGTGTTATATGGTAGAATTAGCGTGCATGTGTCGTTGTATTTATATATATATTTTTTTTAATGTGGTGGGTGCTTAGTTGCAGTGACTCCGTAAACTGTATCGTTTGTCTGGCTATCACTGCAACTCTCGCGGTGTAGTTTTTGTGTGTGTATGTTGTGTTCAATTGGCTTTGTGACGCGGCATCATATCGCCTTTTATGATGCCGCGCTGTTAATCACTTTGCTCCCAACAGCGAATGGCAAGTCGATCCGGGATTAAACTCTCTGAAAAAATGGCACCGTCCCTCCAGAGAATTGAACCCCGCCGCCTATCGTCCTCTCACAACAATAGTCAGCCGCCTAACCACTGCGGCCATCGACCCGTTGGTGCCATCGATAAGTTGGTGTATTCCTTATATTCTCCCTTATATATGAAACTGCAATAATTCACCACAGTTTCTTATTGCACCTAGTGTGATTGACCATATAATATAACTAAAGATGACATATGACTAAACATGGTACAGACGGACCACACACATAGGCAGGACATGCTTCGAGCGTTATCGGGTTTACGGTCGACGACAGCACGTCTAACCGTCCAATGGTCATTATGGTATAGTACGTAAATTTTTGCTTCTAGTTTAAATTAAATGCAAAATTGTATGCGTATGCCGCTGGTATGTGTCCGTAATTGGCCAGGTTTACATATGACACATCAAATTCGTATCATATTCAATGTATGCAACTCGTCTGTTTTGCTCCAGCCATTATACAATTTTGACGTCTCCAACAATATTAGTCGATCAAATATATTGGAGAATAACCGCCCTGGTCTTTTCCTTACTTTTCTTCTGTCATATGGAATCCTCAAGGCAGTTCTGGAATCACCTATAAGAATAAGATATTGCTCCATTGCTGCTCTATTGTGTGAGCATTCCTGGGATTGTAACTGTTTTGAAAAATCCTAATTCAGTTCCTTTAAACCGTCTTTTTACCGTCCTTCCCTTACATTCTTCCCATGCATTCTTTATCAACCGATCTCGTTATGTAACAGTTGTAAAATGATGATTCCGCAAAACAGTATTTACTAAAAATTGGTCATCATGAACTGTTGTTGCTCTTGGTCAAGATTTTCTCTTTTAAGTTTAAAATTATTGATGATAAACAGTTATGCATGAATAACACTTGCAACATATCGAATACTGTTCCCGTCTTTCACTAAAGCCAAAACCTTAGCAACACGATATTGTAAATAATCTAATCGAAAATTAACACTAGCAATTGCAACACTAATGAGCAACAGTTATAGAGACACTCAAACACAACACATATGTAGTTTTTGTTTGTTACAAGGTTTGTATATTAAGCCAGTAATTAACAAAATTAAACAACATATACAAAGTAGAAATTATTCTACATAAAAGACTTCCATGCAAGTCTTCACAAACACAATTATCTGTTTAGGAAAGTCTGTATTAAATTAAAAAAGATCATACTATCACCTCTGCACGAAAATCTAGAGCTCATAAAACACTGGATTACAAAATCGGTAGTTTGCAATAATACCTTTAACAAAAGTTCTCAAAAGTTACAGAAAAAAAACTAAAGAAAGGTCTTTCTAAGTCCTGAGGAATAGTAAATGATACATTTGAAATCAAATTAACAACGCAAGCACAGGATGCCCATGCCTACAAGTTCTTATCAGTATTTTGAGAAATAAAAAAGCAGAATTTAACAACACTTTAGTAACGAATATGTTACAAGAATTTTATGGTATTAGCTGGAATATGTTCCTTAAAGTGCGGACTCTACCTTCTCCCTTACATTTTTATCTTCTGAAAATATGGACAATATTAATTCATATATCTATTTTGTGACCTTTATGTACTTATCTTTCAATTCCTGAAATATTTCCACTTGTACTAATAATACCTATAAATGGCCATGCCTATCAACAAAAATATCTAAAAAACAAAAAATTCATTGATATATAGAATTTTAATTACATTCTCAAATAATAATGAAATTAAAATGATTAAAATTATTCGTATATCAATCTATTTTTTGTCAAGCTCTAACAATTATGTTCAAGGACTAGGGAAAAACATGGCAAAAAACCTAGTCAAGAGCTTAAAATTAATAAAATTCAGGCGTGAATTAAATTATTATAAATAATACTTAAATTATCGATATCAGTTCTGAATTTTACCGCGTTTTCATCTTTTTTAATGTATTTCATTTCGTAAATTAATCTTTTTTTATAATTATTTTCCTTTTTTAAAATTTTAATATTTTGAAAATCAAAATTATGTCGTATATCTTTAGAGTGCTTAAATAAAGCAGTTTCAGCGGTGACGTTATGTGTAACAGTGTATTGGTGATTATAAATTCGTTTTTTTAAATATTGTTTGGTTTGTCCGATATAACATTTGTTACAATCTTTTTGTATTCTAATTTATAAACGACATTACTTTGATTATCTTGTTTAATGGGTGTTTTTAAATTTGTTTAATTAAAATTCGATCTTTTAATTCCTGATTTATTCCCACTTATTGACCTCTAAGTGGGAATAAATCAGGAATTAAAAGATAAGTACACAAAGGTCAAAAAATACATATATTAATTAAAATTCGATATATCAATGATTTCTTTGTTTTTTAGATATTTTTGTTGATAGGCATGGCCATTTATATTATTTGTATTTTGGCACATATTAAATGTCAATTTCTTCCACTGAAGAAATCTTATTAACGAAAGCATAATATTATATGTTCTGGAATAAATTGGTATTTAATTAATTGTTGTTTTATTGACCTACAAGTGGAAATATTTCAGGAATTGAAAGACGATATAAATGAAATCTTGGGAATGTAAAAACTGTGCCAGAGTAAATGGAGTTCAGTAATGTTAGCAATTTACTGTTGTGTAATGTTACATGGCTAAACTAAAACTTTACATCATTGCATAAAAAATTAAAGGTGGTTTTAATTTAAAGTTAGTAAGATAAATAATTAATATTCTACCTTTAATAAATTAATCATTTCCCGTTTTGATTGACTTCTTGAATGTTCGTCGACGAAATTCACAAAATGTGTGTATTAAGTACATTAGTGTGTGCTAAAGAAGTTATAAAACAGTTATACTTTCAATTCAGAATTAATATCCAATACTGTAATATATAAGCACCCCAGAATCATTTTCCGACATGCATCAGCCCCTCATATTATACCAGTTACCCATTTAGTAACATTACACACACGATCTGTTGCTATGTTTGTATCGGCGACAGGGTATAAGCTAAAAGGTCGCTATTAAACGTTACGTGTTCTTTCTCTAACACAAGACCCCATACGCGCGCACATAAATTACGTAACACGATCACAGTCTATCGCAAAACGTGAACGTGTCTCCCGATTGGCAGAAAGCCTGGGACACTTTGTTCGAGCGTAAGGGCCCTCCAAGCTTGTGATGACCGTACATTCGTACCCACACTTGCAACAATGACACTGTTACCTTTTTCTCATCCCCTCTCAAAAAGCTAACATCAATACTTCAACCAACCTTTCTCATGCTAACAGCTAACAGTAATAATCCTTGCTTTACTAATACGAAACACACAATGGGTATCTACCGTTATAGCTGGAAGATGTTAATTATAATTTTTTTTTTCCTAATCTAAATCAAATATGGAAGTAGGAAAATGTATTTAGTTAATTCTTTCTTGTATGAAATATAATTGTTTATTGATGTGATAACGTAAATATTACATTTAATGCACCAAATGAAATATAATAAAGAATTAACGGGAAATATTTCAAAGAAAGTGGAGAAAGGAAATAATTTGGTTGCGAACCTTAATACTTTAGTTCAACGCCAGTAGAACATAACAGCTTTTATACCCAAGTAAATCAAAAATCCTGCTTATCTACATCAGGCCAGAACATCACCAAATCTTCAATTACTTTAAAAATATGCTGTGGAGAAGTTGCTTCTTTGTATAAAAATGAATACTTTCAGTGTGCATTATGATGCAACATAGTATGTATTGTATTAACTGTTTGTTTCCAATAATAAATTTGTGTTTATTTATTTTAATGGCTGTTTAAATTCTTTTTTCAAAAACTTCGAGG
Source organism: Holotrichia oblita (assembly GCA_023690525.1). Classification (NCBI taxonomy): domain Eukaryota; kingdom Metazoa; phylum Arthropoda; class Insecta; order Coleoptera; family Scarabaeidae; genus Holotrichia; species Holotrichia oblita. The sequence continues at coordinate 117,809,836 of CM043018.1, forward strand.
TAAATCAACATTTATAAGTTATTATTTATTTTACAGTAAATTTTAGGTAAGATTTGGTAAAACCCAATAATCAGCACGTTTCAGAAATAAATACCTTCTTATCTGCAAGTTCACAATATTCAATAAACACTTTATACATTTACGATACCTAAAACCTACTACAAGAATGAAATCCCTTTATAAATAAAGGTAACTATCATCACACTTTATAATCCTTATTCTATCATTGAGGGTATTTGCTATTGTTTAGAAACAGGGTTGTGCCCATGGAAAAACCCACAATATTACCAAACATAAAATAGATAGTATTTATGACATCTTCAAACGTGTTAATCTTAATCATTTGACGTATATGTACCTCTAAAGAAAGTCTTTTCAACTAATTGGCTAAGCATAGAAACATGTTAATTTATGTTTGGTAATTATTCACTACCGAATATAATAGATCCTGAGTTCAGAAGATTTCTTTATTGGAAGTTATTTAATTAAAGAATTCCTATTCAATCTATACATACATACCTATACGTTAGAAGCTCTCATTCAATACTCATTCTATTACATACCTACATATGTTTCTAATTAATAACACACAAACGATTTAAATTGTGTATAGAACAAATATATCAGCTTATTGTGAAGTATACAAATCCCTATCTTAACAGGAATTATTTAAGTGGACTATATTGCTTCAGGTAACAATTTGGAATAAGTTCTACATAAAAGGTTGAATTACTTCTTTGAATATCTGTTATTTATTTCTTCTTGGTAACTCATAGTAAAGATATTTTTGTTATTAGTTGTTAATACACGGGGGCAATGGACTTGCTGTCATTAATTAAAAATAGAATCTTAGTTCTAATTTGCGCAAATTTGTTCTTATAATTCTCATATTGACTGGATGATTATTCACATTTATACATTTGACAATTTTTAAACATAATTATGATAACGTGCTGAATTATCAAATAATCATACACAACAGTTATTTTCTCAACACTTGAAAAACCTGTTCGTTGACGATAAATATTTATAAACGTTTAATGAAAAAAAAAATTTATGCATATCTATTAAATGCAGCTTTTTTGTATGACTCATTGAAGAATGATAAATTTAATTTATACAAACATACATATATAAGAATTATTTTTTTTTTTTTAAATATAACTTGTACTGATTGTGTAATTACTAAATACACAAATATTAAAATGCACTCGTTTTGCGACCATCTATTTAAGGAGCCTTTATAATACATTCAAAGTATTGCTTTTATGACAATTTACCGTTTGGGATCAGATCAAGACGATGACAAAATGAGCACATTAACTAAATTCATTATGTTGTATTCCTATAAACGAAAGAATAAATAATTTCGGTAGTTTAGGGTAAGCAACGAATGTGTATAAGATCTACTAGCTCAAATAAAAGGTAATTTGGAATTTCCAGTGAGTGGTAAGTTCATTGTATTTGAGTTTATTATGTGTGGAGCAGGCTGGGACGTGATCTCCTGTGAAACAAACGTTATAAAATTTAAATTTTGTGCTCAAACATTAGTTTGACTTCAAATTACAATTAATGTTTCAGTTTTTCACTCTTTTGCAAAACTTGATAGCAAAGTCCAAGTTATTACATGTTTTATCAAAAATGTGTTTTTGACACTATACATATACATAATTAAGAATTTTAATTCATTCCTGATTCATTGACCCACAAGTAGAAACATATCTAGGATTGAAAGGATAAGTACTTATTTACTAATTGCATTTTCCTATCATTTTGTAGGCAAATTTCACCCATAAAGAACTGGCTCTTAATAAAACTCTTTGTTTCATATACATGACTGATGCTTTGACGTAACCTTAAATGCGTGTATATGCGCTGCAATTTATGAATGTTAGACAAAGAATTTACTTCAAAAGTGTAATATTTGTGCACAAACTGAAAAACAATATGTTGCCACGGTATCTTAGTAGAAAAATAACAATTGTCAATGAGATTCATAACTACGAAACTAGAAGTATAAATAATTTTTATATAAATCATTATAATAGAACACAAACTTCTAAAAATGTATTTATTCAAGGACTAAAACTCTATAATAACCTACCGCATGACATTAAAAATGCTATGAATTTCAATTTATTCAAAGATTTACTGTACAGATACACATTGGCGCATATCTAATGTAGTAATTATATCTATTAGGCATGATATACTAGCATAAGGTGAATACAATTTAGTAAGAAATATTTAGTAATTTATATATGTATTGATCTATGTATATGCTAATAGCTAACGCTAAATAAATAATTTACTTACTTACTTACTTATTGGTAAATAATCGGACAAGACTGTTGTTTTCCATCCTTTAAATATTAATGGACAAGAGTTAAGGTCCACATTGGGACTGTCTCACCGTGTATTTTGTCACATTGAGAGCATTTTAGTTTTAATCGAGTCTATTGTGAAGAGAGAGAGAGAGTCTATCGTAAAGAGAAAGCTCATGTTACTGATGAAAAACATCAGGTGAAGTTATGGAAAAAGCACTATCTCTATGGTTGTAAACAAGGGATTTGAGATAATACAGCCAAGAAAAGCATATAAGGTGAAATATCAAACACTATATCGATAAGTTCTAAGTTTAGGGATCTAGTTTAAGGATCTCTTGGTGCAGAAGTAGAACACTAAACACTTCAAGCCACTAAACACCAACAACTTTTACTAAACACCGACGCGTTTCGACAGCAACGCTGTTATTATCAAGGCGATAATACCCCAAATGCATCCAAATATGCAAACTGGTAGAATTTTATCTACAAAGTACTAAAGAAAGTTATTGGTACAAAATAGAATATAGAACTTAATCACTGCACTAGTGCTGAACGCAAAAAGCTTGTAACAATGTTGGGTATTATTTCGGCCAATGGAACTTTCTTGCCTTTTGCTATTACATTTATACATACGCATGCTTAATGAAGCTTCACCTGAAAGCATGGAGTTAATTCAGACTTTACTGTAGAAAATAATATATATTAACGCTTGATACTCCAAATAATGTTAGGCAAGATGAAAAGGCCTAGTTTTTTTGATGAAGTTCTTTATTGAATGTGTTGAATTTTCGTTCGGGTACTTTTTGTAAAAGTCTTGGATCAGTTTATTAAACATATTAATGCTTCCAAAAATAATTCAACCCAGTTGATCTACGATATATTAACGCTTGGTACTCTAAATAATGTTAGGCAAGATGAAAAGGCCTAGTTTTTTTGATGAAGTTCTTTATTGAATGTGTTGAATTTTCGTTCGGGTACTTTTTGTAAAAGTCTTGGATCAGTTTATTAAACATATTAATGCTTCCAAAAATAATTCAACCCAGTTGATCTACGATAACCATGAAAGACACATTTTTATAAAGATGGTAAACAAAACTCAAGATACTGACGTTGTCACCACACAGCAGCAATGAAATGCAGACTCTGTATATATGTGTTTATGGACCATTCAAATCGTAACCTGTGGATACTTAAGAATTCAAGAATGTCGTTGACTATACACAATATTACAGAGTGCAAAGGGAAGATATATCTCAAAGCATTTACTTCAAGTAATATCACAGACAGGCCATTTATAGATGTGAAGGTCTCTACATTAGAAACAGGTCAAGATACCTTCGATGGAGAAGCAACACTACCAAAACAATCACAATTTGTATCACCAGAAAGTATTAGAAGCTTGCCGAGAAATAATACAAAAAAAACTACGAACTAGAGCTCTATAATAATTGACACTCTTGAAAAGAACCAACTGGCAAAAAAAACGTCAAAGTTAAAACAAACGTGGGGCATTTACCAAAAAAGTACACAAAAAATAGAAATTGAGCGGGTAATGGTAAGTATCCGAATTCTTCTGATGAGTAGAAACCAAACGATAATGGTGATGATTCTATTCAAAATTTGGCTGAAGCTGTTTGTTTAGTGGGACTTGCTAGTGGTGTTCATTATGTTGCCACACTATTACTATTATTTAAATGAATTTTATTGATCAAATGCGATAAAATATTATTTGTAAATAAATTCTAGTAGCAGTATGACATAAAAGTTGATTATTATTTTTATCCGTAATTAGCCTATGGTTGTTTTACTGTCAACTGCACTTTGTCTCACTGTGTACCCAGTGAGATACATATTTAAAATGTGTAGGATTTAATTAATTTATTTACTTAATTTAGTAATATTTAATGACATTAAAAGTTAGCACAGAATCTATAACGTTAAGGTAAACTTAGTTGTAATAAAAAATGTTTTTACAGTACAAAATATGTTTTTTGTCTCTCTGTACCATCCTCTCCTGTACCGTTTAATTACGGTAGGGAGTTTTATTGGAATGCAACTTGGAACGATATTCAGATTGGTTGTTAAAGTATATGAAGTAAATATTTCATTTTGTTAATTTCATATGGTATCAGTTTGCATACAAGGTAAACGGTTCACCACTAATTGCTTTTGTATTTACTACTTTTTTTCTCGTCTCGTTTTTCAGTACTACAACTTTTTAAAACATCGCCACTTCTAAATACAGCTGACTGAATATTAAATTATTTCTGACCATAGTTGATGTCAAGACACTTGCATTTATAAATGTAAAAGTTGGATTTTTTCAGAGATATTTTTGTCATTCTTACCCTTTTCTGTAATGTCTATAAAGCAACAATGATTACACTTTTCTATATAACCCTTGTTACTATTACCTTAATACTAATATTCGTTAACAACTTAGATTAATAACTTAGAATTTATACTCAGGTTTATTTCAAATTTTACCAACAATTTATCTAGAAAAACCATTAATAAATATTTACCTCAATTTGTTAACATGAAATTCGATTTAATTGTATATATTTAACGCCGAATAAACTTTATTCTATTATTAGCGATCGAATGTGCAGTTCAATAATACTAATCCAATTCCATATTTCTACATGTGTTCATTTAGCTTTTAAGCAATTACACCATTCAAATTTTGAACTAGCTCCATTTTTTATTTTTTAAAGACAAACATTTCATATCATTTACAACTTAAAAACATAGAAGTCCATAAACTTTGACATACACATATTATGTCTAATCAAATAACAAACCGCTGGGGTCGTCACATTCTTCAAACATTCATCCGATACCGTGTAAATTTTAACGCTTTTTTGCTCGACGTTTTATTACCTTTACGGTCTTATCGCGGCCATCCGCTAAATTTCAAGAGCTAATAACGTCCCTTGTGTGTCGATGTCGACGTTTAACAGTGAACAGAACACCTGTGCAGGTAAATCGGTAGACTGCTCGCCGCCAAGTCCTCGGACCACCCCGTAGACACTTCATTCAGGAACGTTTAACTTTCATAACAGACTTACGAGGGCCCACATCCGCCCGGACACTTCTTTCGTTAATGCTTCCACGCAGTGCCAATATACCGTTTTGCTTAAAATTGACGTTAAACAGTGCCGATTCTTTGCATCGCTGATGGGATTTAGAAGGCGTTGGAGCTTTAAAAGGCTTAGAAAGGAGAATTCTACGAGAGCTGTCGATTTCTTAATACATATTGTTATTTTTAGTCCGTGATAATTGCTGGTAAGGTTTTCCGTTGAAAAATGAGTAATCGTGAATGAACACCAACAAGATTAAGAATTTTTAAATTCAACTCGGATTGTTTTCAAAGTTACATAAATATAAACAATACAGATTTTATATTAAGGATTTTATCGTTTATCAACATTTAGAAACAAAGAAAGTTATTTTCTTTGCATTCCGTTCGACGATATGATTTAAACGACCATGACTTAATTTTTTAAGTAGTATATTATTTTATTATCTTCGTTATAGATATGAATTACTTCTGAGACGTGATTGAATTATTATCTTAGGATAAGTATACTTACAAAACTAAATTGTAATATCTCGATAGATAGTAAAGAATAATCTTTGCGGTAAGCAATCATAGTATGGAAAATTGATCTCAGAAGGGATATTCTTACATAAAAAATTATAAATAGTCATATACACAGAAAGATTCTTTGGATTTATAAATTTATCTGTGTTAGCGGTGCAGACTGTTTTGTATCTTAGCAATCGCTTCGAATGTAATTTTCGCATACCATTGCGTTTGTGTTGCCAACAAGTCATCTGATATGCAAAATCTATATGATGATTTTGAACAAAAGGATAATGACATAGGTAACGTCAGATGTTTTGTCAGTTTTTGTTTCGTAGGTTGTGGAGATCTTCTTCTCATCACAGCACATAATGATACTGACACAGGGCAGGACGATCTGGAAATAGATTTTGAGCTTGTACACCAATATCTATGTGTACAGTCTACAAAAGTGTTCCTAATTTTACACTTACCACAAAAGAGGAAATTGTATCCTTTATATACAGGGTGTTCAGACAATACGCGGACGGAAGATTAGGGCGTTATTATTACAGTTAGAGAAAAGTATTTTAGACAAAACTTGTAGCCACTCCTAAAATACACATTCTAAAATTATTTCAACTATACAGAGTGTTGTGTAAATGAATGACGATACAAACTTTTGTTTTTTTTTTTAATGGAACACCCCATATATTTTAGTACATTTTGATGGTACTCTTAAAAAGAATGACATGTGTAGGTGTATCTCTTACCGCTGTCGCTTTATTTACAATTTTGTGTCTCAACATGTCCAACTTTGTGGAGGCACTGAGACGAAACCTGAAAGAACTTTTGAGATCTTTTTATACAATAAGTTTTCCACTTTCGTCAAGTTTAATAATCTATAATCATTCTATTTATTTTTAAATAACTGAAATTGTAGCAATAACAAACGCAAAATTAACATTTACGCTGTTTTTTTAAATAGAACATCCTTATTGCGAAGTTCTTCACTGGATCTCTTGGTGCAGAAGTAGAACACTAAACACTTTAATCCACTGAACACCAAACAAGTTTTAACTAAAACACCGACGTGTCAGTTAAGTGAATATATTCCTGGACACATTGTTGACTCAAACTATTTTGAAGCAACAAGTCCTCGAGGTATGTCAAGGTGTCTGGAATCGGTACACTAGGAAAGAGAGAACTAACATCAAATGAAATCAATATTTCACCCTCCAGCAACTGAATATTTTGAATTTCTTTAATAAATTCTAACGAATTTTTTACTGCAAAACTAGGTTGCTGTATTGGCAAATTATTAAATTCATTGGTCAGCCATTTGGAAACCTTATAAGTCGGTTCAATTGCCGAAACAATTGGCCTTACCGACTTGCCAGGTTTGTGAATTTTAGGTAAACAATATAATTTAGGGACAACAGGATTGGAAACATGTAGCTTACGTCTAACATCGGCAGTAACAAGGTTGTTACAAGTTTTAAACACATTGTTGACGAGAAAGGAAACCAGCACATGTATATTTTTATCACATTTTCATAAGAGATTAGAAGCTCTTCAGGATTTAATACTAATGGGAGCCAGAAAGACATATTTCTCAAATAGCAAACACTATGTCAGTTAACCATTTTCTAAAATTGAGATAGATGATTCACTGTGTTGATGTAACAGCCAAAACCTGATAAAAATAATTTGACTGATAATCTGATTCTTCGAATAAAAAAAATGGACACTTGCATATTTGCTCATGCAATAGATTTAGCATATGTAAAGGCCTGAATTGAGAGCAAAAAAACAGTATTAAGCAATTAAAGATTCCCAAAACTAAGATGCTTGATTTGCTCCACTTTAGGGCATCTGCAACAGAAGTGCTGACAATAATGAACAAAGCAGCTAACAGGAAAAACGGTCGCCCCACTACTGAAACGTTAATATCATCTCCAATTACGTTAAAAAGGGCACGTGTGGAAATTAGTTGACTAGGTATCCGTTAATAATTTGACAAGGAAATTATTCAACAAAAGCAAACAGTTACGAATAAATTGGTAGCACTCTGATGTGATTGATCGCAATTTCGACCAATTGGACCAGAGTGTTACCAATCCATCGGTAACTATTTCCTTCTGTTAAATCTGCCCAGTTGACAGAAACAAAGACTGCGGGCTCGTAAAATACAGATAAACTATAAACACCAGACACCACTACACTTAATTAATTAATTCGGTACACGTGTTGCGACGATTCAAAGATTCTGCATAACTTGAATAAATAAATAAATCGTTTATGTGAAATATGTATGTATGATGGCATATTAAAGTAAAAGAATTTTTTACGGATGTAATTACTGACGCATCAGAACTACTTTAAAAAACTGTACTGTAGCTTCGTTTTATCGTTGCATATAAAGGAAAATATTTTTAAAACGTCTCTCTACAATTTTATAAAAATAGATAGGTTATTATTAAATAGTAAATACAAGAGCAATTTTCCCATAAAATATCTAATAGTATTAAACAAGCGTACATTTATTGTACGCTTGTTTAAAATACTAAGAGGTAACCATTTCCAGAAAACTTGTTTAGTCATTGTGTCGGCCTTGTCGTTGCGTGAATTTCGAAGAGGTGCGATAAAACTGGTCAGGGTAAATAAATAGTGAATTTCTCATAGAAGTGCTGCATTTCTCGCATTGTCCGAGGTGTAAAGGTTATTTCCGGCGTGCCGGCGGGACGTAAAGTGTTCAACGCTTTTGTGATTCGAGGCCAATTCACTACCTGCACCTGATCCCGACCATTCACGTGGTGACACCATTTAACAGAAAACGCAGTATATCCGGACATTTTACTATAAAACGCTTCGCAACTTTTACTACGTCCTTTTCATGCGTTTCAATTGTCTTTTGTATCGGAGTATTTCGCTTTCAGAAATCGATGACTGTAATACACTCATTCATAAGCGATTCCATTCATAGTTTTCGAATCTTCAGAAAGCTAACCAAAGAAAAATATACTATCTCCTTAAAAGTTTATACAGAATTAATAGAGATTCTTACAATCTACAACCAATCTACAACCTATCTTCACCAGAATGATCGAAAGTGTAATAGAATAAGATGAAGTTGGTAATAGTTATTTGATTAAGTTTATTTAGAGAAAGCAGCACTTATGGTTTTATCTGAAGCAACACTAAAACAGACTTATTTATTTTAATACCCACTATTTCTTTATATATATGTAGTTCTTTTTTAATATTTCTCAATTCACTCCTTATTGCTCCTGAATGTTGTTTAGGTTCATATTAAACCACTTTAATTAAAAAGTTGGTTAGTCTATAATTTATCGTATACTTTCGCCCCAAAATTGCTAACTAGTCATCGATAAGAACATGTATTTCTATTCTGCGCATGTGTGGTCGATGACAAATTACCAACAACATCATTTAAAACACTTGAATCACCTTATGAATATAACGCGCATGCGTTGTCTTCACTTTTTCTGATTGATTTGACAAAAATCTTAAAATGGTTCTGATGATTGACAAACTATTGCCAAATCACAGAGAATTCGTTTGAACATCTGATCAGAGACATACCTAAATACACTATTTAATATAAAAGTTGTTTAGATTCATATATTGAATATTTTGAAATTGTATTCAAATACGGGAGCCTCAATCATAATTTTTGAAAATTAATAATATTGCTATAACAATGCAAAGTGGGAAGTTAACATTTTGACCACTACATTCGTCTTGACCCGAAATTCAAGCCTTTATAAGATTAACTGCTCAAAGTTTCCTAAAATTCTCACCCAAAGAAACAGTCATACTGATGTAGGATCACCAAGGATGTGAAGGTAAAGGACTATCAATCGCTTTACAAAGAAAGCATAATCCTGATTCATTGGACCAGAGCCATTCACTGCCCGCGGTCCTCTGAGGCATTACTTCAAGAAGATGGGCAAGGTGGACAGCGATGCCGATTCTGTTCCTAATGTAGTGAAACGATGGGACACATTTTATGTAATTATGTGGCAGGGGTACAGGGGGCAAAGGTACCACCCCCCTCGAACAGGCGCACTTAGAATTGGCTGATATCATAGCCGTAACTTCCAAAAAGATCGCATACTTCTTCAGGAGTTTGAAGATCAATTTGGACTAACAATAAGAGATTAAGTGTATTCACAATAGATCTTACTAATCGCAATAACGAGAAGCTTGCTGTACATTATAAACCTATGACCGATCTAAATCTAATCTAACTGCACCGTTATATTGAAGACATACACAAATCCGTTTCTAGACCATCAATACTCAAACATCGCTAAGCTTAAGCTTTTATTCATATTGGTAATAGTGGTAGGAAGACTATGATAAACAACATTTATAAATAATCACAAGAAAATATAGCCAGTTTTCTTAGATCAAGGAAACTAGTTAACCAAGCTACAGGACCACACGATCAATTGAGAAATTACAGAAATTCAATGCACAATTCTAACCTGTACATACATTTTATTAACACATTTATAGCAAAGAATTCAGATACGTTAGCAAAAAAAAAATTCGAATGCAAAACAGACACCTAATCGAATGGCTTGCGCGTCAATTAGTCATCTGTTAAGCCCAGAGCTATTGGTACCCTCAGTTTCAAGAGTCTTCGAAAGCCAGTGGGCAATTGGCAAGCCCTATGATAGGAGTGAAAAATAAATCTACAAATTATTATTTCTACTTCCCTTTTATCAAAATATGTTGTAGCTTTGAATTATAACACATTACCAGTACATCTTCCTAAAATTAATTTATAAAAAAACAATTTGAGTGGATTGTGTCGTAGTGCTATTAAATTACTCCAGCTTGTTTCAAGTACGAGTCCTAACAACTATATGTTGGGCCAACGTAAAACTTTAACAAAGTCCAGACTTGGTGAAATTATTAAACCATCTCCTGCATCTCCTCCTCACTTGTCTGCAGAAATTTTGTTGCTTTGTTTTTCTAAAGAATTACTATACTTAATGAGCCTAAAAAAATTACTCATACAAAACATGCGAATGAATTGTACGTAAAAGTTGAGAAGACAAAAGTTGCAAAGTTGCTGATGATTTGGCTTAGCTAAGAATACTGGATTCAATGTATTAACGAAATAGGTATGGTGAATCGGCAAGTATTGATCAGTTTCCGAGCAACATTTAAGGTGCTTAGTCAAAATTTGCAAAATAGGAGAAGCATCCTTCCAGAATTAACCACGCGATAAAATATCTATTCTAGAAACTTCTAGAGAATAGAAAAGTCGTTACTGATCAAAACATAGAAGAAAACTATCGCAGACGAAGAATGACTGAAAAAAATCATATTTAGCGATCAAAATTTAAATGTGCTGGCGACCATGGTAAAATAATAGCACCTAACAAAATAAAAGGATTCCATAAAAATTATCTTACAAAAATGTTAAGTTTCTGCAAGGTATTAAAGTCTGGGGATGCATCTCAGCTATGAAATTGGGCACATTAACTTTTATAGACGGCATTGTAAGTTCCCAAAAATTTATACAAATTCTTGAAAAATCATTGTGGACAAGTACAAGATGCTGTTCGTTTCAATCAGAACACGGCATCATGTTGAAATGTATGTCTAGATGAACCATCTAACCACACTGCTAAATTAACAAAATAAATTATTTGAAGGGACTGATATGAAGGTACTGTCTCATCCATTCAGCAGTCCAGCCATTGAGACTTTGTGGAATAAGATGAAGTAAATAGCTTTTATTTCAAAAGTATTTTTAAAATTTTAATTGTTATATAATATCTTTAAAACAAAAAAGTTATTTTTTGGCCAAAATATAAAATAATAACTTTATATATTCTAATTTCCATAGCATTACGTAATGTTTGAAGTATATCTGATAGACTGGTGCATTACTCCATCGAGATATTTTTCTCTAGATTTATTTTATTTGGTTTAGTGTGTCAAGTGGACAACGCATATGAAAAAAGGTGCACTGATTTTTGACTGTTATATCATCAAGTGCTCTGCACTTAATTTGCAATTATTTACTTCACATTCAAGTGGAATTTATTGACTTGTGCAATCATTTACGTTCGATAATGTCTTAAATGAATTATATACAGTATGTTATGCTTTGCGGGAATATTGCAGTTAGTTACAACATTCAAGAAAACGTATATATCTATACGCGAGATTATACAATTCCAGGAAAGAATAGGTATACGATTATTAAACTAATATTTCCTCTATATATAGCGCTTAATTTGTAATACCTTGCGTAAATCAAAAGTATATCTACTCATTATATTATCTAAATGTATCTATGTAATATATACCTAATTTCGTTACAAACAAAGCAGATTGTAGGTAGTATTCTTCCTAACATCTAACAATATAGTGATATCGATAAAATTCGCTCCATACATCACTGTCACAATGGCACGCCATATAAATTACATTTAATAGTACAGATTGACACTTTCTAATAAATTATAATAATCGCAATCAGTAAACAGTAACAACAGCGTCAAGAGATAGTACTTTAATCGTGCAAACATATGACAAAACTTAAAATAGCACCCGAAATGATTTTTGCTTATTTCAAATACTAAATATGTACTCTAATTAATACTACTATTCTGTATATAGGTATGCATACCACAATTATAGACAGACAAACGCCAACAAATCAATTGATTTGGATCTTCCACTTGTCAGATGTAATTAAAGAAGATAAGCATGTCCTATCAATATTTCAACAACCACATAATTATTCTACTCATGAATAAGTGGAAAGAGTTTTATTACTAGAGTAAAAATTGTAGTTACAAATAAGCTGAATAAAATAAAGTAAAAAACTCAACAAAAAGCATATATTAAGTCTTGAAGTTGAAAATCGGAAAGCAAATCAAGACATGTTTCCATATGTGTGTTCTTAGAATAATATGACTTAACAATTTTTAAGACAGTAGCAGCTTCTTAATATTTGACCTTCGCATCAGTTCGCTGCAAAATGTCCTTTAAATGCGCACGATTCTTTGCCGACTTCAACCCAGTGACTAAAAGAGAAATGAAGAGCGAAACGTTCAATTTCCTCCCGAATTTTTTGTAAACGTTTGGAGCACAAAGGATAAACCAAAATATATTGAAATTGAACTATTATTAATACTTCTTCAGATGACAATAAAATCCTTAAGAAACGCAGAAATCTAATTCTTTGTCAGCTGAAATTGTCTTTATTTTTTATTTTTGCTATATTGATTTTTAAACGTTTTATGACAAATGTGACATTCAAAATTACTTAAATAGATCTACACCTAGGTTTTATCTCTTAAGTTGTCTCCATACTTTCCATTACAACAAAATCTTTAAGAGATGAACAAACTCTTTCATATTCCAGTTCAATGACTTTACAATACTGAAACTGATTTATGTCTATATAATTATTTTCAAGATGTTGCATGAATTTTATGGGCTTTATTGCAGTTATATACATATAATGTTATCAGAATGATTGACACTAGTTTTCCGTGCTTATTACTGTTTATAGACCTACTCCTACTTTCTCATAAAAACTAAGCAAAATCGAATCTAATTTTGACTACAATTAGTAAAACAGGATATTCTGCCAAATCATTTTCATGCCATGTTGGCTTATAGAGACTAATTTTAGAACTTGCATCCACTTCAGGATTGTTCTAGAAGATAACTTTAGTGAATGTCGGTATTTTCGAATACATTACGAATACATAATTTACAATGGTATCAAGCTTGATACTGTGACTAACCTAATAGTCTTTCTTGTTATCATTTACTACAATACCCCAAAGCACTCTAAAATAAGAAGGTGTAGTTTAAAAGTTTTTTTACTAAATAACACTATGTAACAACTACGCCAAGATAAACCTGCATTTTCCTCTAGCAATCCCTCTGAATGTGCACGGCTAATGCTTATATGCTCATCAGATTAGTGTTTTATATTGTACATAAGATTGTAAGATATAATTTAGTGATCATATTCACTAAAGGGCAACAGACATCTAATGTGTCTGGTCATAGACAGAGATCTAATATAATGTATGTGAAAAGCTACAAAAAAAGTTTGATATGAAAGTTAATATTTTGGATACCAATTTAAAATTGATATCAAATAAAAATTCACGATGACGACTTTCAAAATACTAGGGGTCATATTCATAATTTGTGCTTGAGTTGATGCCGATGCTTGAGCACGGCCTATGACCCTAGGTTATGTTCATCGTGGTGCCGAAACTTAATAATCAGCCAGCAGGCAACCATAATATGCGCCAAATTATTTTAATTCATCTAATTTAAGGTAAGGGATATATTTGTGTGACATTTAGATAAGTCCAGCCATGAAAATATAATCATACAATCATGCATTCTAATTCCATAAAAAGTGGAAACGAATAAGTGTACCGACATGAAATGGATTTTAAATGGTATAATATGGAACAATTTTAGGTATGTAGTTGGTGATAATGTTTTTTAAGAGAGCATGATTTCAGCAAAATGTTTAAAACACTTTTGGATGGTACTTGTATATAAACAGCTGCAGCAAGGTTATCTGACTTGTCAAATACCTGACACACCTAGAATATATAAGCATTATTTATCAATAACAGTAGTATTCCAAAATTATCATTATGAAGAAGACGAATATTTACAAATAAATTATTGAAAAAATCTTTGAAAATAGGAAAACGTCAACATTGATTTTATGGTGTAAAAAGACTATTTTTAAAGTGTACAAGCAGAATTTTATATACAAGTAAATATCCAGAATATTACAAACTCAAACTTCATATCCAGAAGCTTAGGATCGCAGAGTAGCATTTTGTCAATGGTTTTAAAAATCTGATGTAGTGCTGCATTCAAACTAAGTTCGATTTGGCTTCAATGGATTTTGCGCAATTTTGGCAAATTGAAGAAAGCAATTTACGGCTTAAAACAATCATCTAGAGTTTGGCATAGCAAAGTCGAGAGTGTGCCTAACGTCTAACGCGTGTGTGTACGGTATTCAATTGTTCAACATATCTATCGTTAAATAAAATATAAACAAGACTATAAACCGATTTTATGTACAAGAAAGCTTCCTTATTTGCAAGAAATATCATTTAGTTGTTATCTTGGAAGACTGGTTGGATACTCAGTCCAAATAATTTGACAATAAAGTTATTGCTAGTACTACTAATTCGACAGCCAATCAGTGCTGAAACGTGTGCAAGCGTAAATCGAAACACCTTTAGTATCCTGAAACGTTATCCAACGACGTCAACCCCGTGTAACAAACAATAGCCTTTTGAACAGTTTATATGAATATTTATTCAAATTGTTTGTTTTTGTATAAATTTTATTTTAATTAAAATTTGATGATATTGAAAGCACCCATCTCGAATTTTTGTTTGACGTTTATTAATTTTTAATCGAAAATAATAACTTTTATATGAAACTTTTTTTTGTAGATCTTTACGGTTATGGAGATATTTGACTTACAAGAACATAATGATTTTTAGATTTTTTTTAGTATAGTTCTTTTAGTTTTGAATAAATGTTGGTGAAGATCAACCGTGAATAAAAAATGAGTGTCTGTAAAAAAACATTTTGAGCCATCGCATCGGTTTGACATAATAATTTAATAGAATAGTGTCATTAGGTCTGATACAAAATGATATAAAATTTTCATTTTTCTATTCAATAGTGGATTTAGTCAAGAATTAAAGATGTCCAAAATTTCATCATAACTTCCCACCAGTATAGCAATATGGTCAGCTGCCATACCATTTCTTGACCACTTTCTAATCTACAAATTTTTTTTTTTCTAAAGAAAACATCAACAGACAATCTACGAGTAGATAAACAATCTAATATATATTGAGCTAGAACAGAAGTTAGTTTTTAAGAATTAATCCCCAACGGTGCAACTATTTTTAGAGTAACACCTACAATGTATTAAGCTCGGACATAGTATTTTTAGGATGTACATAGTGGAAGCATTTTTTGCATTTAAACAATGATAGAACAAGGATTAATATTTTCATAAGTTTAGTGATTGCATTTTTAGATTCACATGTTTCACAAAAAAAATGGATTCTTTTTATATGTTGAAAAGTTGAGGTTAAACAAATATTAAACTCTAAATTAATAATTTAAGGACATTATCTTGGTAGATTTATAAAATGTATTAACAATCACTATCTAACACATTTGCTATTAATTTAGATCCCTGAAAGCAGGCTTTCCTATACAGATGTTAAATGAATGTTGTAGTTAAAGACAGTATTGCGGTGTATTTTTGAGCTAACAATGTCTTAGTTTCAATGCATGATTCTGCGTTGAGCTAGTTGAGCTTTCCTTTCATAAATTGTAAGATATTTCTACACCAAAATAGGTTTAGTAAGTCAATTGGAACTACATACTGTGGCAAAATCAATTGGAAAACAATTCAGACATACTTTTGTTGATGTCAAAATTGTAGATAGATCTCTGACATATTTTTCTTTCTTTGTTAAAGAGCAAGTCTAATTTACTTACGAAAATCTATAATCATCATCCAGGTTCACGTAATCCGGCGGGATAATATGCCAAGAATTATCATAACAATCTTCGTAACTGTTGGCGGCCATGTCTTCGAAAACGAACGAGCTTTTTCACTTCCGGTTTGATTTTCAGCGACTTTTCCGACAACCCAGCACTGTCACTCCATCAATCAATCGCGCTAATGAACACCTCGATTCTCTCGACAGATACTTACTGTACCGTTTAGCGGTGATACTGTGGCAACTTACCCGGTGATAAATTGATATCTCGAAACAACCTGGGCAAGATAAAATGATACCAGGTGAACGCTGGCGCCATATTGATACGATTGGTTATACATACATATCGTACCCTATCTTACTATATATTTGTAATATGTATTATGTAAACCATTACCTTTGAGTATATAGATACAAATAAATTATCTACAAGTGAATAAAATATTAGTTCAGTTAAAGCAATGTGTATTTACGCTGTGCTGAACACTTGTTAGGGTGATTGCACGCAAGTTAGTCAATTTGTTAATAATCTTAATATGATTTTTTTTTCTTGACAAGAGTCCATTATTAAACGTTGTGGCATGATAAAGTTGCAACTTAAATCCCCACCCTGTAAATTTTGACATTTTGAAATTGTCCTTAATAACACGATATCAACAAACATAGAGTCTGATAAACATAATTCGATCTACTTATAAATGAAAATTGATAAAAATCCAAAAAAATATTTACACTCTATACGTGAATTGAGGACAAAAAGGAAAGAAATTAGATTTTTAGTTTTTTCGAAAAATTTTATTGCTTACCACAAGTTTTTCTTGTTGTTAATTACCAGAAAATTGAAAAAATTTCACCTTCGACATGTTATAGTCAATTCTTCATAAAACCATATGAAATTTTGTTATAAATCCAAAACTGCATCAATAATCTAGAAGGTGACGTGTCATTAAGCAGAAATTACTTCGAAGTGTCATTTGCACAATATTAACTCTTCAACGAAGAATTTACGTCGAAAAATATAAATAAAATTGGAGATGTTTTGCCTATTTTATAAAAAATATCTAACAAACAGATTTGCTGTTTCATGAGAGGAGCCCTTCTGTTATGCGGGTTAACTATTGTTTTTATAATTTAGTTTGTTTCAAGTATTTGCGGAGATCTGTTGTGTTTGTGTGTGCGTATACATTGCATAGTTACCTTGCAAATAACAAACATGGCTGCTGCAGGAAAAAGGAATCGAAATGTTGTAACCATTGAAAGCAAAGTTAGCATAATAAATCGATTCGAAAAAGTCGAAACCATATCATCTCTTGCAAAAGCTTTTAATATGGGAAAATCTACAGTGTTCGACATAAAAAATTAAAAGACAACATTGGAAAGTGCAGATGAATCAAAGAGAAGAAGGAGTATGAAAACACCGCAAGATGAAAAATTAGAAGACACAGTTTACTTATGGTTCGTTCAGAAAAGAAGTCAGGCAAAACCTATTTCTGAGACTTTACTGTGCGAAAAAGCTCTAGAAATGAATAAGAAGCTTGGTGGTTCAGAAGATTTCAAAGCAAGTACTTGCTGGTTAAAGAGATTTAAATCTCGGCACGGTATACGAAAATTAGAAATTCAAGGAGAATATCTATGAGGGACCGCTACGGCGGCTGAAAATTTTAATGCAACCTTTTTGGCATCTCTAAACAAAGAAGGTTGCTCTCTAGATCTCGTATACAATGCCGACGAAACAGGTTTAAATTGGAAGTCACTGCCTCGTAAATCTCTGGCTTCAAAACGAGAATCAGTCGCTTCTGGCTTTAAAGTCGGCAAGGAGTGAGTTATAATAATGGTTTGCACAAACGCTACGGGAACTCACTCTCTACCATTACTGATTATTGCGAAAGCCAAAAAATCCCGATGTTTCAAAAATGTGACATGTCTTCCAGTATGCTACAAAATCCAGAAGAACGCTAGGATAAATAGTGAGGTTTCTGTAGACACACCAGAGTTTATTCCACAAGTAAAGAAATTTAAAGAAAAAGAAAATAAAACGAGGAAAGTAGTTGTCCTTCTGGATAATGCCCCTTTGCATCCGGGATTGGATAAATTAAATTCAGTGGATGAAAATGTAAGGTCTTTTATTTGCCACCTAACGTTACAGCGCTTGTGCAGCCGATGGGTCAGGAGATTATGGACAAGCTCGAAAGAATATACAGAAAACAAGTCTTACGGCGTTTGCAGTTGGCTGAAGATGAAGAAGGAATCTTAAAATCTGTGCCTATATCATCGCCGATACTTGGAACAGTTTGACATAAGAAAATATTCAAAATGCTAGGAAAAAAGTATTAGGAGGCATAGATGTCAATGGAGAAGTGGAAAAGGCGCGTTGAAATATTCCGGGATTCGAAAATTGCGACAAAGAAGATGCATGTGGTTCATCATTGATGGCAACGATCCTAGATTTCAAATTTTAAACGAAAACGAAATAATGTCTAGTGTAGTAGAAAACTGTCAGGATTTTAAAACTAGTGACGGCGACGAAGACGAAGTACCAACACAAAGTGGGCCAAGCAATCAAGAGGCGTTTGCTGCATTGGAAACAGCAATGTCTTGGTATGAACGACAAGAAGAGTGCATCCCGAGTCAACTACTTATGCTAAAAAGGATGCGTGATTTAGCTGTCAAGAAAAGAGGACAACAACTGGTTCAAAATAAATTAAGTGATTACTTTTCAAAACATTTAATTATTTGATACGTTTTTGTAATTTATAATGAAAGAGTATGTCATTATATAATTACTAAATTCCTGAGTATTCATACCTGAGTATTAATGACGCAGAATTATTGTTTGTAGTCTATCATAATCAAATAGTAGGTAGTATTTACAGAACCTTCTACCGATTTATCTACAGAAATTCCTGTGAATTTCATAATGATACATATTTGCATGCATTTTTCTGTTAAACAAAGATTTTAAAATTATCAATATAGGTATTAAGCAACATTTGTTTTCACTATTCTGACAGCAGAACCAATACCTTGATCAAGTCAGATACCTCTATTGCGTACATACAATACCTGGAACATTATATGTCTTGCTTGAAATATCAATTACAGCAATCGAAACAGTATACAAGTGAGAACCCTTAGGTAATACATGAAACACAAGAAAAAGATGACAACTAATAATCCAAAAAACACATATAACTTTGTGAATAGTACTTACGAATTTTACGAAATCAAACATAGCTCTCCTTAAAGTATTAGCATTCATCATTATTTATTTACCACGAGATAAGTAACATTGCAATATACATAATCCATATAATCTTAGATATACTTCCAGCTTAATATCTGATAGTATATTTATAAATACGTATTGGCTTGAACCACCTTGCATTGTATTGCATTTAGAATTGGGCGAACAATTTCATAAATTTATTTTGCAAAAGAGAGCTTCTTATTGTTAACAGATCTATTAGTAGAATCAGATACATCTACATATAAGTACGGTGTATTTATTCATCAGTCAAAGTTGACAGAACTCTGGGCGTTCAATATTTGCTCGATTACAGACGGCTTTTATCTATTTATCGTTTATAACGTAATGTAGTAGTAGATATCTTAAATAAACTCAGCAGGTATGTAAACAGTATTGGTCGCCGGTGTTAGAGCTTCGTTTTATAAACCTTTATTACTAATAAATGTTACAGTACGCCATCCATCATAATAAAACATTGAAAATTAATGATTTATTTCAAGTGAAGCGTAATTTTGTCCTGACAATTTACATTAACTACAGGAATTGCTGGAATGTAATTTTGGTCTGATATAATTGATGTGTATAAAGGGTGAAAGTAATATACTTCCAAAAATTTAATAAAATACGATAAACATTATTAATCTCATCCTGTTTTTTTTTTCATTACTGTTACATTGAGAGAAATGCATTGTGTAATGTGTGTTGTTATGTCGATCATAAAAATTGTGGTGATTGTAAATTTTATTGCTAAATGTATAATTTCACATTAAAAAAGGAAATAAATCGTATATAATAGTAAATAATAATAAACCTATAAGATATGTTTTATTTCGACAAATAAGTTCCAATTTTGACATGCCTATAAAAATTGGGCAGAAAATTGAAAATTTATATTTCGAACATAATATTCGTCTGAATGAGATTTTATAATTGTTATTAATCAAAAAATTGGTGATTAATAATACCCTCGTTGATTTCTAGATTTTTTATAGGTAATTAAATTTAAATCCTGAACTTCTCTAGGTTTCTCTAGGAAAAATGGCCTTTATGCGCTAAACGACTCTGTTGGAGTTTTTATTGATCGGTTACTACATCTATAATATACGTAAATATAGAAAGGTTTCCTTATACATGTGTGAGATGACGAAACAAAATAATACAGAAAATTTTGAATCCCACTAGAAAATCCGCAGGCTATTAGATTGAAAATTTTCCGGTAATTACGAATTAAAAACTGCCAGATCTAAGATTTGAGCCATTAAATTGCCAACACTGCCGAGAATAAATAATACAATATCATCAACTGATAAATCTGAGATAACAAAGTTGCTTTTATGTCTTAGAAGTTTAATATGCGTAAAATAACCTTCTTCGACTAAATGAAAACATATTCAAACTGTTACTGCACATTTTTTTTAATTTTTATAGAGTACACAGCACAGTTAATGTTCGATTTGTAACCTATATTGTTAGCTCAAAATAACAATATAACAGATTAACTAGAGGAGATAAAATGTGTAAAACTGGTACTCAAATGCGATTTTGTTTGTTCTACGAAATACATATAAAAACTGGAAGCTTCTACTTATATTTTAAACGAATTTCCCTTGTACTTATTATATTTGCAAATTTGCAATTGTATGATCCATTGTAGAAGACTCAACGTGTAACTGCCTTAGATTTCTTATTTAGTAGTTATTTAAATAAAATATGGTTGGAAAATGCTAAGATACAACTCTTGAGTTACATTCACTATGTTGTAATATAATTAACAACAATACATCATTGACAGCAAAGTGGTGTATATAATAAATTTATGGAGCATCAACGCCATGCTTATCAAGAAAAACATCTAATAACAAAGAAATGCAAATTTAATACAGCAAAAATAAAAATGATTTGAATTATTCATGTATGTATTCTTTGTCAAGCTCTAACAATTCTGTTCAAGGACTAGAGAAAAACATGGCAAAAAAAAACAGACCTGGAAACCATCAAATGTATCAAATACTTCCAAATGCTCCCAATTAGGCCAGTTAGCCAGCTACAAGAATTTAGTAGAAATAATTCCGAGAATAAAAACTTAGAAATGCCTGAAGACGAAACTAGTGAAATCTCCGAAACCATTGACAATAATGATATGTCCTCTAACGATATGCTTCATACGCCAGGAATGGCTCAAAAGTCTGACCCAAGATGCAGAAAACCAACAATTAACAGTAGAGTAAGACATTTTTATTAAATTCACGGTCGAAGGTAATACTTCCAAATCAATCACCGCAATAAAAAAAAATAAGCAAAAGGAAAAGATTTTGAACAAAAAAAAAACGGGCAGTTGGTACTGCAAAGCATGCTGAGAAGTTAGAGTTGCCGATATTCACTTTTGTATTGCATGTATGTCTTATTTGAATGATGACGGTCTGAATTTAACAGAAGGAGACAAAATAAATTGATACATTTGACACTATACTGCTATTAAGTTTTTATATTTCTACTTATGGCTTTAATAAACAAATCAAAAATCAAGACTATTGTTTTCCTAAACCTTCAAAATTTGATAAACTTGTAATGACTAAAACAGACAATACTTTAGTCATGTGAACTTGCAATGTGGCAGTTCGACCAAGTCTAAAAATCAAACCGAATAGCATCTTAGTAACTTAGTAACAAAAATTATAGTATATATATGATAATACATATTTCTTTTGTTAAACGAAAAATGATACATCTAATAATTAATTCAAAATATGCATTTCTTTTTAATTTTCGGTAGAACCCCATATTACGCCCGAAATCGATGCAAAACACTATTACACTCCTACCAGTAACAATACAGTGGTATCGCAATCAGTGTAAGCTTTTATGTAGGATACATAAATATCTCAATAAGAACAATCTTCATATCGATACTAGATCCAAACACATTTAACATAATCAGTTAGTATCTGTCTGGCCATATGGGTTTATTTATTTTGTTTTAACATGTATCTATATTTCCACAACGATGTGGATAAAAATGTCTCATTTACATTAACAGCGGATATAATATGCACGTGAATAAAAGGATGATTACACCAATTACAAAAGCTAAGAGATAGTCATTAATAAATTGTTATTGAATTTGTATTTTATTGTATTATGTTTGTAGATATATTTTATAAAATTTTAATATGTAAATAATTCGTTAGAACTTATATCAATGTTCCCGAAATCTTACAATTCTAAAAACTTGTAGTTACGGATATAGTATCGTCTGATTCCCTTGGCGAAATTATTTATGCTTTTGTATCACTTCCAGTTTATTTTCATAATTTAAATAGTAGAGGAACTGAAGCAAATTTGGAATACTAATTTGAAAATAATTTGCAAAAATTCGACTTAAGGAAGTGGATGAATTAAACTATTTCTAGAGGTAACAAAAATCATATATTATAACGTAAAAAATTATAAATAATACAGAAAAATAAAAAGTGTCTCAAAATGAAGCTTAACTCAAAAATGGACAGAAAGCTAAATTAAAATTATGTGAAGGTAATTTGGAATAGCGTATATTCACATTTTCCAATTTTTTTTATTATTATTTACAGTAATCGCATACGTAGAATCCAGAGTAATAACCAGCGCATTCGCTGTGTACCCATAACCCACACATAAGACACTGCACCCACTGTTCTCCTCTTGCATCATCACTAAATTTGCCTTCGCAAAAGAAGCACACTGCATCATAGTCGGTAGGTTTTTCTATCTTCTCCAATAATGGTCCAGTGTCTTCTGATGTCTCCGGATGAATCAACAATGCTTGATACAGAAGTGTCTGAGTCTCTGTCAATCTCACTATTTCGTCTCCTGGTTCGTTCTTCTTTTCTGTTACTACTTCCTTCTTCGTTGGCTTTACCTTTTCCCTTGTTTTTACTCTTTCCCTTGATTGTATCTCTTTCT
Source organism: Holotrichia oblita (assembly GCA_023690525.1). Taxonomy (NCBI): domain Eukaryota; kingdom Metazoa; phylum Arthropoda; class Insecta; order Coleoptera; family Scarabaeidae; genus Holotrichia; species Holotrichia oblita. The sequence continues at coordinate 117,833,497 of CM043018.1, forward strand.
CGGTGCATTTTTCTTCCTCTACTTTTTTCTTGTTTCTTAGCCTTCGTTTGATGTCACTAGTAGTTATAATAATACAGCGCTATTCCAAATTACCGACACTATTCCAAATTACCTACGTTTCCTCTATGATATATATTTTATGAGGATTTTAGATCGCACATGCAATTCTGCATCAAAACTTATACCCAAAAGCAGTTGTTTTTGAGTTATTCAATTTTTTTCAAGAATACAGTCAACTGCAACGTTATATTAAATAAAACTCTGTATTTCAGGAACCATATCAGATGAAGACTTTATATTTAATGTGTTATATACTACTGCATTGCAAACTTTTTCCCGTAGAAATATTTGTACCTGCTACAATTGTTCTGCTGTTTAATATTCAAGGGTTAGGCGATATAGGATATGTCCGAGACTCACCGAACTACCTACGCCGGCAAATGGAAGATAATATTGATATACGCGTATTGAAAGGGGGAGACATTAATTTTTTGGGCCACTGTACATACATGTGTATTTGTTTATTTATAAATGAATAAATTAACAAATCTTTCACGCAAATGAATATATTTATCAAGTGACCCTTCATAACTATGTTATAATGTCATAATTATGTTATAAAATTTAAAATTAATTGCCTTTTATTGAAGTTTAAGTTAAAATTTTCATATGCTTCATATTAAATTAAATGCCATCAAAATTATTCCTATTTGTCTTCCATTTATTAATTATACTATTCAATTTGTTTTAATGCACGATGCATTATTAATTTTTATTTCTCTTATTTCGATGTCTATATGTATATATTTTGCCTGTTTGTGAAATAAATATTTCACTTAGTAGGTATATAATGATGAATTTTATACATAAATGTATAATGTGTTGCATATAAAATCAAGCCGAATTACTTTCAGATTTCCCATAAAAAACGCTTAGACGTCCTGGTGGATTTTTGGTGATGTTTGCCCAGATTAATAATACATATTTCGATCGTATTTATATTACATTAGTAATTTTTTCTTTCATAATTTCTTGATCGAATTGCTATATTGATTTTTGTTTGTTGCATAATACTTTTCCCCTTGAAGATGTGAATTCTGAGTGTAAGCCCGTTATCGTTCTCTTATTTCGATATATTACTATAATATACATTTCATAAATAAGTAAATTTTGTTTTGAAGTTTATTTTATCGTTTTGTGCGTAAAGAACAAGACGCGTGAAGGTTCGTCTTGAACAATATGCCTTTGGCAATAGAAAATAAAAATAAAACTAATCTTTCCATTTTATTTATATATTAAGATGTTATATATTACATTTGCAAATATGATCACAGTGAAAATTATCAGCTATCTTAAATTAATATATATTATATTCTAAAGTAAAATATAAATTAAAAAAATATATATAAATAATGTACTAATAGAATTGATGTTAGAATAATGATAAGCTTATTCTGCACGAATGCAAATGTAAAATCTAGGAGCGTAAACTAAAAAGGTTAATTCTTCACAAATTAACGAATCGTTTATCAGAGTTTCTATGCACTGGTGCTGGTGTTGTCGGTTCTGTTTTGCTAATATTCTCAATGGAACCATACGAGAATTCATCGTTATCATTTTGATAAAGACCACTGGTAGGTACACTAGACGCTTTCGGAACTAAATTTGAATATTCATCGTCTCCACGCGCTAAAGTATACATACTACGCCCTCGAATTCTTCTGCTAATGGAACTTCCTGTAAGATTAGATACAAATAAAAGAGTTAAAAAGATCTACAAAACTTAAATATATTTCTTGAAGACTTACCTACTATACCTAAGTGTTCTTGAATATCGCGTTGTACATCAGAAACATCCCACATAGCTAAGAAGGCTGCACAACAAGATTGCGTTGAACCAGACCTGACATAAGGTTGGTGCGAAAAGCTATAGTGATGAGCTATGGCGGCCATACACATTTCAATGCATATGATAAAATTCTGAAACAAAAAAAAATATTTAAGAAAATTTGAAAAACTCGTGAACTAATTGAAAACGAAATTATAATCTAATCTACATGGCTTTTAAAAACCTGAATCAAGAGAGAAACAACAAAGTCATGGCGTGTGTAAGGAACAAAGGATTCGAACAAAATTATAATAATATATATAATATAAATAATATATATAATACGAGTATAATAAACAAAAATTATAATAATTGGCAAAACTTTTTTGTCGATTGTGTTTTGTAGATGACATATAGAACAGATACTTATTATTATGAAAAAATGAATACGAAAAAAACGATATAATTGATGACAGAGGAATTGTATATTCTCGGTCATCGCTGATAGATGCGTTCCTGTAACGCTTATCCAAAGCTCTAAAAAAAAAAGCAAAAATCAATAAAAATAACCCACTTCCGGGTCGTGCCGGAGTTGTCTACTCGACGGATGACTGCGGATATCATGGAACTTATGTTCCGTGGTGCTGAACGTCAACCGTAATACAACTCTCTACACCGCCGGATTAACCTTTTCTTTGGGAACTTGCAGGGAAAAAATTCAGACAGTCAATTCGGTGCGGCGTTGACTGTTTAGAATGGGTGGCCTTGATATTAACCCGAGAATGATATCTCCTGTTCGGTTGCATCCTTCCAACGGAAGGTTCCACATCAAAGATCTCGACTAGTTCTCTACGAGTAGGCACATTTCCGCCGGTATCCCGCAGGGGTCCCTGTTAGGACCAGGACCAGAAGTGACATATCAACTAATATAGGTAGGCAATCTGATGCTTAGGTATAGTAATCTATTTGCAGGCAACAGCTGAGATTCACGAACGAAATAAGACCAAATTTGCTAAATTTCACTTAGGGAAAGCAGAATACCTTAAATTTATAGAAGAAATTCTTATTATTCTACGTTTCCGAAGATATCTTCGAATACGTAAACGATAGCGATACTCCTGTTTCCATTTATTACCATGCATGTCGCTTCTTAGATTGTTTCGAATTTGTAAACATTAGATTGGAGGAGTAATGCGGCTCCATTTGCAAAATTCGGTTCAACAGAACCGGAGTTATAACCGTTCCTTTAAAACAAAATTTCTCTTCGACCCCTCCTCTTATACGACAAAATACAAAAAAAAATTGTCCAGTGCAAAATATGGCAAAGTTTCAGAAAATTTCGATTTTTATATTTGTAATACACGTTGGTAAATTTTGTATAAAATTAGAATTCTTTTTTGTGTTCAGTTACGCCATCTAGTGGCCATCCTACACTTCAACTAATTTTCAAATGTTTCTCGGGACCAGTTTAGTCGGGAAGAGCTAAATGTTGCGCTCGGCTGTGACCTTGAACATGAAACAATACCGGTAAGGGTGGAATCTAGTATTGAATTTTTTTATGTGATTGGTTAAAATATTTCCGAATGCTTCACAATATTTACTTCTATTAATAATAAATTAATAAATCTAAACATATCCTTACCTATCTTTATATATGTATATAGTAATAAAGATGGCTGTGGTTTGCTTGATTTGTAACAAGGTTTTTAAAAGGCAGAGTTATTTAAACAAACACATGAAAAAAAATCACTTGAAACACCCAAAAAGTATATCCTATGATTATAAACTTTTCATGTGTCATTCAGGTTATTAACTGAGCTGCGACAACATCTAGAGACAGAACATGATATCGAGATAGATACTGAAGAGTTACTATTTCCAACATTTACAGGCAAGTGCAGTGAAACCTGTATAAAACGACCACCCTCTGTTCCAAACAAAACCGATCGCTTCGACAGGTGGTCGCATTAGACAGCATCTTCCAAATGCATGAACAGTACACATTATCCAAGTAAATGAACATACATAATATGTACAAGGACTAGATCGTTTTAAACTAAGTCATGGTCGCGTTAGAAAGGGGTAGTAAATATTGTTTCAAGTTGTACAAGAATTAATCTAATGTTAGCTTATAGAAAAACATAATGTTCCTTATGAAAGTTCCAGCGCGGAAATCAATAATTTCAGTAAAGTAAAAGTGACGTTTTTATAACTCCGTACGTAGCCGTATGTTCGATTTTATTTGTCCCATATCAACACATGGGTAGTTATGCAACCAACATTACTCCTATATATTATTGGTTTCTTCATAAATATCTTATCGATAACTGTCAAAGTCATGACAAGATAAAATAATCCATAAAACGTATTCTAAAGATGAAAAAATTGAAATTGGTATCAATCAAGAAACAGTATTAGAAATATACGAGATCAATTTGCTGCAAAATATACCGACAAATGTAGTATCAGTATCAACGAGGTTACTATGTATGTATATGCCCTCTGTTAGTCAAGTATTCAACATGTAAAAACGCATGTTTGCAATAGGAGTAGTGTTGGTTGCATAACTGCCCATGCGTTGACATGGGACAAATAAAATCGAACATACGGGCTATGTATGGTGCTATAAAAACCTCACTGTATATTAATATGTTACACTTGGTATATATAAAGAAGTTGAAAAACAAAGACATTTAAATATGTAAAATGCGCAAATGACCATTGCGCATTTATTTCCTGCCTGTGTGTTCACTCGCTTATGTGCGAAAGCCAATGCGCAAAGAAAACTCTGTACCAGAAGATCAAAAGTGCCGACATAGAGTGACCCTACTGGCTAGATACTATACTGTGACTTTAGTCAGTGATATTTTTGTCCCAAAGCTGTACTGTAAACCGTTTCTGAGACATGGCCGAGCACAATTCGTAGTTGGCCACCCGGTACACACATTAAAAACAAATGAAACTGGAAATATATACAGATGTAATAGATATAAGTGGTAATAATAATACTTACCTGAAGACGCGTAGATATACTCAATCCGTCATCATCTGTTGAACTATTTGGTAATATAATACCAGAATATACTAATACATCTATTAGCACACCTTGACTGTAACAAAATAATCTCGTAAGATATATAAATAAATAAATATGATATGTATCGTTATTGCACGTGTTTATATCTAAGGGTAACAAAAGATATAAATCTACGCTCAGAATTAACCAATACTACCTACTTATACTTACAAAAATGAAAAGAATACAACAGCTTTTATACACAGAAACTTTGGCAGTGGTTTCATAGGTCGTAATTCAGCTACACTTGCCTTATAAAACATGACAAGGCAGTACATAGCTATAAATTGACTCAAATTATTAACAGCAACTAAGTAAGGAAATGCTACATCTCCTCTAAATTCTCCTTCGCCGTATACATTAGTTATCTTGCATATGCTGCAAATGAAATTAACTTTCAATTTTAACATTTCTAATAAGAATATTAATAAACATACAGAGAGATTGGTGAGAATGGCCTATTAAAAGTATTATCCAAACAGAACGGAATTTTAAAACAAAATTTTGCAGTTGGATATGGTCACGTGATAAGTGGCAAGTAACCCTTGCTTCGACATATCTGAGCATTTTAGGTATGGGGCCTAATTAAATCGTTATAACTTATTCACCTTCCATTTTACGTATAGGAACACCTAATACGGATTAAAAGAGAATCTTTTGTAGAATCAGAATATCGGATCAAATATATACCTTTCCATTAAAAAAAATCTATTTTCCGCGGATTGACCTTATTTATCAGCAACTAAGTTTTTAAACACCCTGTATAATGTTACAGAGAAGAACGTCAAATGTTGTGTAACTACACAATATTGCGTATGCAAAATTTCATTCGTCTCTTTTACTTCTACATCACGTAATATCACTATAAAAAAAGTAAGATCGGTATCTGTCACTTTTTTTAATTGCGAATAACTCCGCAAAATGATACTTAGGTATAGGGTGTGATACATGAAATATGTAAAATTTATCCTAGAAGCTGAATTTGTAATTTCTTTTATAGCATGCTATTTAAAAAATCGAAGTTGATGCCCACTTCCGGTTACCCGGAAGTGATATTTATTATTAAAATATTAAAATTTGGGTTTAAAATGCCATTCTGTTTGTATAATACTTTTAATAGACCATTCTCACCAAGCACGCTGTATAATTAATGTAAAAGATAAAATCAATCAGAGTATATTCTGTCTTAACATTATGGAAAGTTCTCTGAAATGAAAACTGAGATAAGGATCTTTAAATTATCAGGATACAAGTTTGGAATAATTAACATTTAACAAATTGTTGGCTTTTAACAATTTTTGATAACAAATATTTTAATATTTAATAACGATGGCAGTGATGATGATATGATCCTGCAAAGTTTCACATAAATTATTATTATTATATGCTTATTGCTTATCATAAAACAAAATTCTGTAAAGTGATGTTTGAACAATGTAGTAAACAATAGTGGTATCTCAAACTGATACCATAATGGGAATGATAATTTTAGACTTGATCACAAAATAAAAATCAACCATTTATCTTTTATATTAATTGTGAAATAAAATTACTAAGTCTACACTACGTACAATGCAATTGCTGTTGTTAGTGGTCGAATAACAGTATATTGTAGTATGCCATGCTTACAGATATGTACAAATTCACGTCCCATCTCCCAATCAGGCAAACAACACAAAGGAAATATATGTTTTACTTGAGGCTTTAATTCTAAACTAACTTCAAGATCCATCTCCATGTTCAAGTAATTAAGTAAAAATTTCATAAAATTATAGATAACATATGCTTCATAACATTCTCTAGCACAATCTACATATATAGAATTTTTTGGGTACGTTAAACCAAGCCACTGAAATATATCAGTAAAATCTATATGTAATATATGTAATTATAATAAATTTACTTACGGCATTAACTGCATAGATAGGTACCATCCAAAGAATTCTAATGGATAAAAACAAATTACAAAAACTGTATCGTTTAAAATAAATCCAACAATACCTGATTATATGTTTCTGTAATTTAGGTTGGGTATAATGGATAACATGTTGTATAATTTCCCATAATGATATTGGAATTGCTATTAGAACAAACACACCGGCAACAACTATCTGTTGATCTCGACTGTTAGAACCATTCTCCAAAGATTTAACAAGGAACAAAGGCACAAACACAAGGGCGGCAAGTGCGTAGAGACATATAAAAAGTGGTCGAATCCATAATCTCCATTTTGACAAACAATTTAAACATCCGTCGAATAACATTTTTATTACTTCACATATTCTAAAACTCAATGATTACATTGTACAAAAAAATTTGGCAATATTTGTCAACAAGTCAACTACAATCAGCTGTTATCTCTCACTATTCAGACAGACAACCGTTGAATATTAAAAACAAAAACTCTCTAGGAGGTTACCAGTATTTTATTGATTAAAATTCAATTTAATAAATTTTCACAAAAAGAGTATTATGATGGATACTTATAGTAAACATAGAAGTAAATCAGTCTATAGAAGATCTTTGGTCAATTAAAACTCTACTTCAAGATCATCTTGTTGTATCGGATTTTCTTTCAGTAAAGCTACGATCATACTGTAACAATAAATACACATTTAATAAACAAAAGCGTATAAATAATATCTACTTACCAATATAAATACGCGAAAAACAGTATCAAATAATATCCTAAAAAAATCATGCAGTCTCTCATATGCTTCTTAATTTGGCCATGATTGTAGATTTCTGTTGGTTCGTACACACCAATATTTCCTCTAGGAACATGTATTAATTCATAAGCCATCCAACCAGCCACTGGAGTATTTACAAATACCAACATCCAATGACCATTTAATAGCAGTAATATTATTAAAATGATATGTGCATATAATTTTGGTTTTACCCAAAGGTTTAATTTGGAACAACATTGTTGTGCGTTTAGATAATCACATTCTAGATCTGAAATTGTTATTACCTAATATAAAAATTAAGAAAAATAGATTATACAAATAGCAACGATCAGTAGGATACATAATAGATCCATAAAAAAAGTAATGCTCCTGTATTTATTAGTGCAAAAGCGAATAATACCGGATCGGATAATAACATATCAATAGGTAATAACTGTAAATTGTTATGTATCTATTGAATCTTTTTAAAATGATTGTTTACATTTAAATGATTAATTAACCTCAAATTCTAATTTTACATATTTAAAAGTTCAACAGTTGGTGCTATGTAAGGTCAAGGCAGAGTATTTATGGCGCGTATTTTAAACCACATACTTTAATTATAGTTAAAATCTATTGGATTGTTTTTTTGCAAAAAACTAGTTATGAATTAGTTGCACCAAAAGATAACAACATGATAATTCCATGTGAAACAAATGTTAGTTCAAAATTTTATTAAAAATTTAATTACAGTGACAACCAGCTGTGATGTGACAACACTGTCATAAGACTGTCACATATGCTCGACATTTGACAAGAATAAAATAACCAATAATTTTTTCTGTATACAAATTATCGTTTAGAAAGCATATACTATTGTATGTGATTAATCAACTTTCTAAAAGTGGATTGAATGATTAATATAAATTATATACGTTTCAATGGTTATTAATTTTTTCCGATTGTTGCATTAAATTGACTAGGATATCACAAATACAAAAATAAACACTAATTGTAGGTAGTAGGGCTTAGATAAAGTTTATTGCTTTTGTGCGCTACGTTTTACGAAAAAAATATTCCCTTAACATTAAAATGTTGCACTAACATGCAGATCACATGAGTGATTTTACAATGTCTTACTATAACTAAATTTTCATTTAATCTTTAATATTAAATGACACAGAATGTTTATACGTGATCCTTGGGGAATTATATGTGTCCTAATAACTTATTTAGCTGTTTTCTATGCAGATTATGTAGTTGTAAGATGGATCGTATTACCAACAATGTCGAATAAGTATAAATTTTCTCATGCATGTGATTTTTCATTTAATAATGTATCTCTGTTTTAGTTTATGGGGAACATTCCATACAGTTATTTTTAATATACTTGTATTACTTTTGACTATGTCACATTTTAAAGCGGTAGTTTCTGATCCAGGTACAGTTCCGTTACCGCAAACACGTATTGATTTTTCAGATATACATTCTGCTGAACCAAGTAAATGTGAGAGATATCCATTATTGCATTATTAATTTTTTTTATACAGCAGGTGAAGTGGATTGGACTATTTGTACACGATGTGAAACATACAGGCCACCAAGGGCACATCATTGCAGGATATGTAAAAGATGCATCCGACGTATGGATCATCATTGTCCATGGATAAATAATTGTGTGGGGGAGCGTAATCAAAAGTATTTTATTCAATTTTTACTATATGTGGGTAGGTATTGTTATACTTGTTTTCTGTGAAATGAACAGAAGGATATTTTGATGTAGGTGCACTCTCGATGTATGCCATTACTTTAATAGTAATATCTTGGGTTTATGAATGTCAAGATTGTGATCCGGATGTACCAACGAAACAAAGGAGAATGTAAGTTGCAACACACTTTCAAAATACTATTACAATGATCTGAAAATTATGTTAATGTAAAACTAACATTTCTTATTCAATTACTCAGTATACCACAGTCAAACGGATCAATAGCCACAGTGACTAGCTAGTAGCTGGCTGACTATCATTGTGGCGGAACGATAGGAGCCGAATTTCAATTCTTCGGAAAGACAGTGACATGTTTCTCGGAGAATTGAAATCTGATCGACCTACCATTTGCTGTTGAGAAGTTATTACCAGCGCGGTATTATAAAAAGCACACAATTATACATACACAAAAACTACACCGCGAGACTTGCAGTCATACAAGCAATACAGCTTACGAAACTAACATAAAACTACATAAAAAAATTGACTTTGGAAATGTTCAAACACACAACTGAATCGAGTAGTATGTCAACAACTAGATGGATATTTCATAAGAAAATAACTCACATGCTATAAAATCGATTTTTTTTTAAACATGTAGTGTTTGACCAATGTATCTTAAAAAATTGTTCTTATGTTGAATGTAACTCCTCATCAGTCGAGCTATTTGGGGCTTAGAATTTCATAATATTTAATATATTTTTATAGACCAACTGAGCTATATATTCATCAACACAAATGGGTCAGTACATTAGCGCTATCTAATTTCGCAATTGCTTTTAAAGAAGTAGTTGGACGATTTGACTCTTTTTACAGATTTGTACCGTTCGAATCAGTTTAACATCTTGTTTCAGTCGCTACTCTAGTCTCGTCGCTAGTCCCTAGCACTGTTGCATCACTGTGAACGTAATGTAAGTCGTATCCCGTAGTAGTCCTTCCATTTACATATTTATATTTCTTAGCCCACCATCAATCAATACTTTGTCGCTTCTACCTGTACTTGCAGATCTTTCACATTAAGTAATTGAGTCAGAGGTAACGTTCAGATAAAAACGTTAGTCGGTGGTTTGTTTTTTCGTTGAGCAAAATGTAAACAAGAAGATGCCAGAAACAGCTTGACCAGTATTTACATAAATTAAATACTAATTTTTGAGAGTAGTTTGGATGAATTTGGTATAAAGGGTCCGTCCAATTTTGCAAACATTTTCTAATAAATATCAACTGATTGTTAATTTTACTGAATAGAGACCGATTATTTATTTTATCTTTATTAAATATATTTACCAAATATCTATTTTACAGATTTTAATGTTTTCACCAATCTATTATGATAGTATTGGCTGTGTAAAATATTCATAGACCGTATTATAGCACTGAACGTTCTAAATAAATTTGAAAACAAGTTTTCCAACTATATAATTCAAATGCCCGTTACTTAATTTATTGTGTTAAATTACTAGGTCGCATGTTTCATTTACCAATTACGTTCAAATCAATCCCCAATTAGGAATTGTATTGGCCACACACTAGTTATTTTTAGCATATATAAAGCTCATTGGAAATTATGTCTGTCCATCTTCAACTATGCTATTTTAATTATTATTACGTTTTATGATAGTAAAGCATATACTGTCAGCGCAACGGAATAGCAATCAAGAGATAAATTTGACATATATTTTGTGCCAATGCATTCAGCGTTACTATACTTTGATCATTCTTACAGTATTATTAATATAAATAGTGTTTCGTATTTTGTTTTTGAAAACTATCAATTATATCATACCATTAATTAGGTTCAATAAATTTTACTAAAATGTAAACAATTCAAAAAGCAACTCTAATATAATTGCCTATTTATAAATTAATCTAAAATACAAATACGACTTAATTTGCACAATAAAGAAACATTTCCTGACATGCATTGATTACAAAGCAATTATTTATTGGAGGATACTTTTCACTGTTCCCATTTTTCATTGCAGCATGCATTGTGTGATATTGTTACTCGAGAGCGCTTTATTCGGCCTATTCGTCTCCGCAATACTAACAGATCAACTTCAAGCCATATTAAGTGATGAGACGGGAATCGAACAAATTCAGAAACAAGGTCCGTACAGGCCAAACAAACCCAAAATGTTACTACTTAGTGAAGTTTGTGGTAGGCAACATCCTTTACTGTGGATACTTCCATGTTCGAAACTTCCACGGAAATTTGATTCACTTGTAATTGATCATCACGTGTGAAATTATAGTAATGGTGCAACTTTAAATAGAAATTGTAAATTTTATATATATACTTATACTTTTGTAATGTTTTAGGACTAAACTCAGGTTATATTTACTTAATTTATTATTGATTATGTTTAAAAAAATTTATATTTATGTTAATAAATTTTTTTTTATTTTATACAGACGAGTGTTTATTATATCTACAGTACAATATTAATATAAAATAAAACGACGCTCTCATTAAAATAACATCTTTATTGTATAAGTCATCACTATAAAATTAATATACAACAACACAAGTGCGTTCCAAATGATGCCATGAATTATGGTACACATGACAACTTAAATTGAGCTAGAAAATCTAGAGAAAATGCATTAACGGTACAGTCGTGTTAAGTCTTTTAATGCATGTGATACTGATTTTGACGTATTCGATCTGAAAAAAAGAAAAGGACGCTATAATGAAACCTCTTTAAATCGAAAGCAATATTTTACAATAATAATCCACTGCAAACTCATTTGTAATAGAGGAAAGGAACCTTCTCCAATTATGTTTTAACCGGTAAGTATTTACATATTAAGATTTGTCATATATTGCATATTTCGATAGCGAAATAAAGACAAGCTACCGTTATGTTTCCTATAAGTAACTAAAACAGGGGATTTCTTAAATATTTAACCATTTTTGAAAATGTAGATTAAAATTTAAGAGACGTACTGGTTGTTTTAAGTTGTATTCTTTCTTTGACAAAAGGATTAAATAAAATTGTTGAATTGAAAAATTGTGTCGCTTTATATGATAAGCTATTCATATCTCCTTCTAACTATAGCAAAAATTGTAAATAGAAACAAGAAATATTCTTCTTCGCAGAACGATTCTGTAATTCTAAAATGATAGGAGTTATTTTGCAGTGGACCAAAATTTAAGTAAGAGAAGATACATTAACAATTAATAAATAATTACCTGCACACAGTTAAGTGAAATTCGTTTAATTGTTGCGGTGAAACTGTAATAATACCATTACCATGTTTAGGTAGACTTTCAACCGCATTAGCTAGCCATTTTCCTACCGACTCCCTATCTAACTCCAGTAATTCCAAAATTACATCGGCCACTTCGGGAAGCATATATGAATGTAGGCAAAACACACTGGCATGTACAAGATTTGCTATTAATTGTTGTCCGTATTCTTCGAGAATATGTCTAACTAATTTTGATCGTTCTTCGTAATCCGCCTGTTTCTTACTGCTACGAGCAGTACTGACCAAATCGAAGAAGAATTTCATTACGGACGTATTAGCCTCTTTATGATCCAACGAACAGGCTAACAGACCGCACTGGAAAATATGACCGATTGCTGTACATTTCAAAAATTGCGTTGGTGCTCTCTGCGTGAAACGTGCACACAGTCTGAAAAAATCGTCCACTGTATCTGGGTGGTTCCTAAGACCATTTTCTTCCCTGAGTATTTCGAATGTAGGTCCAATGAAGGCTCGTAACATTTCGAGCAGCCCCTGAACGCATGTCACGTCTATAGCGTACTCATCCACTAATATGCTACCCAAATACAAGAAACAGGAGTGTTTATGGACACTGTATATTTGTATTATTTGGCTAACGAGACTCTCCAGAATTTCTTTCACTTGTTGACTTACACAACGCAACATAAATCGTACGCTTCGACAACATCTCTCCATGATTCTTACGTCTGTTTGATATTTATCAAAGGTACTCGATAATACTGGCCATACTTCCAAAACTACGGCACGGCATGGATGTGTTTCACCTAGGAAGAGATAATGAGTGAGTTCTGATTTTAGAAATAATGTAATTATCATTAACTTATTAATTCATTAATTTAAGTTTGGCTTGTAGATGCTCGTACACTAGAATTTTTGTGTTCTAATAATCAATTATATATTAATAGAAGGGTTAATACAAATTAAATGGTACAAAAATAGTTCAACTGCTTTAACTTTTTTCATGTTTTTTTTTTACTGAATGAACTACACAAAAATGCATTTTTTTTATTTAAAAAATATTACTTCTCTGAGAGAGTCTTTTTCTGTTAGATCACTAAATTGTAAACAGGTTAATACGCTAGCCCCGAAAATATTAATTGAGGAGATATCCATGGCATCCACAACTTTCTTAATATAAACTTTAGTCTCTTTAAATCTCACACAATCTTTAAATTTTTTTTATGTAACTTACCTTCAGCTATGGTCAACACAACATGTCGAAAAACCGAAGATAATCTATCAAGCCAAAGAACTGGATCTGTCTTAGTTCCTCTCACGGGTATCGCATCCTGTTCAATTAGTTGACAAATAGGTGTAACTTGCATGAAACATAATTCCCTGAGAGCTGGAGTTATATCGGGATGAGGCATGCAGCCGACAATAGCGGCTACACCTTTCAACAAACCGATAACGGCATTATTAGTTATCGCAAAGGTATCCACTTGATGCAGTAACTGTAGCAGTATAGGTATGTGTCTGGGCATGTGATCGTTACAAGCCGCACAGATATTTTGTAGTGCCGTAGCGGCCGCTGCTCCAATACCAGCTTGTGGTAAACAGCATACCAAAAAACTTAATATGGGGTCAAGGGATTCCGGATGTTTTTCTACCCATTCGCATAATTCACCCAAGAGAAGAACTGAAGTATGGCGTACGGCGATGTGAGTGTTTTCTGGTATGTTCAGTATTGCTTCGACGACCTTTGGAACAACTTCACTTTCAGAACTGAAAATAGAGATTGCATTAAAAAATGGATTTGTAATGATGGAATCAACATGTATACATGTTTGAATAAACAATTAATTTATATATGTTAACCTTTAAGTACTTATCTTTTAAAAGTTTCAACTGACCAAATGACAATTCCAGAAAGCAATTCTATAACTCTCTACTTACAAATACGACATTACATGGGAAAATCCATTACCAGCGCAGTTTCTGTTTAATAGAATAAGAGCAAATATTACATAAACACAAAAAAATATATTAGAAAATCCACATATCTTCAGAGAAACCGATTTGCACCAAATAAAAATTAGAGCAAGTATAGCTGTTTTAAAAAGTAAAATTATATGCTACTTACATACTCGTATATTGTTTCAAAACAACTTAATACTTACGGTAGAACGTTTTTCCCAACTGCTTGCATAATAAACAGCGCTGCTTCTGTAGAATCCCACGTTACACCAGGCGCTTGCAAATTGAGGAACATTTGTCTAAAACAACTGCTGCTGCCAACAATAAAAACTACGTCCTTGATCAGATCGGACACTTTCATCCTAAAGTCCTTAAAGTCATCCCCATCTTCCAATAAACCGTCATGGTCTGGCTCCATTTGGCAATGTCTGCAGAGAGCGGTTACTAATCGTTCAACGTACGGCCTATACAATTCAGTAATTGCCTTATTATTCTTCTGGTACAACTCTTCACTAAGTAGATACCATAGATTAAACGTGATTTCAGCGACTTCATAGTCATGGTGTCCCACGCATACCAGAACCAAATCGAATACCTTCATGGCGAAATGGTTCGCTTTATCCGTAGTAGAATTTACTATCTTTTCCAGAAAAGCTTCGCCCAATTCGGTGAATATTCGACAGTAGTTCATCGATTTCTCTTGATCTTCATTCGCTACCGAGAGATGATACGCAACTTCGAAACTTAAAACACTATTAAACAGGTAAGTTTCTAAACTGTGTTGGTTGTTATTGTCTTCTAGGCATTGCAGTAATGTACACACGCAATCGGTTGAGGCATCGTGAAGAGCACCAACAATAGGCTGATGTTTATCACTTTCCTGTTTGTAACACAAAACACTAAACGTATGGCTCACGACCACATTGTCGGAAATGTCTTGTAAAGGTATAGCTCCTAACGATACCCACGATGTAAAACATCGAATTATTATTTAATGTTCACTTGAACGTTTTCATGTATATTGGAAGAATAATTGTTGCAACAATGTTTTAAAAACTCGTTAACTGTAGGCGCGCACAGTTTAAAGTCTTCTAAAACTTCCAGTCGACGATTCTCACCTAACCTTTAAAATAAAAATGGAATGATTACTAATAATTAGTAGTTTACATCAATAAAAAATGATACTGAAAAAATGCGCTTGTTTTACTTTATAAAATAAAGCAGAATAAATCAGCATTAATTTCGAATCCGCATATATTCGGCGAAACCTTTTGTCATTATAATTCGATTAAATTAAAGTTGTTTTATAATAATTTCTTTTGGGTTTAAATTTGTTAGGATTAGAAAAAGACCTTCGGGTATTAAAAGGTATGTTTTAAGTGAGAGATGAAATCAAATTTCTTTCGGATAAGGAGAAAGGAGGAAATAATAGGGGATAATAAAAGAATGATTAGAAAAACTGGTTCTTTTAAGAAGAAATTATTATTTAGAAGCAATACCACAATTACTGTTTTTATTGATTATGAAACTAAATTCTTTCAAGTGAAAAGTTAGTCTGAAAGTAATGTTTGCTCGATGTTTTCTACAAGATGTAGCAAATGAGATAAATTTCCAAGATATATTATTTACAGGTAAATGTTGTCAAACACTGTTGGATATTCTCATATTTGGAATATAGTTTCAGCATGACGAAATACCTTCACATTTTAGGCATGATGTGGAAATTACTTTCGAGTTTCAATTGCAGTATGCTGGATTTTTATTTATGAAATTGTTATGAATTATTAACATCTGAAGCGCCTGTCTCAAATACAGACGTACTAAGAATTATTATTAAAGAATGAGAGAGACTACTTTCACGTTCTGCGTAAAACGTAAATAGTTTATGTAGTAATAATAGAGATTATTGTGTAAGAGAATCAAATAAATATTTGATCATTTAAATTTAATCCTTATTTTCTTTAATTGTAAAAATAAGTGGGTGTAAAGATAATAAAACAAAAATGACGAAAAAGCATTCCGCTCGACATTAAAATGCAAGTGTTGAGGCGATTGGAAAACGGTGAACGTCAAGTTGATATTGGAAATGCTTTACATTTGTCTACTTCTACAATAAGAATCATTTAAAAAAAATAAAGACAAAGTTAAGTTGTCAGCAACTACTCTAGTCTAGTGCAGCAAAGATAACTCAATCGAGAAGCAATATTTTAGAATGGAAAAACGTTTTTGCATTTGGATTGATGCTGAAATCGAACGCAACATGCCGCTAAATCAAAAAATAATCAGGCCAATTCCATAAATATTTTTAATCACATTCAAAATGAAAGAGAAAATACGAGTCAAAATTTTACAGCTAGCCGAAGTTCACTCGATAATTTAAAAAAAAGAGGCAACCTCCACAACATTCGAATCACCGGAGAAGCAGCGAGTGCAGATACTGCTGCCGCTTCAATTTTTCCTGTAACGTTAACAGCCATAATTGAAAGAGGAAATTCTCCACCAGAATTAGTTTTTAACGTTGATGAAACGGGACTTTTTTGCAAAAGAAGGCCAAAGCGCACGTTTATATCGCGAGAAGAAAAGCGAGCACCTGGTTTCAAAGCTGCAAAAGACCGTTTCACCCTTCTCCTGGGTGGTAACGCCAATGGCGATTTAAAATTAAAACCCCTACTTGTGTATCATGCCAAAACCCCAAGAGCAATGAAAGGAATTCAAAAATCTAGTTTACCCATCATTTGGGAATTCAATAAGAAACCTTGGATCACAAGAGACATTTTTCAAAATTGGTTTACCACACACTTTTGTCCATCTGTAAAACGTTACTGTGAACTAACCCATTTTGGACGAAAAGCTTTATTACTGCTGGATAACGTACCAAGTCATCCCATCTACCTTTCGGACTTAAACACTTGCATTCCGGTGAAAATAGCTTTCCTACCACCCTACACTACGTCGTTAATTCAGCCTATGGATGTACAGTGGACAGCTTCTAAATCGACACCACCGCAAGCTAACGTCGACATTATCTACTAATAATAATATCTACTATAAATCCTAACTGAAGGTCACACAACGTAACAACCTCAACATTGCTATTAAGGTTTAGGAAATTTCGTAACGCTGTCGATTAAGCTGCTGTCCACTGTACATACTTTATATATGGCAATAAATTTCTGTAGAATTTCTAATTAAAAATATGAATACCGACTGTACTGTACTAGGCAATATATTTAATTATATCAACATATATGGTATGTCCCCGGATCAACGCATGAATAGGACAAGAAGGCTAAAAAATGTTGAGATGAAATTTTATGGTCTGAAGTTCAGCTCTGCCTGCATAGAAATGAAATTCCGTGTAAATATATGTTCTGTAGGCGATACAACAAAATATTAAGAAAAATTTTTTAGAATGATAATTTTTTGAGGTTTGTAAAATTTGAACAAAATCGAATTACTTTTATAAAATGAAACAACATATCAATATTAAGTTTATTTTTTTTTCCGCCACCTTTATTCGTGCATTTTTCAATATTAGTCTTAAATAATAACGGGTCGATGGCCGCAGTGGTTAAGCGGCTGACTATCGTTGTGAGAGGACGATAGGTGCCGGGGTTCGATGCTCTGGAGGGACGGTGACATTTTTTCAGAGAGTTTAATCCCGGATCGACTTGCCATTCGCTGTTGGGAGCAAAGTGATTAACAGCGCGGCATCATAAAAGGCGATATGAAGCTGTCACAAAGCCATTTAAACACAACTTACACACACCAAACTACACCGCAAGAGTTGCAGTGATAGCCAGACAAGTAATACAGCTTACGGAGTCACTGCAACTAAGCACCCACCACACATTAAAAAAAATACACTACATGCTGCTCTTATCTCTTTAAGGGATATGGAATTTAAAGATTTCCTATCACGATTCTTCAAAACTTGGAAGCCTATTTCAATAAATTATTTGTGTTATTCTATTACAAAAGTAAAAATCCATGATTGTTAGATCTAGATAGCCACAAAACGAGACTAGCATTGCCTATCTATTTCTCTTGAAAATATTCATTCAACTATTCACACATTTGCAAAGTCAAATGGAAAGGATAACCGTCGAGTTCAATATATGAAGAATATCTTGCTTTATACACGAGTTCAAACTGAATCAAAATATTGAAATAATTACGCTGGTTAACTCATCCCTCAATAAAATTAGGTTCAATTACACCACACTGACCAGACGTGAACTTTTTTAAAATTATTATCGTAAGTAAGTAAGACAAAACTCCACCCTTCGAAATTCATCCCCTTCTTCTAACTTGTGACAAATTCTAATTTTATATCGTTTTATCTCATTTACTTTGTATATATGTAAGTTATGATTTACTAATATGAATCTCCAAGAAAAGGTTTCCTATTGAAAAGTTGGGCTGTTCACATACTGAATTCATTCCTATCATAATACTGACATCATTTTCATCAAAGTTGTTCTTTTTTGGTGTATCCCTTACAGAACATACACTTTACTGATGGAAAAAATACCTTTTTTGAAAATTTCCAAGAGATACTTAATCTTTTGGAGATAAAATTGTGGCACAACTTAGCAAGGATTCAAACAGGGATGAACTCAAACTTCATCTCAAAATTTTTCAGCCTTCTTGCCCTATTCATGCATCGTTTCAGGGACATATCGTATATGGCAAAGTTTCCCCCTTTATAAATATGATGTAAAAAGAAATACGAAAACAGGCAAAATATTTTCACATAAAAATATCAAAAAGGACAGGAATTTTTGTAACTGAAAAGAATTACAAATATTCGTATCCACATTCATCCAAGTGGTGATGTAAGACAGACATGTTGTAGGTAAATGTGGTTACAACAATAAAAATATATTTTTATAAGCGCACATCCTAAAATATTCCTTTTTAACCCACACACAATCTTAAATATGCAATATAATAATTATATTTTCTTTTATAAACTTGTTTTGAAAAGTCCTAACTAAGTGTGTTGCATACCTGACAGATCTACTTTCTAGTTCTTCTGGTAACACCGTCAAAACTTCAAGTAATGGCCATAAATGTGTTTGTGAAAATCTATTTATCAAATCCAGAGCGGCTCTCTGCCATGAAGGCATTTGAAGAACTAAATCGGCAAGGGCCAAACTCAACTGTGTAACAATAACAGTATTGGTACCTTCTGTTATTTGACTTATATGATCTAATAGCGAATCTCTTAGAGATAAATGTGCTTCCACAGGTAGTTCGTGAAACGATTGATGTATCTTTGTTCGCATAGTCTGAGCAGCAAAATAACACGATTCCAAGTCTCGCTTGTGATGCAGTAGCTCATCAGCGACCGTCCAGGCATGTACCTACAATAATATGTGTATAAACTAGTAGCATACAAATATAAATTTAATTTACGGATTTCTGAAGATCTGCAAGCCATTGAGACGCTCGTTCCTTTTCGGTTGCATTAGGATTGCTATACAACGTAGATATCGCCAAATAGACGATATCCAAGCTGGGTTTTTGCTCCATTTTGTAGGGAAAATATATATATAGTTATCTACTTAAAAGTTCCTTCAAAACTCATTTTTAAAACCTCTATTGTCAAAATGTCAAAAACAGGTCAAAAATATACAACCGATTAACGATAAGAAAATTGTTGAAAATAATTGTACACAATTCTTGCCGAAGCAGGAAAATTCATTGCTGTCAATTGTACTGCCATCTACTATTTAATAGTAAATAGAATATTTAAAAAATTTAGGTATAAAAAATATTTATTTTTCCAAGTTTATGTGTGAATTTCCACAATTGGAATTACAAGAAAGTGCATAAATTTTATACAACAAACTGTAGAATAATAATTATTTATTAATGGAAATGTCTGTGATCACTTTTTCTAGGTTATGATTTCGAATACAGGCGGTTAATTCAAAATTGACAGTACAGAATGGACGTTCAAAATGCCAAATGAAGCAGTAAATCGAGTTCACAGAGGGGTAAATACAGATTTTGATATTCCATGCCCGGACGAGCTACCTTCCACGGTATGTAGTTGCAGTAGTTATATATTATACAATTAATATATGTACATGTTTAAGAAATCTGTTTCGAAATTGGGTGTAAGAGATGATATTCAACATATCCATATTACCAACTCAAGCGTTTTGCATGAGACCTACGAATTTGGAGAAGTACTTGGACAAGGCAGTTTTGGAAGAGTAATTTGTATCAACGATAGGACTAATAAGTCATGGGCAATGAAAATTATTCCAAAGACACTCGTAAATAACTTTTGGTGATTTAATTTATATGGAAAATTGAAATGAGATAGTTATCTTATTTACAATTTTTGTATTTATAAAATATAATGGTGGTCTTTAATTATTTTATAGATTCCAACAAAAATAACTGCAATTCGTCAAGAAATTCAGATCTTGAAAGTAGTTCGTCACCCACACATTATTTTTCTACACAAAGTCCTCGAATCATATAACCGAATTTATTTGATACTTGAAAAATGTTCAGGAGAATTGGGGAAGTTATTTAGAAAATCGAAGCCATTTTCAGAATCTGACACAAAAATAATTATCACGCAATTAGCTAGTGTTGTTGACTACTTACACAAACATGGTACCTATAGGTATAATACGTTAGCAAGAATTAGTTACTTGAACAGTAAATATTATTTCAGATATTGTACATCGTGATTTAAAACTTGAAAATATTCTATTGGCACCAAATCCAGAAGATTCTAATGATGAATTGTATATCAAAGTCACGGATTTTGGTTTGGGTATAATTAGAGGAGGTTTCCATGAAATGCTTCATGATCGCTGTGGAACATTAACATATCTCTGTAGGTATCCTGTATTATACAGAAAGGTGTATGAGAAAAAATACCGTGGATAGCACTTGAATTATATGCAATGAGTTATCAAATAGTTGTTCAGTATAAAATTATAAATTAGAATTAAGATTTAGCGTAACTCTCTCCTTTAGTCAGCTTCAATATTATTCTTCCTTTTCTCATTCCCATTATTTTCCCACAAATTAAATATTTCATTCTAACACATCTTTGCGCGATAATAAAAAGAGCTAACTTCGCTTAGCTATGTAATACATGTAGTGCATCCATATATTATAAAATCATATCATATGTCCTACTTCTTACTACTATTATTTGAGACAAAAGAAACTCCTACGTCTGCTAACAGCTTTAATAATATTTAATTAATTCACGGTCAAAGTTCTATCATGGAGTATATACACTGCGTCCAAAAAGTAACGCACATTAATCACATTGATATATTTCAAATATTTTTTTTTCATGGAAGAATCATGTTTACACCAATTTTTTTTGTTAGGTAGGTATTTGTTGATCTACATTTTAAATAACAAAAAAAAAATCAAGGGTGCTCAATTTGAGCAAATCGGTTGTTAGATCCATTCCTTTCTTTCCGATTAATTTTTCGAAAAAAGTATTCAAATAATTTCGTGTAATGAACTTCAAATGAACAAATAATTTCATTTATAAATTTGGAATCCTTCAAGTCCTACATAGAATAAAACAAACATCTACAGCGTGTCTACTTAAGTTGGCGCCATACGGAAAACTTTGTTATTATAAAGTAATTCTTTATAAAAATCTCTGCTTTCGAAGACAATAATATTCAGCTATTCACATATGACATCGAATGTACAAGGTGTCCACAAAGCAAAAAAGTTTGATAGGAAATTTTTTACCACTTCAATTTTAAATTAAATTTGCAAATCCTATTTGTGAAACACGTTATCTCTTCTCTTAATTAAACAGTCTAAAGCTCTTTTTCGCAAAGAATATTTAGGATTTCCAACTACAGAAAGTATATTGTGTATAGCAGAGATTTTTATAAAGAATTACTTTTTTTCTTAAAACTTATAATAACAAAGTTTTCCATATAGCGCGAACTTAAGTAGACACGCTGTATATCAAATATTAATTGTTCGCTGTATCGTTTGCCACTGACTGCAGAACAATGTTTTATACTTGCTAGGTGGCGTTCACACTTCCACCTCCTGATACACATCAAATAGTTGTCCCATCTTACACATTTATTTCTATCGCATTCGCATTCTAAATCCGGCATACTCGCTATTACGTTTTCTAGTTTCTTCAAAATACGCCATTTTGGAAACGTACCTAAATGCGACATTTTCTTCTGAGTACAGTTGAATCTCGATAGTCCGACATTTCGACATACTCGGTAATCCGACGCTCCCTCGTATCGGTTTAGACATACAGATGACGCCTGCTGTTACAACCTGTCTTTCCCCGATCCAGCAGTTTCGTTAGTTGCTTGCTGTGCTAGCGATACGTGCATATGTACTTTGCGCGATCATATACAGACAGTTCTCGAGTTACGTAAGTGAATAGTTCCTGAATTTCTTGCGTGGGTCGAAATTTACGTAAGTCCAACTAGGTGTATTGAGGATTTTACCCACCAGGGTGGATGGTCGAGTACAACACCTTGTAACATTTTAACTCCATCGGATTTGAAATATGATGTATTTTTAAACAACATACACTTCAGCTTACTGACTACAAAAGTAACAAGACTAATAATAATTTATTAGAAATTTGTTGTTTATAAAAAGTCACAAATATACATACATTTTGCGCCACCTACGCTGCAAAGTAACAATTGGGTAGACTACTAACGATAGCAACCAGTATAACACATAAGTTTGTTAAACGTACGTAAGTCCGAATTTACGTAAGGCGGGATCCCGCCGTACGCCTTAAACAGATACAGATAGTTCTATCTGTATCTGTTTACCTTTAATATTTTATTGTTAGTTTTGTTAAGAGTTGTGTGATGGCGAACAAAAGTGGAATCAATAAACGTAAGCATAAAACTTTAACTCTTTTTGAGAAATGGGAAATTATTAATAAGTATGACAGTGGTGAAACTCTCACTGCCATTGCAAAAGTCTATGGTATCGGTCGACCTACCATGTATGACATTGTGAAAAACATGGCAAAAATAGAACATTTTATAAAATCTGTTGAAGACGACTTCAAGAGAAAAACCCACAAAATAGGCGAATATCCCCAAGTTGAAGAAGCTTTATGCTTGGTTTAAATAGCAAAGAAACAGACAAGCCCCTATTTCTAGGCATATTCTAAAACAGAAAGGCCAATTTTTTTATAATGAAATTACAAAAGATGATTTTCGTGCCAGTAATGGCTAGTTTGAAAATTTCAAAAATTAGCATGGTATTCGTTACATACAAATGAGCGGAGAGAAATTATCTGCCGATGAGACACAGGTTTCTAACTTTATCAAAAAATTAAACTCCAAAATCGTTAAACTAGACCTTACTCCTAAACAAGTGTACAATGCCGATGAAACCGGGTTAAATTGGCGGCAACTTCCAACAAAGACAGTTGTAACACAGGATGAAAAAAACGTTTTCGGAAGAAAACAAAAAAAAAGAATCACCTTAATGGTATGCTCAAATGCCGCTGGTAGTCATATGTTAAAACTGTTAGCTGTGGGTAAATCTAAGTCCTCTAGGGCATTTAAGAACACCCTGATTGAATCTCTTCCAGTGATTTATATGAGTCAAAGCTGAGCATGGGCAACAAAAAGTTTTCTTTGATTTTTTATTGGATTTCCAACAATTTGTTCCAGAGGTAAAACAGCACATGAAGGGTAAAAATCTGCCGTTAAAGGCCCTTTTACTGTTGGATGCTCCCGGACATCCGAACATGGAGGAATTGAAAGTTAAGACAGCCGATGGTTACATAGAGGTTTTGTATTTGCCAAAAAATACAACTGCTCTGATTCAGCCCATGAATCAGAATGAGATTAAGCCATTAAAGGCACATTAATACCTACTATGGATATTGTCAGCCAACCTGACGCAGACATCACAGCAATTTTAAGAAAATTTAACATTAAGGATACCATTCTCAATGCAGCATTTGCATGGCTCCAA
The DNA here is from genome assembly GCA_023690525.1 of Holotrichia oblita. Classification (NCBI taxonomy): domain Eukaryota; kingdom Metazoa; phylum Arthropoda; class Insecta; order Coleoptera; family Scarabaeidae; genus Holotrichia; species Holotrichia oblita. Next base: position 117,857,998 of record CM043018.1, read on the forward strand.
GTCAAGCCTTTAACTTTAAGAAAATCCTGGAAAAATATTTGGTCAGAAAACCCACTTCTCCCAAAGAAATATAACGGAAATAACCAATCTGAATATAACGACTACGTCGTAGAGGATACGCTTGCGCTTTGCGATGATATGAACGTTGCACAAGAATCTTCGGAAGACATGAGAAGATGGGCCTTAGACGACAACCTTGACTCTGACCTTACAGAAGAAGAAATAATCCAGGAAGTCACGTCTAATGTTGAAGACGACACGATTGTGGAGACCGCGGTGGCAAAATACACTATCAGTAGTGACGAAGCTATGTTGGCTGCAAACACTTATACGATACGCTGGTGCGAGGAACGTGAACTTGACTTCAACAACTTTTTAATGTTGAAAGACATTCAAGAAAAAGCTATGACAGACTGTAAAAGAAAACAACTATCACAGATTTTTTTTAATCGTAAATTTGTACACCGTAGGTAATTCTTTAGAAGATATGTAGGTAGGCCTACATTGTATGTAGAAGCCGAATCATATCGTGTTTTGTATTTTTTAGATACAATAAGTTTGTTTTTTCATTTGGAAAATTGATATTGATTGTGATTATGTATTTTATACCCTCACTAGTCAAAGACTACATAATATGTAATATGTACATACACCATAAAATGAGTTTTCTTGTCTTATACGGTTAAATTCAGTGAAATAAAGCTAACCTTTGGTAATCCGACGTTTTCGATTATCCGACACCGCCCCGGTCCCATAACTGTCGGACTATCGAGATTCAACTGTACATATATGTGTACTCATAAGCACTCACAACGACCAGTGGAATAATACTGATCAGGTGTGCTTTGGTACGAACACTCGAGTTTCCGTGCCATCCCTTTACGTTTCTCGCCGCACTGCATTGGTAATTGCCCCTCTTTGCCGAGTCTACTAATAATGGGCCGTAAATATCACGGCAACACTAAGTCATCTTTGCTATGCTTTGTAAGATGATTTTGTAACCGTTTATTACTTTAAAATTAAATACACATCTGATCAGTTTCTTCAAAGAATTTTCCATTTCAATGCTCCATCTGTTCCTCAATTGGTCTTTTCTTTTTTGTACCATTTGTCGGCACCATCATTGGAATCTTTTATTATTCACCATTCTTATCATATATTAATATTTGGCTAATTTTTTTCTCTCTCATCGCCCTCCATTAACTTGCTTTCATTAATTTCTTTAATTGTATACATCTATTACCCGCTACTGGCCATACAAAAGTCTCATCTTTCCATTTATGGTGCCCTTTTAAGTATGGTTGTGAAATATTTAAAGCTCTCGACATCTTCACTTTCCTATGATATATCTCTTCTTGGAAAGTTCAGATTTCGCTCTCCTTGAAATTCGTCATCCTGATCATGCCATATATGTACTATCTTTCTTTTTATAATTTCAAATCCTACTGTCCCACTACTCGGAGTTCTTTCTTGCTGTTTGTTAATAAAATAAATAAAAATACACTCCCTCAAATTCTTTTATAATTAGTTCCTACAAATAAAAAAAGCGTTCGATGACATTTTAATTTAGAAAACATCAAAAGTTTCCGGATTCCTAATAGCATTTTGAAATTCATGACCAATAACGAACAGGACATGAATATCTCCTTAAGGTGGAGTATTATTTACGAAAAAAAATTATTCATTGCATTGGTGTCCGATAGGCAAATATCTTTGAAGTAATTTAAGGAGATAAACTTTGCCCAACAATTTAAGACCGTTTAATTAAAAAAGGTTCTTAAATACTCGCAAAGTTCTTGATTTATAAAAACTTAGATGCTACTAAGTAGTTGCTGCTTGCCAGCTGTCTTCAAGTGGTTCTTAGAACTCCTTTAGAACATCACAATGACCAACACTAGTAAGATGTTATAAGACACCATTTATTTGCAAATATATTTTTTAGTACTTGCAGACAAAATAGAATGCTCTAGCACCTCACTACGATATTGTTCAGAACTACAAAGTTTACATATTTTAATTTAATTTTACGATAATTTTCAGCACCGGAAATAATAACAAAAAAAGCGTATAGTCATCAATGCGATGTTTGGGCGATGGGTGTAATAATGTACTTACTGCTATTCGGCAGATACCCTTTTTATGCGCCAGTTGAACAGAAATTGATCAAATTAATATGCGACGTCGATCCCGAATTTTCACATCCCACAGCAAGTGACGCTGCAATTCATTTGATAAGCAAAATGCTAACCAAAGACCCAGCTTTGAGAATCACCGCCGCCGAGATCAAAGAGCATGCGTGGATCGTTGGATCGCCGCTTAGTGAGTGCAAGCATGATAATGTTTTGGAAATGATGAGGTTATGGCGGTCAGATATGATGGTTTGTTTTAATAAAGACAAATATTTCAATATTTTACGATTTATTTATATATTCATAATTTTACATATTAGTGTTAACACATTACGTAAAATTTCCCAAAACAATTAATTTACATTACCTTAATTGTAAGATATTTATTACAAGATAACCATTAAGTAGATTAAGTATCAGTTTGTAACAATAAATTGACATCTTGCAATCCACATGCACACGATAAGAGCTATATTTAAATGTTTATAGTTCGGAATTCGATACTATTTAGAGCACACAATGATAATCTCGGTTGCACAAATCGTCACAAAACGATGCCATAGGCGAAATTTAAATTTTAGAAAGAGTAGCGATTAATCTTGCGGATACTTTTCCCAAAAAAAATGCAGCAGTTTAAGAAAATCTGAATTAAATTCTTCGATTCTTTCCGAAGCGTTCCAAATATAGATATGTTAGATATAGATATTTTTTGAGCATGGTAAAATCCATTGTTTGTTGTCAAAGGTGATACAGTTTATATACCATTGAGCGTGCGAGATGATAAATATTTTTATAACGTTTTCCAACGCGGTAATTTTGGAATAACATGTATCTGATCTGTAGCAGCCACTAGATAAGATGTATTTACAAATTCCTCGATGTAGATTATAATGAAAATCTGTTGATAAGTATGACGAAATATTACCAAACAACACTCGATATTAACGGAAGTTACACTGTATATTTAATAATTTCTACCTTGTAGATACGTTGAATATCAATTCTAAAAAATCAGGGATTTAAAGACATTTTGATGTATACGAATAGTAGGTACTATAAGTCTACATTGATTGATAAGATTCTGGTATCGATACGGGAAATTAATTTAGGTAATAGAAATGGATACAAGTATGAATTAGTGCTGAATTTCACTATAGATACATTACGTTTCTGTTCCGTTTATCAATTCCTTTCTGTATAATAAAACATTAGTTTTTATGGTATGAAAGTGGAGAGGACAGTGCGTATACGTGGAAGTAATACGTGACGGAAGGTATAGTTGGATAAATATAGATCTTTCGATATTTTAGCAATATCAAGTAAAGAACCAAATGATGTTTTATACGAAAGCAATATTGTAGGACTTATCCCATCAATATCGTTTAGTTTCAACAAAACTCATAGTTTTAGACAAGCAGACTACAATCCGAAGTAGCACCTTGATTGCAACATGACGTCGTATTTTAGTGATTCTTAAGACGGACACGACATTATGAAAGACGTCCGAAGGTACAAAAAACTGACATCAATTTGTCACAATCAGAAGACGTCATTTATGGATGTCCAAATGACGTCAACATTTGACGTACAGATAACGTCTAGTTCTTACATAAAAATAACGTCATTTTTTAGAGATATGTCACAAGTACCATTTTGTACGACATAGTTTCCCTGTGAAACAACAAACTGCGACTAATGAACGAGCAAACGCAAACAAAGTGGCACGTGATTATCTGACGACCACGACGAAATAGTCTCTATATCCATATTTGTACAACTATTTTTTCTTATTTTTCATGCAAATTATTCTTTCTTAAATTACAAAGATGATTGATAAAAATAGGAACTATTACGTTGTTGCAATGCATTTTTAAGATTAAAAATGTGTCTACATCAAGAAATTTTTAAAAAAATTGCATAAGAAAATAAAAAAATAGCGTTACTCTTCGTATACGAGAGTATTTCCCGCTATCCATCAATAGATACGTCTACCTGCGTGTAAATGTGGATTGCACAAGTATTATAGAAGAGAGAAAATAATTTTATAGACGTAGTATTTACTTATTGTATACATCGTCGTACAGATCATTCGCCATGTTATATTGACGTTTAGCAAGAAACGTCAAAAACTCGTCGAAAAATAAACGTTTTCATCACGTCAACAATTGGTCATTTAACGTTAAGAGGGTCGTCTACCAGCTGATTATTTTACAGCAGTGCCATATCTACATAATTCTATAAAACGTCTGCTTGATTTTATTTTAATATAATTTGAAAATTGGGCTTCGGATGTTGGGCGCTGCTTGAGTGTTGCGTTTCTAAACTCTGCAGTTTTAAGGTGGGTATCCATTTGTTGCATATGCGTGTTTCGTATCAGTGTAGACAAGGACACGTATCACCGTTGCGTATCAAAATATGATACAAAGATACGGAACGGACCTGATCGCTCAATTGGCGGGTTTTCGCCGTCACATCAAAAGAATGATACAGTGCACTCCGTATCCTCAATTTTAATACGCAACACAGTAAAGGTACGAATAAAAACTGAGGCATCGTTTCATCGCCCTGTATCATTAACTGATACGTTTCAATCATTAACTGATACGATACACGGATAGGCAACAAATGGATACCCACCTTTTAACTTTTTCTAAATAACCGCCATATCATTGGCGCTGACGCTGACTACGTGGAGGCAGTGGAACGTTTGCGCAATGTATATCAGATTAAATAAATAGTGCTCTTCATCTCATGCAGATTTTGAAAAGTTGTCACCTACATATATCACATCATATTATGTGTATTTCAATTTTCCATGAATTATGAAACGTTTTAATATCGGATATTATGATACATTCAGCTTTGTGGAATAACCATGATATTCATGGCAATGGAATAATTGTCTCAAAAGGAACTTCGTATAGCTAAAGATACACATAGTCGCATACAGGGAAGAAATCTGCTTTAATTGTTGAAGAAAAGCGATTTTTTAGCGCTGCGTAATCTCTGCATGCTATAAAGTAATTCTATGACGTAATAGTCATAAACGCGTATGTGAACGCATACGATTTTGATCGTTACAGCGGTAAAAATATACGCTGCAATAATGGCATCATTATATACTTACTCAACGAATGGCACGAAATAATCATCTGTATAACCGATTTTTACTGCTATTTTAGTGGAAAAATGATGGTAACGTGTACATTCGTTGTTTCATGCAGGAAAAATTTCAACTTAACAATATTAAATTCTGGTTTACTTTTAAAAAAGGCTGATTTTTACATGGAATGGGAATAAACCTTTTTTTATTACTCCCAATAAAAAAGTAGCTTCTCTATTCTTTTTTATTAGAGCGCTGTAATTGCTGAAAATTGCTTTTACTTCATGTGTTTTCCTACAATAATTAACATTACGGTTACTGTAATCGGAAGATAATGTTAAATATATATAATTTGCAGTATCCTTTATACATTTTAATTGCACATTATTTAATGTTATCCCAATGTCCCCTACACAGAATATCGTAATATTATTAACTTGAATTAATGAATTGTCATGCGCGAGATTCACACATTTGGTAACATTCAATTTAGAGTGTATTATATATATAAATATTTTTAGTATTTCCCGTATATTCCCTATCGGAGTAATATATAAAGTTCGATAAATGTGCGTGTATCATACACGTACATCCCGAAAATATACTTCAAACAGATATCAAAAAGCAAATTTTTCACTTGGCCTATAATCTCTCTAACAATGACTTGGCTCAATTCTGGGTCAAAACATCTTTTATCTAAAAGTATGCTACTTATATTTCTTAAAAATTAATTTAATATACATTCTTATAATACTTGGTAAACACTGCAATCAAAATTTATGATTTTTACGTCACGACTCTATAAGTGCTTGTACACAATTATTTTTATTAATTTCAGTTACCGCAAGGTACTGATTGCGATTGGGTAAGTGCAAAACTTGTTGGTCAACAATCTACCCCCGATGAAATAGAAGAGGATAATGAAAGTCAGATACTGCCATTATTCGAGCGACCGAGGAATGTCGATCGAAAACAATCGTTGAAGCTACCCATCCACAATATAGAATTCGATAGAACGAAAGGGAAAAAAAGGAAGAGCCTACGTTACTAGGAAGGAACGATATAGAAAAGGATGTAAATAAGACGAAAGTAGTAAATCGGCGATATTCCAAACAAAGTGATAATACGAATACTGAGGCTAGTAGCACTACTCACCAAAATCGTAAGCGTAATAGTAGTAACAGCACAGGTGAGTAGTACTATCCACAAACAGAGGGAACATACGTACATAATTCTGATGTCGCTTAGGTATATAGGCGGAAAGCTAACACAAGTTGATGGCCTCGATTACCTGTAAATAATGCCGAGAAAAAGTGACAAAGATGGGGAATCTGCTGGAATCATTCACACTAAAGGGAGATGCAACACTGTGGCGTGGATACAACTGACGCTTGCGTAGCGGAACCACACCAAACATTATTTTTCCTTTCTATTGTATCTTGTATATGGTAATATTTAATGCAGCAGCCATGATGATATTGACTGGCTTAAAATAAACCTTGTCCTATTATTGATATAGTTTTATTTTACAATATTTGTGAGTATGCTTATCTAAAAAATTTAACGACAAATAATTTTTATATAATTACAAATTTAGGATATTAGCGTTTATTTTTAAACTACTTATTTTTGTTCTAAACAGACACGTCGCAACGTATTTTCCTCGTTGCGATTACTGTAAACAATATGACTAATATTATAAACGATTCGTTCTACGTACGAGTATTCAAAAGTACACGTATACATAGCGGTCCCAGTGAATTATGTTTGATATGTAGTTCAACAAACTTGAAATATGTTTGATAAATGTATCATTTTTTTGTTAATTTTTATTACAATTCCTCTAAATTGAACAGAACATTAATAGAAATGAATTTTTCTTAAAAAATTTATTATATATTTTTTTAAAGTTGTTACATAAATTGTGAAAAGGACTTCAGTATAAGAAAAACACAAGTAAGAAAATTTTATTGATAAACCATTGTCTAATTGTTATAAATACAGTTTTTTTGTACTTACAAAATATGATTCTTATTAAATATTACTACTAGTAGTAAAACTGTAGTGTGATACACACACAGCCGAAACAACCATCAATCTAAACGAACGATCAAAAACGGCTCCATTTGATTTCTGCATTTATTGTAGATTTGTGGCAATTTCTTCTCGGATACTCGTCCTGTTTCAGTTGACGAAACTTACCCCTTAGAGGTAGCGCGCGACACAAACTTGCAATCAAATATCATTCGGACAGAATAATCAGGTTGCAAAAAATAAAACACGAACAGTTAAGAAACAATTTGTATCCATCGTTTATAGTCACTCAAAAAAAAATTATACAGCACTATTACAAATTTATCCTACGTTCAATTCATCTTATTACTTTTTTTCTTTAAGTAGACAAACATTATCGCATTGTTACAATAAAAAACATCATCAACCTGAAGTAGTATTAAAAAATTGTGACGGAGCCCGCGCAGATACAATATTTATCGTTATCGGTGGAATGGTGCGCATTTGAACGACAGCGGAGGACCGCGGTTGATGGTTCTAGATCTAAATTGTATCATTGGAAGCCCTCCGTTGTCGGCCGGCCGCGACACATCGTATGAAAAGAAAATAATAAAGAGGGCGCTTGCGACACTGGACGCGGTTGCAAAGGCAACGTTCGAGACCGGTATCGCACGCACTCGCATACACACAAACACACGGATTAAAAACAAATTACTTTTTATAATTATACAATTATAATTAAACCTAAACAACGCTTATTGCCCTTCTGCGCTCGCGAGTCACTTCAAAAGTCAACAGCGGTAGTAAAACATAAGTAAACTAGTGTCGTGTTTAGATGTCTGCGTGTTTTCCATTTTTTTGTTTTTTACCTGTCTGAACATTTTTGTACATAAACCATAATAATATTTAGGAGTGAGACATCAACTTAATCTAAATTTATAGCTATATCTTTACACAAAATGGACATTTTTACAATCGAAGGGTTGCAGTAATAAGTTAGAGTCCTGGCCCGGGTCCGTGGTGAGTTTATAGTGAAATTAAATTAATAAAAAACGGGGCCACGGGGCCCAGGCTTTGCACTGCTAGTCCGAACACTGACACGACTTCGGTGTATTATGCATCGTCATCTTCTTCATCAGCTGCTTCTTCACCCTCAACGTCTTCTTCATCATCTTCTGTAAATAACAATGTGTCGTTACCTTCAAGAAACTCACCTCCAAATTTTATTAAAGCTTTACCTTCTCCTTCCAATTCCTCTTCGTCACCTTCAGGGATATCTTCCTCATCGTCATCCTCTTCTCCTTCAACACCCTCTTCCTCCTCTTCGTCTAATTCTTCCCCTTCGGAATTCGCGCCATTTTCTTCTTTTTTCGCCTTTTTCACATCTTCCGTTTTGTCCTGAAATTAATCAGCACAAATAACATAATTGATTACAATGTAAGCTTTTAAATTAATCACAATTAATTTAGTTTATACGTAAAATATACAATAACATCGTCATGTCCAGAATCCCAACACAAAACAATCTGTATAGTTAATAACGATACTACATCTGATTTGCTATCGTAAAATGTCTCTATGATGAGAGAATACAATACGCTAAGCATAATTGCGAATAGCACCCCAACCCCTAAACAGGTAGGGTTACACCCCGCCCGTTGCTGAAAAAGCGCGGGAGAAGCAGCTGCCTCTCGCAACGGTTAACAACGCTTATCCGCCTGAAACAGCAGCGATTGAAAAGCGAAAACATAAAGAGCCCTGGTTAATAAACATTACAAAGCCGGCGAAAAGAAGCACCTGTTTACCGGAAGTCGTCTTCAAAGATGCACTAGATTAGTTCCGCTTGACGGTGCACGCGACATTAAAGAAGTTTTCATTTGTATCCTACCGATCATTCGTTTCATTCATGGTGGATATTGAAAATAAATATAACGAGGCGACTGCTAGTTCTAAATTTACTATAGACGTACCTTCAAGAGAGATAAGAGCCTGGTCAACTGATAAATTACATTTTATCTAAAAAATCTCGACTGGCATATATGCTGTAGTATTTAATAAAACAACAAATGAAAGCGTGCTCAGTTGTTAATGAGCAAGAATGCTCGTCTTCATGTTGTAATGGGACTAACAGGTCATCATTATTATGATAAAACCTTATAATAATCACAAAAATATCAACCTTGAGAATATTTTGATATGTCATATTATTAGACGCACAAATAATGTAAAGGAAAAGCGTATTAAAAAATTAAGCAATTAATTCCATTATACGAGAATGGAAAGTATCGGTAATATGGAAAATACGAATTCAAGTACCTATCTTTACTAACAATGTTATTTGGTACGTCGCTTGATAATGAAAAATAGCAAGCATAAATATTTACAACTCAGAAGAACTTCAACATGAAATCTCGTACTGGCGAATTATGAAGCAAAATTTTAAGAATTGAATATATGTAGTTTCAAATGAAAGATTTCCCATTATTAATATATTAAACGAAGCGGTAATCTCTTTGCGGGTCATTAATGGAGACTATTGATTTCGCCATCTTGAAATGAGACCCTAGCCTCTAACGAGGCCACATAAAAACTATGGCGGGATGTGATGCTATGTTTATGTACCCCATATAAATACATTGTTTGGTATTTTCAGATTCAACACAACAAGCGTTATTGCAAACAATTAACGATACTACAAGTATTATCACGAAAATGCCATCATAACGCAAACAATTGATGTACTAACAATATGCCCACATGGTAACAACATTCAGTTGATGATGCCCAAGCGTTATAGCTCATTTAAGAAATTATACCGCGAAAATAATATAAGCTACGTTTAACGTGAGGTTAGTTGTACGTGAATAACATTATTTAGATCTGAAAGATGTTACGTCGATGTAAGCGCCTACTTCCAGAAAAGCAATATAAAAATGTATACTATGCTAACGCAATCTAGATACTCACCTCTGCCGCTCTTTTCGTTCCTTTTAATTCACATTTCGCGTCTCCCGCACCTTTATCGTTGTCGATTTTTTCTACTGCGACTTCGCTGTTTTCTTTTGAACTCATTTTGTTTATATATGTTATATTAAAAGTACTTTTCTTAACAACTGTCGTCTACGACCGCTTAGCACACTACTGACCGGCTCGAAGCAAGCTTGGTTCAAAAATTAAGATGGCGCCGCTCAAACCGAAGCGCAACGCAAACAACCGAATTAACGGAACTTATTTTTACGATGACTTTAAGAAAATAAATATCACAGAATAAAAAGTCAATCTATGTCGGATATTTATATGTGTATTTCATTAGAATTTTAATACATATTTCGAAAAATAATATTTATATTCTTCTTAATATGAGGGGTTCGAGAGTACAACCGTCGAAAATAACTTCGGGTTCGAGATTAAAGTCATAGTTCTTGTATGCTATCGCTAGGTGCGCTATTCAAATTCAATTTTTGGTAGCACATGGCTGGGAATATTTGTTTTAGATTTCTTTTTATACATTCAATACTGCAATTTTGCAATTAGAATAAATACGTTACGAGTTATAAGTGATAATTACTATTTCATCTGTTATTAAATATTTTTCGCTATTGGATCCGTATTGTTAGATTAACACGCATCTTGTAATAAAAAATGAAAGTTAAATGCCAAATTTTCATAGTAATTTCTGCTTTAAGCAATTATATGCATTATAAAGTTGTTTTTTCTGGCTACGTTTCAATTGCTTAACCAACATTTATTATTTTGAAATTACAAAAATACTTGTGTGTTATCTAAATTTTTGATATAGGTATTATTTAAGATATTGTATACATAATTTTATAAATATGGATCATATAGATTTATGTGCCACAAAATATGTATATTAGGTATTCAGATTTAAATCTAAAGATTTAAATCTGAATACCTAATATACATATTTTGTGGCACATAAATCTATATGATCCATATTTATAAAATTATGTATACAATATCTTAAATAATACCTATATCAAAAATTTAGATAACACACAAGTATTTTTGTAATTTCAAAATAATAAATGTTGGTTAAGCAATTGAAACGTAGCCAGAAAAAACAACTTTATAATGCATATAATTGCTTAAAGCAGAAATTACTATGAAAATTTGGCATTTAACTTTCATTTTTTATTACAAGATGCGTGTTAATCTAACAATACGGATCCAATAGCGAAAAATATTTAATAACAGATGAAATAGTAATTATCACTTATAACTCGTAACGTATTTATTCTAATTGCAAAATTGCAGTATTGAATGTATAAAAAGAAATCTAAAACAAATATTCCCAGCCATGTGCTACCAAAAATTGAATTTGAATAGCGCACCTAGCGATAGCATACAAGAACTATGAGTTTAATCTCGAACCCGAAGTTATTTTCGACGGTTGTACTCGAACCCCTCATATTAAGAAGAATATAAATATTATTTTTCGAAATATGTATTAAAATTCTAATGAAATACACATATAAATATCCGACATAGATTGACTTTTTATTCTGTGATATTTATTTTCTTAAAGTCATCGTAAAAATAAGTTCCGTTAATTCGGTTGTTTGCGTTGCGCTTCGGTTTGAGCGGCGCCATCTTAATTTTTGAACCAAGCTTGCTTCGAGCCGGTCAGTAGTGTGCTAAGCGGTCGTAGACGACAGTTGTTAAGAAAAGTACTTTTAATATAACATATATAAACAAAATGAGTTCAAAAGAAAACAGCGAAGTCGCAGTAGAAAAATCGACAACGATAAAGGTGCGGGAGACGCGAAATGTGAATTAAAAGGAACGAAAAGAGCGGCAGAGGTGAGTATCTAGATTGCGTTAGCATAGTATACATTTTTATATTGCTTTTCTGGAAGTAGGCGCTTACATCGACGTAACATCTTTCAGATCTAAATAATGTTATTCACGTACAACTAACCTCACGTTAAACGTAGCTTATATTATTTTCGCGGTATAATTTCTTAAATGAGCTATAACGCTTGGGCATCATCAACTGAATGTTGTTACCATGTGGGCATATTGTTAGTACATCAATTGTTTGCGTTATGATGGCATTTTCGTGATAATACTTGTAGTATCGTTAATTGTTTGCAATAACGCTTGTTGTGTTGAATCTGAAAATACCAAACAATGTATTTATATGGGGTACATAAACATAGCATCACATCCCGCCATAGTTTTTATGTGGCCTCGTTAGAGGCTAGGGTCTCATTTCAAGATGGCGAAATCAATAGTCTCCATTAATGACCCGCAAAGAGATTACCGCTTCGTTTAATATATTAATAATGGGAAATCTTTCATTTGAAACTACATATATTCAATTCTTAAAATTTTGCTTCATAATTCGCCAGTACGAGATTTCATGTTGAAGTTCTTCTGAGTTGTAAATATTTATGCTTGCTATTTTTCATTATCAAGCGACGTACCAAATAACATTGTTAGTAAAGATAGGTACTTGAATTCGTATTTTCCATATTACCGATACTTTCCATTCTCGTATAATGGAATTAATTGCTTAATTTTTTAATACGCTTTTCCTTTACATTATTTGTGCGTCTAATAATATGACATATCAAAATATTCTCAAGGTTGATATTTTTGTGATTATTATAAGGTTTTATCATAATAATGATGACCTGTTAGTCCCATTACAACATGAAGACGAGCATTCTTGCTCATTAACAACTGAGCACGCTTTCATTTGTTGTTTTATTAAATACTACAGCATATATGCCAGTCGAGATTTTTTAGATAAAATGTAATTTATCAGTTGACCAGGCTCTTATCTCTCTTGAAGGTACGTCTATAGTAAATTTAGAACTAGCAGTCGCCTCGTTATATTTATTTTCAATATCCACCATGAATGAAACGAATATCGGTAGGATACAAATGAAAACTTCTTTAATGTCGCGTGCACCGTCAAGCGGAACTAATCTAGTGCATCTTTGAAGACGACTTCCGGTAAACAGGTGCTTCTTTTCGCCGGCTTTGTAATGTTTATTAACCAGGGCTCTTTATGTTTTCGCTTTTCAATCGCTGCTGTTTCAGGCGGATAAGCGTTGTTAACCGTTGCGAGAGGCAGCTGCTTCTCCCGCGCTTTTTCAGCAACGGGCGGGGTGTAACCCTACCTGTTTAGGGGTTGGGGTGCTATTCGCAATTATGCTTAGCGTATTGTATTCTCTCATCATAGAGACATTTTACGATAGCAAATCAGATGTAGTATCGTTATTAACTATACAGATTGTTTTGTGTTGGGATTCTGGACATGACGATGTTATTGTATATTTTACGTATAAACTAAATTAATTGTGATTAATTTAAAAGCTTACATTGTAATCAATTATGTTATTTGTGCTGATTAATTTCAGGACAAAACGGAAGAGTGAAAAAGGCGAAAAAAGAAGAAAATGGCGCGAATTCCGAAGGGGAAGAATTAGACGAAGAGGAGGAAGAGGGTGTTGAAGGAGAAGAGGATGACGATGAGGAAGATATCCCTGAAGGTGACGAAGAGGAATTGGAAGGAGAAGGTAAAGCTTTAATAAAATTTGGAGGTGAGTTTCTTGAAGGTAACGACACATTGTTATTTACAGAAGATGATGAAGAAGACGTTGAGGGTGAAGAAGCAGCTGATGAAGAAGATGACGATGCATAATACACCGAAGTCGTGTCAGTGTTCGGACTAGCAGTGCAAAAGCCTGGGCCCCGTGGCCCCGTTTTTTATTAATTTAATTTCACTATAAACTCACCACGGACCCGGGCCAGGACTCTAACTTATTACTGCAACCCTTCGATTGTAAAAATGTCCATTTTGTGTAAAGATATAGCTATAAATTTAGATTAAGTTGATGTCTCACTCCTAAATATTATTATGGTTTATGTACAAAAATGTTCAGACAGGTAAAAAACAAAAAAATGGAAAACACGCAGACATCTAAACACGACACTAGTTTACTTATGTTTTACTACCGCTGTTGACTTTTGAAGTGACTCGCGAGCGCAGAAGGGCAATAAGCGTTGTTTAGGTTTAATTATAATTGTATAATTATAAAAAGTAATTTGTTTTTAATCCGTGTGTTTGTGTGTATGCGAGTGCGTGCGATACCGGTCTCGAACGTTGCCTTTGCAACCGCGTCCAGTGTCGCAAGCGCCCTCTTTATTATTTTCTTTTCATACGATGTGTCGCGGCCGGCCGACAACGGAGGGCTTCCAATGATACAATTTAGATCTAGAACCATCAACCGCGGTCCTCCGCTGTCGTTCAAATGCGCACCATTCCACCGATAACGATAAATATTGTATCTGCGCGGGCTCCGTCACAATTTTTTAATACTACTTCAGGTTGATGATGTTTTTTATTGTAACAATGCGATAATGTTTGTCTACTTAAAGAAAAAAAGTAATAAGATGAATTGAACGTAGGATAAATTTGTAATAGTGCTGTATAATTTTTTTTTGAGTGACTATAAACGATGGATACAAATTGTTTCTTAACTGTTCGTGTTTTATTTTTTGCAACCTGATTATTCTGTCCGAATGATATTTGATTGCAAGTTTGTGTCGCGCGCTACCTCTAAGGGGTAAGTTTCGTCAACTGAAACAGGACGAGTATCCGAGAAGAAATTGCCACAAATCTACAATAAATGCAGAAATCAAATGGAGCCGTTTTTGATCGTTCGTTTAGATTGATGGTTGTTTCGGCTGTGTGTGTATCACACTACAGTTTTACTACTAGTAGTAATATTTAATAAGAATCATATTTTGTAAGTACAAAAAAACTGTATTTATAACAATTAGACAATGGTTTATCAATAAAATTTTCTTACTTGTGTTTTTCTTATACTGAAGTCCTTTTCACAATTTATGTAACAACTTTAAAAAATATATAATAAATTTTTTAAGAAAAATTCATTTCTATTAATGTTCTGTTCAATTTAGAGGAATTGTAATAAAAATTAACAAAAAAATGATACATTTATCAAACATATTTCAAGTTTGTTGAACTACATATCAAACATAATTCACTGGGACCGCTATGTATACGTGTACTTTTGAATACTCGTACGTAGAACGAATCGTTTATAATATTAGTCATATTGTTTACAGTAATCGCAACGAGGAAAATACGTTGCGACGTGTCTGTTTAGAACAAAAATAAGTAGTTTAAAAATAAACGCTAATATCCTAAATTTGTAATTATATAAAAATTATTTGTCATTAAATTTTTTAGATAAGCATACTCACAAATATTGTAAAATAAAACTATATCAATAATAGGACAAGGTTTATTTTAAGCCAGTCAATATCATCATGGCTGCTGCATTAAAAATTACCATATACAAGATACAATAGAAAGGAAAATAATGTTTGGTGTGGTTCCGCTACGCAAGCGTCAGTTGTATCCACGCCACAGTGTTGCATCTCCCTTTAGTGTGAATGATTCCAGCAGATTCCCCATCTTTGTCACTTTTTCTCGGCATTATTTACAGGTAATCGAGGCCATCAACTTGTGTTAGCTTTCCGCCTATATACCTAAGCGACATCAGAATTATGTACGTATGTTCCCTCTGTTTGTGGATAGTACTACTCACCTGTGCTGTTACTACTATTACGCTTACGATTTTGGTGAGTAGTGCTACTAGCCTCAGTATTCGTATTATCACTTTGTTTGGAATATCGCCGATTTACTACTTTCGTCTTATTTACATCCTTTTCTATATCGTTCCTTCCTAGTAACGTAGGCTCTTCCTTTTTTTTTCCCTTTCGTTCTATCGAATTCTATATTGTGGATGGGTAGCTTCAACGATTGTTTTCGATCGACATTCCTCGGTCGCTCGAATAATGGCAGTATCTGACTTTCATTATCCTCTTCTATTTCATCGGGGGTAGATTGTTGACCAACAAGTTTTGCACTTACCCAATCGCAATCAGTACCTTGCGGTAACTGAAATTAATAAAAATAATTGTGTACAAGCACTTATAGAGTCGTGACGTAAAAATCATAAATTTTGATTGCAGTGTTTACCAAGTATTATAAAAATGTATATTAAATTAATTTTTAAGAAATATAAGTAGCATACTTTTAGATAAAAGATGTTTTGACCCAGAATTGAGCCAAGTCATTGTTAGAGAGATTATAGGCCAAGTGAAAAATTTGCTTTTTGATATCTGTTTGAAGTATATTTTCGGGATGTACGTGTATGATACACGCACATTTATCGAACTTTATATATTACTCCGATAGGGAATATACGGGAAATACTAAAAATATTTATATATATAATACACTCTAAATTGAATGTTACCAAATGTGTGAATCTCGCGCATGACAATTCATTAATTCAAGTTAATAATATTACGATATTCTGTGTAGGGGACATTGGGATAACATTAAATAATGTGCAATTAAAATGTATAAAGGATACTGCAAATTATATATGTATATTTAACATTATCTTCCGATTACAGTAACCGTAATGTTAATTATTGTAGGAAAACACATGAAGTAAAAGCAATTTTCAGCAATTACAGCGCTCTAATAAAAAGAATAGAGAAGCTACTTTTTTATTGGGAGTAATAAAAAAAGGTTTATTCCCATTCCATGTAAAAATCAGCCTTTTTTAAAAGTAAACCAGAATTTAATATTGTTAAGTTGTAATTTTTTCTGCATGAAACAACGAATGTACACGTTACCATCATTTTTCCACTAAAATAGCAGTAAAAATCGGTTATACAGATGATTATTTCGTGCCATTCGTTGAGTAAGTATATAATGATGCCATTATTGCAGCGTATATTTTTACCGCTGTAACGATCAAAATCGTATGCGTTCACATACGCGTTTATGACTATTACGTCATAGAATTACTTTATAGCATGCAGAGATTACGCAGCGCTAAAAAATCGCTTTTCTTCAACAATTAAAGCAGATTTCTTCCCTGTATGCGACTATGTGTATCTTTAGCTATACAAAGTTCCTTTTGAGACAATTATTCCATTGCCATGAATATCATGGTTATTCCACAAAACAATGTATCATAATATCCGATATTAAAACGTTTCATAATTCATGGAAAATTGAAATACACATAATATGATGTGATATATGTAGGTGACAACTTTTCAAAATCTGCATGAGATGAAGAGCACTATTTATTTAATCTGATATACATTGCGCAAACGTTCCACTGCCTCCACGTAGTCAGCGTCAGCGCCAATGATATGGCGGTTATTTAGAAAAAGTTAAAAGGTGGGTATCCATTTGTTGCCTATCCGTGTATCGTATCAGTTAATGATACAGGGCGATGAAACGATGCCTCAGTTTTTATTCGTACCTTTACTGTGTTGCGTATTAAAATTGAGGATACGGAGTGCATGATACATACAGTTACATCTTACATCGTTTCATTGACTGCAGCAATGATAAAAACGAAAGAATATCAGCAACTATAGTCTACATTGCTTCGCTTTCCACGACAGGTATGAATATGCAACGCGCTAGTAAAGTAGCCGTCCATATACTGTATCATTCTTTTGATGTGACGGCGAAAACCCGCCAATTGAGCGATCAGATCCGTTCCGTATCTTTGTATCATATTTTGATACGCAACGGTGATACGTTTCCTTGTCTACACCGATACGATACGCGCATATGCAACAAATGGATACCCACCTTAAAACTGCAGAGTTTAGAAACGCAACACTCAAGCAGCGCCCAACATCCGAAGCCCAATTTTCAAATTATATTAAAATAAAATCAAGCAGACGTTTTATAGAATTATGTAGATATCGCACCGCTGTAAAATAATCAGCTGGTAGACGACCCTCTAAAGGTTAAATGACCAACTGTTGACGTGATGAAAACGTTTATTTTTCGACGAGTTTTTGACGTTTCTTGCTAAACGTCAATATAACATGGCGAATGATCTGTACGACGATGTATACAATAAGTAAATACTACGTCTATAAAATTATTTTCTCTCTTCTATAATACTTGTGCAATCCACATTTACACGCAGGCAGACGTATCTATTGATGGATAGCGGGAAATACTCGTATACGACAACGCTATTTTTTGATTTTCTTATGCAATTTTTTTTAAAAATTTCTTGATGTAGTGACACATTTTTAATCTTAAAAATGCATTGCAACAACGTAATAGTTCCTATTTTTATCAATCATCTTTGTAATTTAAGAAAGAATAATTTGCATGAAAAATAAGAAAAAATAGTTGTACAAATATGGATATAGAGACTATTTCGTCGTGGTCGTCAGATAGGCAGCACGTGCCACTTTGTTTGCGTTTGCTCGTTCATTAGTCGCAGTTTGTTGTTTCACAGGGAAACTATGTCGAACAAAATGGTACTTGTGACATATCTCTAAAAAAAATGACGATATTTGTATGTAAGAACTAGACGTTATCTGTACGTCAAATGTTGACGTCATTTGGACATCCATAAATGACGTCTTCTGATTGTGACAAATTGATGTCAGTTTTTTGTACCTTCGGACGTCTTTCATAATGTCGTGTCCGTCTTAAGAATCACTAAAATACGACGTCATGTTGCAATCAAGGTGCTACTTCGGATTGTAGTCTGCTTGTCTAAAACTATGAGTTTTGTTGAAACTAAACGATATTGATTGGGATAAGTCCTACAATATTGCTTTCGTATAAAACATCATTTGGTTGTTTACTTGATATTGCTAAAATATCGAAAGATCTATATTTATCCAACTATACCTTCCGTCACGTATTACTTCCACGTATACGCACTGTCCTCTCCACTTTCATACCATAAAAACTAATGTTTTATTATACAGAAAGGAATTGATAAACGGAACAGAAACGTAATGTATCTATAGTGAAATTCAGCACTAATTCATACTTGTATCCATTTCTATTACCTAAATTAATTTTCCGTATAGATACCAGAATCTTATCAATCAATGTAGACTTATAGTACCTACTACTCGTATACATCAAAATGTCTTTAAATCCCTGATTTTTTAGAATTGATATTCAACGTATCTACAAGGTAGAAATTATTAAATATACAGTGTAACTTCCGTTAATATCGAGTGTTGTTTGGTAATATTTCGTCATACTTATCAACAGATTTTCATTATAATCTACATCGAGGAATTTGTAAATACATCTTATCTAGTGGCTGCTACAGATCAGATACATGTTATTCCAAAATTACCGCGTTGGAAAACGTTATAAAAATATTTATCATCTCGCACGCTCAATGGTATATAAACTGTATCACATTTGACAACAAACAATGGATTTTACCATGCTCAAAAAATATCTATATCTAACATATCTATATTTGGAACGCTTCGGAAAGAATCGAAGAATTTAATTCAGATTTTCTTAAACTGCATTTTTTGGGAAAAGTATCCGCAAGATTAATCGCTACGCTTTCTAAAATTTAAATTTCGCCTATGGCATCGTTTTGTGACGATTTGTGCAACCGAGATTATCATTTGTGCTCTAAATAGTATCGAATTCCGAACTATAAACATTTAAATATAGCTCTTATCGTGTGCATGTGGATTGCAAGATGTCAATTTATTGTTACAAACTGATACTTAATCTACTTAATGGTTATCTTGTAATAAATATCTTACAATTAAGGTAATGTAAATTAATTGTTTTGGGAAATTTTACGTAATGTGTTAACACTAATATGTAAAATTATGAATATATAAATAAATCGTAAAATATTGAAATATTTGTCTTTATTAAAACAAACCATCATATCTGACCGCCATAACCTCATCATTTCCAAAACATTATCATGCTTGCACTCACTAAGCGGCGATCCAACGATCCACGCATGCTCTTTGATCTCGGCGGCGGTGATTCTCAAAGCTGGGTCTTTGGTTAGCATTTTGCTTATCAAATGAATTGCAGCGTCACTTGCTGTGGGATGCGAAAATTCGGGATCGACGTCGCATATTAATTTGATCAATTTCTGTTCAACTGGCGCATAAAAAGGGTATCTGCCGAATAGCAGTAAGTACATTATTACACCCATCGCCCAAACATCGCATTGATGACTATACGCTTTTTTTGTTATTATTTCCGGTGCTGAAAATTATCGTAAAATTAAATTAAAATATGTAAACTTTGTAGTTCTGAACAATATCGTAGTGAGGTGCTAGAGCATTCTATTTTGTCTGCAAGTACTAAAAAATATATTTGCAAATAAATGGTGTCTTATAACATCTTACTAGTGTTGGTCATTGTGATGTTCTAAAGGAGTTCTAAGAACCACTTGAAGACAGCTGGCAAGCAGCAACTACTTAGTAGCATCTAAGTTTTTATAAATCAAGAACTTTGCGAGTATTTAAGAACCTTTTTTAATTAAACGGTCTTAAATTGTTGGGCAAAGTTTATCTCCTTTTACTTCAAAGATATTTGCCTATCGGACACCAATGCAGTGAATAATTTTTTTTCGTAAATAATACTCCATCTTAAGGAGATATTCATGTCCTGTTCGTTATTGGTCATGAATTTCAAAATGCTATTAGGAATCCGGAAACTTTTGATGTTTTCTAAATTAAAATGTCATCGAACGCTTTTTTTATTTGTAGGAACTAATTATAAAAGAATTTGAGGAGTCAGCAGAAAGAACTCCGAGTAGTCAGTAGGATTTGAAATTATAAAAAGAAAGATAGTACATATACATGATCAGGATGACGAATTTCAAAGAGCGAAATCTGAACTTTCCAAGAAGAGATATATCATAGGAAAGTGAAGATGTCGAGAGCTTTAAATATTTCACAACCATACTTAAAAAGGGCACCATAAATGGAAAGATGAGACTTTTGTATGGCCAGTAGCGGGTAATAGATGTATACAATTAAAGAAATTAATGAAAGCAAGTTAATGGAGGGCGATGAGAGAGAAAAAAATTAGCCAAATATTAATATATGATAAGAATGGTGAATAATAAAAAAGATTCCAATGATGGATGCCGACAAATGGTACAAAAAAGAAAAGACCAATTGAGGAACAGATGGAGCATTGAAATGGAAAATTCTTTGAAGAAACTGATCAGATGTGTATTTAATTTAAAGTAATAAACGGTTACAAAATCATCTTACAAAGCATAGCAAAGATGACTTAGTGTTGCCGTGATATTTACGGCCCATTATTAGTAGACTCGGCAAAGAGGGGCAATTACCAATGCAGTGCGGCGAGAAACGTAAAGGGATGGCACGGAAACTCGAGTGTTCGTACCAAAGCACACCTGATCAGTATTATTCCACTGGTCGTTGTGGAGTGCTTATGAGTTATATGTACAGTTGAATCTCGATAGTCCGACAGTTATGGGACCGGGGCGGTGTCGGATAATCGAAAACGTCGGATTACCAAAGGTTAGCTTTATTTCACTGAATTTAACCGTAAAGACAAGAAAACTCGTTTTATGGTGTATGTACATATTACATATTATGTCTTTGACTAGTGAGGGTATAAAATACATAATCACAATCAATATCAATTTTCCAAATGAAAAAACAAACTTATTGTATCTAAAAAATACAAAACACGATATGATTCGGCTCCTACATACAATGTAGGCTGGGAATTACCTACGGTGTACAAATTTACGATTAAAAAAAATCTGTGATAGTTGTTTTCTTTTACAGTCTGTCATTCTTTTTTCTTGAATGTCTTTCAACATTAAAAAGTTGTTGAAGTCAAGTTCACGTTCCTCGCACCAGCGTATCGTATAAGTGTTTGCAGCCAACATAGCTTCGTCACTACTGATAGTGTATTTTGCCACCGCAGTCTCCTCAATCGTGTCGTCTTCAACATTAGACGTGACTTCCTGGATTATTTCTTCTTCTGTAAGGTCAGAGTCAAGGTTGTCGTCTAAGGCCCATCTTCTCATGTCTTCCGAAGATTCTTGTGCAACGTTCATATCATCGCAAAGCGCAAGCGTTCCTCTACGACGTAGTCGTTATATTCAGATTGGTTATTTCCGCTATATTTCTTTGGGAGAAGTGGGTTTTCTGACCAAATATTTTTCCAGCTTAAAGTTAAAGGCTTGACTTGGAGCCATGCAAATGCTGCATTGAGAATGGTATCCTTAATGTTAAATTTTCTTAAAATTGCTGTGATGTCTGCGTCAGGTTGGCTGACAATATCCATAGTAGGTATTAATGTGCCTTTAATGGCTTAATCTCATTCTGATTCATGGGCTGAATCAGAGCAGTTGTATTTTTTGGCAAATACAAAACCTCTATGTAACCATCGGCTGTCTTAACTTTCAATTTCTCCATGTTCGGATGTCCGGGAGCATCCAACAGTAAAAGGCCTTTAACGGCAGATTTTTACCCTTCATGTGCTGTTTTACCTCTGGAACAAATTGTTGGAAATCCAATAAAAAATCAAAGAAAACTTTTTGTTGCCCATGCTCAGCTTTTGACTCATATAAATCACTGGAAGAGATTCAATCAGGGTGTTCTTAAATGCCCTAGAACTTAGATTTACCCACAGTTTTAACATATGACTACCAGCGGCATTTGAGCATACCATTAAGGTGATTCTTTTTTGTTTTTCTTCCAAAACGTTTTCATCCTGTTTACAACTGTCTTTGTTGGAAGTTGCCGCCAATTTAACCCGGTTTCATCGGCATTGTACACTTGTTTAGGGAGTAGGTCTAGTTTAACGATTTTGGAGTTTAATTTTTTGATAAAGTTAGAAACCTGTGTCTCATCGGCAGATAATTTCTCTCCGCTCATTTGTATGTAACGAATACCATGCTAATTTTTGAAATTTTCAAACTAGCCATTACTGGCACGAAAATCATCTTTTGTAATTTCATTATAAAAAAATTGGCCTTTCTGTTTTAGAATATGCCTAGAAATAGGGGCTTGTCTGTTTCTTTGCTATTTAAACCAAGCATAAAGCTTCTTCAACTTGGGGATATTCGCCTATTTTGTGACTTTTTCCTTTGAGTCGTCTTCAACAGATTTTATAAAATGTTCTATTTTTGCCATGTTTTTCATGTCATACATGGTAGGTCGACCGATACCTTTTGCAATGGCAGTGAGAGTTTCAACGTTGACTTATTAATAATTTCTTTCTCAAAAAAGAGTTAAGTTTTATGCTTACGTTTATTGATTCCACTTTTGTTCGCCATCACACAACTCTTAAAAAATTAAAATATTAAAGGTAAAACAGATCTAGAACTATCCTATTGGTTGTTTGGACTTACGTACGTTTAACAAACTTATGTGTTATACTATCGTTAGTAGTCTACTCCAATTGTTACTTTGCAGCGTAGGTGGCGCAAAATGTATGTATATTTGTGACTTTTTATAAACAACAAATTTCTAATAAATTATTATTAGTCTTGTTACTTTTGTAGTCAGTAAGCTGAAGTGTATGTTGTTTAAAAATCCATCATATTTCAAATCCGATGGAGTTAAAATGTTACAAGGTGTTGTACTCGACCATCCACCCTGGTGGTAAAATCCTTTAGTTGGATTTACGTAATTTCTGACCCACGCAAGAAATTCAGGAACTATTCACTTACGTAACTCGGAGAACTGTCTGTATATGATCGCGCAAAGTTTGCACGTATCGCTAGCACAGCAAGCAACTAACGAAACTGCTGGATCGGGGAAAGACAGGTTGTAACAGCAGGCGTCATCTGTATCAAACCGATACGAGGGAGCGTCATTACCGAGTATTCGAAATGTCGGACTAAGATTCAACTGCTCAGAAGAAAATGTCGCATTTAGGTACTTTCAAAATGGCTTTTTGAAGAAACTAGAAAACGTAATAGCGGTATGCTAACGAATGCGATAGAAATAAATGTGTAGATGGGACAACTATTTGATGTGTATCAGGAGGTGGAAGTGTGGAGCAGCTAGAAGTATAAAACATTGTTCTGCAGTCAAAACGGTTAATATTTGATATACCGTGTCTACTGTTCGCGCTATATGGAAAACTTTGTTATTAAGTTTTAGGAAAAAAATGATGCTTATAAAAATCTCTACTATACACAATATACTTTCTGTAGTTGGAAATCCTAAATATTCTTTGCAAAAAGAGCTTTAGACTGTTTAATTAAGGTGTCACAAATAGCTGGCAATTTTGCTTTCAAATTCGATGTCATATGTGAAATATTATTGTCTTCAAAAGAATTTTTATAAATTACGATTTTCCATGTGGCGCCAACTTGAGTGTCTATTAGAATGACATATTGTCATTTGTTCTGATTTTTGAATACTTTTTTTCGAAAAATTAATCGTTGATTTGTCAAATTGAGCACCCTTGATTTTTTGTTATTTAAATGTAGATCAACAAATACCTACCTAACAAAAAAATTGATGTAAACATGATTCTTCCATGAAAAAATAGTAGAATTAATGGTAATTTTTCCATGATAGAACTATTCTTTAGGACGTAGGAGATATAAGTAAGTTGATATGATTTTATAATATATGGATTATGCACTCTAAGCAAAGCTCTTTTTATTATCGCATAAAGATGTTTGAAATATTTAATTTATTAGGAAAATAATGTGAGAAAAGGAAGAATAATTCAAGTTAAAAAGGAGGGAGTTCGAAATCTAAGAACAACTATTTGATAACTCATTGAGTACGCATGGATACCTACAGAGATATGTTAATGTTCCACAGCGATGATTTCATAGCATTACAACCACGTTTGATATACAATTCATCATTAGAATCTTCTATGGATTTGGTGCTAGAATATTTTTCAAGTTTTAAATCACGATATTATCTGAAATAATATTTTCGCTGATAACTAATTCTTGCTAACGTATTATACCTATAACCATGTTTGTGTATAGTCAACTGTAATTGCGTGATAATTATTTTTGTGTCAGATTCTGAAAATGGCTTCGATTTTTTCTAAATAACTATATTTTTTCAAGTATCAAATATTCGGTTAGTAACTTTGTGTGAAAAATAATGTGTGGGTGACGAACTACTTTCAAGATCTGAATTTCGCCAATCTTAAAATTTAAGAATACCATTATATTTTATAAATACAAAAATTGGTAACTATCTAAAACAATTTTCCTTATAAATTAAATCACCAAAAGTTATTTGTCTTTGGATTTTCATTGTACTTAGTCGACAAATATCTTCCAAAACAGAATAGATGCAAAACGCTTGAGTTGGTAGCCTGGATATGTTGAATATCATCTCTTACACCCAATTTCGTTTCTTAAACATGTACATATATAATTGTGCAACTACATACCGTATCTTGACAGAACGTAAATACTCTTCATCTAGATTCTGTATCAATTTTGAATTAACCAATCATAACCTAGAAAAAAACAGTCAGCCAATTAATTATTATTCTACAGATTTTATGCCAATTCCAATTGATGCACATAAACTTGAAAAATAAATATTTTTTATACCTAAATTTTTAAATATTCTATTTACTATTAAATAGCGTACAATTGACCAAGCCTGCTTCGGCAAAAATTGTGTACAATTATTTTCAACAATTTTCTTATCATTTAATCGTTGCCTGTTTTTTTGAGTTTTTAAAATGCTTTTAATGATAACTATATATATATTCTTCTCATCAAAATAATCCCTACACGTCTTTACACATAATAAAATAGTGTACCTATACCTAATATAGTACACGTAAACAAACAATAAAAATGTCTACGAATGATATTACTTTCAGCACAACGCACATCTTCAGCTGTAGTTTTTGTTTTACAAACCAATTCGAAAATAGGAAATTTTATAGATATTGAATATAAAAGATTGGTTCAACCTCATTTTTCGCAATATAGAAATATTTTTCGTATCTATTCATCATTAAGATCACTGCAATTATTATCAATGTACCATTTGCATTCATTAGCACGCGTAAGATCAACGTACAGCTTATTGCTCATTGTACAAACTTACATATTATATTTATGCAAAGGATATTGCTATTAGTTTGCTGTGGTTTAAGTTTTACTGAATTACGATTTAAATTTTAGTAGGCATCAATGTTTAGGTAAATAGGCCTACTTTAAATGTTAATAAACATCGTATTTTAATACGTAAAAGTAATCAATAAACGTGTCTTAGTCAAGTAAAATTTTCCCACGACTAGCAACTTGTTGCATTTAAATGAGGATTACATCCTAGAGATTAATCCGAAATTTCTTGTTCGCTAAATTTTATACACACAAATTTTCAAGTCCTTGTATATCATTTGAATTTCCCGCCTAGGATGTACTATACTCATTTGTGACACATGTCTATCTCTCTCTTTTGTCGGTAAACTTCCTCCAAGAAGTTAGCAAAATGGTGAGTAGCGGAGAATTTTCTTAAATAATTCTAAATCATCGTGTAGAATAATATATAATTTTCTTGAGATCTTAAATTATAATCGATTATATTAAATGTTATTAATTTTATTTAAATGATTTAAAAGATATTGGTGAGTTTTGAGGTTATGTCATATGTCATTTTTCTTTCTTTTAGGTAAACGTACCAAAACAACGACGTACTTTTTGCAAGAAATGCAAAGTGCATAAATTACATAAAGTGACACAATATAAAAAGTCAAAAGAACGTCATGCATCCCAAGGCAGAAGACGTTACGATCGCAAACAACAAGGTTATGGTGGTCAAACAAAACCTATCTTCAGAAAAAAGGTATGTTCTATGTAATTTCTTTTATATGGGATATAATAAGTAATTCATTTTAGGCAAAAACAACTAAGAAAATAGTGTTGCGTATGGAATGTACAGAATGCAAATATCGTAAGCAAATTCCATTAAAGAGATGTAAACATTTTGAACTAGGCGGTGACAAGAAGCGTAAAGGACAAATGATTCAATTCTAAGTAGCGAATTCTTTGTCAATACTTTTCCACAATTAAGACCTACTTTATATTTAAATAAACAAATCCGTTATAAATATGTTTTTATTTTAAAAATGACCTATTAACAAAATATTTTATATATTAGACATATTTATATCACTGGCACTAATAGAAGCATGTACAACTTTTAGGTTAGCTGTAAATCAAAGAAAATAAATCTAAATCTATGATGTATAATTTAGAAAAGATAACTTACTCCAGACTCTAAAATTGATGGATCGAGTCCTTTTTGTACCATTTTATCTTTAACAGCTTGTAGAGGAACACCTACACGCACCATTTTAAAAAATGCGGAATACTGAGGATCTTGATTACCTTCACTATGGTAAGCTTCTTTTTGTTCGGAATTTACATCTGCATGTTGTATAACTTGAGGAAGTTCTATATCTTCAGATTGTTGATATTCTTGACTCGTATCATTGTGCTGTGAAGCTTGGTCTGGTATAGAAGATAACTGAAAATTTTAAATTTATTGCAATATTCCACTAGTAAACACAGGTACTTACTTGGGACTCTAAAATTAATAATGCCGCTTCCAGTTTTTGTATTTTATAATTAAACTCGATTAATCTCGATTCACATGATTGCGAAAATGTATTAAAAAACGATAGTGTGTTGGTTAAGAAATTATTAATAAAAGTAATAGTCCGTTTTTGTTGAATTGGTAATATCTATATAGAAAAATTACCAAAGAACTTGAAGATTGTTCAACTTATTTCTAATGGTTTCTAAGACAAAGACTTACCGTTTCATAATCTACATTCAAATCTACAGTGGGCAATTCATCGGTTTCCGTCATTATGAACAAAAAACATATTTATATTTTCAAATCATACTAATTACAACTATTATATATCATAGTTAAATCGTCATTCATAAATGACAAGAATGACAAAACGATGACAAGCTACTATACATTGTGCCATCTATTCATAGTGAATATAAATAGATACTTGGTAATCTTACGATGCCATCTCTAAAGAGAATACTGAAACTTACAGACACGACGTGACAGAGACCTTTAATAGAAAAATCCCTTGCTCAAGAGGTGTCTCTCCTTTAGCTCCATAAAGTTAGCCCCTCACTATAAGCAATTATAATAAATCTTACTTTTATTCGTTTGTAGGTGTTTGATAGCGAATTTCCAACGTTTGATAGTCAATAGTTCATTAGCAAACAATAAAACAAATTCTTCGGAAAAACCTCTGTGATGTTAGCCCCTCATGTCGTCATTTTGACATCAAATTCAATTTTATTTTAGCAGAATCGTTTGTAGGTCGTTTGTAGGTGCCTGATAGCAAATTTCCAAATCTTGATAGTTGATAGTTTATTAATAAATAATAAAACAAATCTAGTAGGATATTAGGCAGGCAACCAAAATTACATCAGAAAAGCGTCCTATGGGGAACATATGTAATTGTAACTCATTCCGGCCACATTTGCCATTGAATTTAAATTCCTTTGAGAAAAATCGTTTATGCGTCGTTTATAGGTGCTTGATAACAAATTCCCAACGTTTGATATTTGATCATTTATTAATAAGCAATGAAAGTAGTTTTGCAGAATATTGTGTAGGCAACCAAAAAAACATGCGAAAATCATACAAAATAAAAAAACATACCTACATTAAAGTTATTTATTTTATAAAATTGTTATAATAAAAAAACAAAGAAAAGAGGAAGTACTGGATGCAAATTGGATTTGAAAAAGTTAATAAAGAAAACTTAAATTATCAGTAGCAGATATCAAATAGCACACACCAAATATACCTATAACATAACCACAACTGTCAATATATGCAGTTTTATATTGTTTTCAGTCATTTTCGC
Organism: Holotrichia oblita; assembly: GCA_023690525.1. Classification (NCBI taxonomy): domain Eukaryota; kingdom Metazoa; phylum Arthropoda; class Insecta; order Coleoptera; family Scarabaeidae; genus Holotrichia; species Holotrichia oblita. The sequence goes on from CM043018.1 coordinate 117,886,997, forward strand.
ACACCAAAAGTTAACGTTGAATTAACTTTTAGCGTACTGACTTTGAAACTCTAAAATTTTGGAAATCTAAAATCCTATTGGTTGTTTGGTGTCCGCTAAAAAAAGCTTGCATGTGAAGCCACTTTTACATAATATGTCCGATAGGACGCTTTTCTGATGTAATTTTGGTTGCCTGCCTAATATCCTATTAGATTTGTTTTATTATTTATTAATAAACTATCAACTATCAAGATTTGGAAATTTGCTATCAGGCTAACTTTATGGAGCTACACTAACGTACTATAGATACGGCAGAAGGTCCCGTGTACTGTCGTCAAAGTTTTGGTACTCACATATTTCACCAGGTGTCGCTGGCAATGCTTTTTCAAATTTGAAATATGAAAAGCGCGAAATTGAGTGTCATTATGACATATTGTCGTTCTGATTTTGTATGTTGTGTCGCAAGCGTCTTTAAAAACAGTATTAGTAGAATATGGTAATTTTTGTGATATTCTTGGAGAAGATATAATATAAGTTGAAGGATTATGCACTCTACAAAAACTTTTTGAATAAAAAAGAGTTAATTCAAAGTTACGAATTAAGCTTATGAGTACGCATGAAATTGCAAAGTTGCATTTACAACCACGTCTTGAAGTGCTAAACAAACACTTTGCAACTTAATTCATGCATGAAAGTATTAACTGTATGTACCTATATTTTCTATTAGTAATAACCTGTTACGCCAACTTATTTATTACAGGTGTATTTGTATTGTAAGCGACAAATATGTACAGAATAGATGTGCATTACTGTTCAAAAATGTTAATTTGACAATCTATCTTGACAGAACGTAAATATCTGTCTAGAGTATCAACCAATCACAGCAGCCAATTATATGATTTCCAATTCGATGCTTGGCGAGACCAAGCAACGAAGTGCGAGTTTGCAATGAATTTCACTTCGAATTTCGTGCCAAAATGTGCTCTGAAGTTGTTGTAAATGCGTCAATTTAAAACGTATTATTTTAACTGTCAATTATCGAATTTTGAATTGGTTGTAAATGTACCTCCTATGGAGCAGAAAATTGGATACTTGATGAAAGACAAACAAAACGACTACAATCCAGTGACATTAGACAGATGCTGACAACAAAATCATTAAGAACTGAAGTAGAAGAAAAGAAACTGAAATGGTGGGGACCCTTGATCAGAATGAATGAAACTAGACAGGTGAAGCGGGTCTGGAAGGTAAGGAAAATCGGGAAAAATCGGAGAGGACGACCCAGAAAAACGTGGAACAGCAGTACGGATGAAGTTCTGAAAAAAAGAGGAAAAACATGGAACGAGGCGAAGGCCCTAGCCAGAAACAGGAAAGAGTGGCGTGAATTTGTTGAACCTGTGGAACTAAATTAAGAGAACTTTACACCTCGACAGCTTCGGGTATAAGAGGTCTTTGATTATGTATGTACACTTGTGGTCAATAAAATAGATACACAGTATATTATCGCTTGTTTTACAAATAGAAGCTGAAAAACGATTTCTTTCACCACAAATCGATCATTAACGACCAGAACAGCTTAAATGTGGAATATTTCTCTAAAAAGTTAATTATGAACAAAGTTACAAGCATTGAAGTACACATGGAAAAATTCTCCCCTCCTTTCTGGTGAAATTTGAATTAAATTTGTGTCACTAAAAGAAAGAATATGATTTGTTCATCCAACATTCCAAATTTGGTTTGATTATCTGCAGCGGTTCCAAAGTTATGAATTTTTTACTTTATACGAAATAGAGGCGAAAATCGCGTGCGAACCCTCTGTAACGCGAGTCGCACGCGATTTTCGCCTCTATTTCGTATAAAGTTTCATAACTTTGGAACCGCTGCAGATAATCAAACCAAATTTGGAATGTTGGATGAACAAATCATATTCTTTCTTTTAGTGACACAAATTTAATTTAACTTTCGCCAGAAAGGAGGGGTGAATTTTTCCATGTGTACTTCAATGCTTGTAACTTTGTTCCTAATTAACTTTTTAGAGAAATATTCCACATTTAAGCTGTTCTGGTCGTTAATGATCGATTTGTGGTGAAAGAAATCGTTTTTCAGCTCTATTTGTAAAACAAGCGATAATATACTGTGTATCTATTTTATTGACCACAACTGTATGTATGAAGGATTATGTTGGACGTGGTTTAGTTTAAACCTTTAAATAGTAGTGTTAAATACCGCTTAAGGATGAAACTATCGTTTCTATTAAATTGACAAGAGCTGACATACTAGTTTTGACATAAACCAGTGACACTTTATTTTCATATAGCATTATCCCATACAAATTGAAGCAGTACAATAAATGTTTAATGTTTTCAAGGCATTTCAAGGCACACCAGATACAATATACTTCGCCAAGGAGAGTGCAGTATACAACATCCAATTAATAGGTAAATACAAGATGTGTTATTAAATTCTGTTATGGTTGAGACCTACATTCTAATAGTACCCCTTAGTGGCTTTCCGAGATTGTTAAAACTTGAATATCTTTTGAGATCATTTTTATAAATTACCTAACCTTCGGTTTCGATATTACAGGTATACGTGACATATCATCCAAATTGAAACTTCACGAGAAGCGTTACGGAATGAAATTTTATTTCGTCGTGTTCCACGAAAATAACATTTTTGTAAAAATATTTTTAATGAAAATATAGGACAATATTCAGAAACTATATAAAAGCGCTTTGTTTTTTAGTTTAAAAGTTAGAAAGTCAATTTTCAATAATAAACAAGCTTTTCGTGCCCCAGTATGGTCTGTTTTAAATTTAACACATTTCACTAGATGGCGCAGAAACACGCCAACAAAATTTTATTAGAATGTATATGTCATAGTTAGAAATGTACACATGACAGCATAACTTTTTAGCGTATAGGAAATTTTGATATAATAATGGTTGCCTTTTTATAAAACAATTTTATCTTGGAAAAATTGTGGGTACTACATGTAGCTCCATCTATAGTATTCTTACTTTTATCACGTTTATTACAGATTTCGATAACAAATAGTGGCATCCTATATTAAAAAAGGATAGAAAATATGATAATTCTCATAATTCTTTTTATAGATCTCGGCGGCCGATCATATATCCCACAAGTTCTATAAAATTAGCACCTTACTATAGGCAATCGTTTAATAGTGAATTTCCAATATTTGATAGTAAATAGTTTATTAACAAACAAGTTCTTATTCGAAAGGTACTTACGTTATGTTCATGTCCGCATTTTGCCATCAAATTTAATTTCATGTAAGCAGAATCGTTTGTAGGTGCTTGATAGCAAATTTCTAAAGTTTAAAGGCGTCTACAGACGATACGATCGGTTGTACAACCATAGTTGATTCGAAGATTTAAAGAGGCCTACAGACAGACCAAACTATCGGCTGTAAAATCTGTTGTAATATCGTAGTTAGTTCGACGATCCACGTGTGAAGAAAAAACAGCGATTGACTCTTATTTACGTTTTTATTTTCAGCTTGTAGTACAAGTCGTACAAGCGATCGCATGGTCTGTAGGCCACTTGATGGTTGATATTTTATTAATAAATATGAAAACAACTGATGTAGAATATTAGACTTCGTATGGGAAGCATGTATTTTTTAGCGTCTGATGACCGGATTTGCCATCGAATTTAACTTTTTTAAAGCAGAATCATTTGTACGTGTTTGATGACGGTTTTCCAACGTTGATTGTTTTTATTGATAGTCAATAGTTTTTAACAAACAATATAACAAGTTTGGAAACTTGCTATCAAAAACCTATAAGTGCTCTACAGACGGTTTCGCTTTACAAAAAAATTAATTCGATGTCAATAGTGATGAAAGGTTAAAACTACACAAATTCACGACCGGAACTTTTATTGTTTGTTCATAAACTATTGACTATCAAACATTGGAAAATCGCCATCAACCACCTACAAATGATTTTGCATAAAAAAAATTAAATTCGATTGCAAATGTGGCTGAGTTAAAATCATATTTCCTAATGTCTTTCTGGTTGCCTATCTAACAATCTATAAAACTTGTTTCGTTATTTATTAATAAACTATCAACTATTAAACGTTGGAAATTTGCTATCAAACACCTACAAACGATTCTGCTTAGATGAAATTAAACGATTTTTTGGCGAACTCTGACCTTTTTTATTATTCTAAGAAACGGGTTTCCCTGTTTCACAATATATTTTCCAGCGGCGGTGGTGCTGGTGTGTTTCGACTGCTACAAGGAAAGAACGACGAATTTTTTTTTGATTTGTTAAATTGTTCGTTTCATAAGTAGTGCGTCTTGTTGCGGCAGAAAATATTTCTTTCGCGTTAATTATGTCTTCTTCCTTGTTTATTTTGTAAACTATTAATAACCTCTGAATATTGTTACAAATTTGTACAGGAAGGTTTTTTCAAGTATTGTATTTAACGCAATTCGAAAGGAGACTTTAATAAGTCATTAAAATTAACGAGAAAGGGAACGTATGAGGCTAAATTACTTCAAAATATACTTCATAAGTATTATGTCAATATGAAATAGACTAAACAAAAACACTTGCGGAAGACCTGGTTAGAGATGCCAAGATATACCAAGTTTATCGTCCCACATTAATAAAATTTGTAATATTAATAAATACGTTGTAATCTGAGTAAATGCAGTATGCATCCTTTTTTACGTTTCCTGTTTCTACACTACTCCATATAAGGTCTTTAAATTGTATCCTTCAATGGTAATTGGGCAATCAACTGTTATCCCTTTTGGTTATTCTGCCCAAATAGAACAGAAAAAAATATACAATTGTTTAGTTGTGTTCGTTTGTAATTATGCCTTGATGGAATTAACACTTGTTTTGTCTTAAATTCTTGTTCCAATAATAACAAGTCTGCATACTAATAGGATAAACCCTACTTTTTTTACCTACAAGAAAAGTGTCAGTCAATCGCAATCATTGCAATTAGAAAAGACGGTAATTTAAAATTATTTATTGAGATATTCAACGGCATATTAAAAACTAGTTACTAAAATATTTTATACAGGTCATTAAACATAGTGTCAGTGATAGAATTCGAGTTTCGTTACTATTAAGGTTCTTTCTGTAAGAAAAATCTAAAGACATTTTTTTATCGTAAAATCTGTACTCTCGTTTCCAAAGTAGAAATTTCAGTACATAGATGTATGCGCCAAACATTTGAAATGATAAAGTTAAAATTGACAATAACAGGATGAATTTCTCTGTATATAACAAGATAAAATGTATTTTCTTTAGATAACAAAAATAAATATAACAGTTTCTATAATATGTACATTAAACAGAATTTATAAAATTACAAAACTCTTAACATATCAAAATACATTCTATATAGGTTTTTATTTTTTTCTCATCTTTGAGTCTATGTAAAAAACAATTTCGATTTGAGTACAAATTATGTACAGATCACATTTAGTAACAACACTATTCAGTTATCAATTAGTGATATCACTATTATAATTTTATAAAGCAAACCTTTCTAAATATTACAATAATGTTTAGTGTTTCTTATTTCTATTTAGCGACTTGACGTAAACAATTCATCACAATATTTCGGTAAAAATTTAAAAAAGTTTGCGTTATGAAATCATCGTAATAATAATAATATAGTTTGTTGTATTAACTGGTACAACAGCACTTCGTTTTTAAATTTGCATCACCACAATTAGTCACTGATGAGGCGACAAATGTCTATCAGCTTCATGGTTAGCTAGCCTATCCAAACTATCTATCATACCATCTGGTGGAATATCAGTTAAAGACATATTTGTCAAACTGGTCACTGGTAAATCGTCAGAGTTAATAGTGATTTGTCTTAAACTGTCCATATCAGTGAAAGTAATTCCCGTGTCGGGTACAAGTGGGATATTTGGCAAGTGTATGCCATACGAAGTTGAGGGTCCACCCCACGCAGCATTGAAAGAAGGCAGTTGTTGCACCGGTTGCGCTGTAGAAGTTGAGGGAATATTTGGAGGAAACTGCATTGGGTAATCCATCGGATACTGTTGGTCTATCATAAATGGAGATCTTGAAGCATCTGCAAAAAGTGAAAAAGTGATTGTAAAAATATGAACTTTAACATATGCCTAGTTTTTAAGTAAATTGTTGATATTAAATTAGCAAAACATTTGCCAGCAATTTCCGTTGAAAGAGTGAAGGCTGATTATTAATTAGAATTGTGTGATCTGCAGAACTTAGTAAAACTAATCAAAAGCTGGCGTGTATTATTTAACCTTTTATTTGCATACAAAAGTCACCTTTCAAGGTATCTTTCACTAACTGTAGTTATTATTTTCGTCTTTACTATTGATTAGAAAGTTACCCACTTTCTTTTCTCTCATTACATATTTCTACATTAACATATTTCTAATACGAGAGTCTGCATAGAGTTATTAATTTCTGTTTACACAATGTTATTTATATTTTGTTTATGCTCGTTTAATTTTCTGTCGTTGTTCGATGTAAATACTCAATTACAAGTATTTACACTGTAACAAAAGATTACACAAAAATGATTGGATTTAGACGTGATAGAAGATCATTTCATGCAATAATGACACTATACCGATAGTATACAGGAGACTTTTGAAAAAGAAGTGTTGTCTTTTGGTTTATTCACTGGTAAAGGAGTAGCTCACGCCGATTCAGTCGTTTTCGTTCGGTCGAGGTATTCTTAATACCCAAAACTATACATCTTAAAAGGCATTTACGAAAACGACCGAACAGGCATGAGCGGAAGAAAGTTTGATAAGCGTTTCAAAGAAACAGACATTACTTAATACACAAGCTGTACAATTTGTGAACCCACCCGTGTGGGGACTAATTCCAAATCATGTTTGGATAATTTGTTTGCAAACTTAACAGAAAACAATTATACTGTTTCATCAATAGACAGTAATCTCTCTGATCGTTATACATAAATAATTAAAATAATGACGTTGTTTTCTAACTCTAATGTATCAGACTAAGTATGTATGTAGACATAAGTTTTGTGAAAATTCTCTAAATACCTTCAATAGTTTATTAGCGAAAGATACTTGGCTCTCTGTATATGAATGTAGTTGTCCGGATATGGCATTCACAATATTCTTAAATATTTTCACCTACTATCATGATCTTTCTTTTCCTGTTTTAAAATGTAAAGTAAACACATATGATCGGTAAATTACACCTGAAATTCTACATATGAAGGATACTTTACTATTCCTAAAAGGTATTAGTTCACAATATAAGATTTTTTACAGAAAAGTCAATTTGATAACAATGAATTATTTATAAAATCATGTTCTAACAAATCTACAGCTGCATGGTCTATCATACGGAAAAATGCTAATATCGCTAGCAATAAATGTTTAAACATTTTACCTGATAGTTTTAGTAAATCGTAACTTTCTGCTAAATTTATTGAATATTTTACAACTCTACCATATCATTTGCTAAATCTTTCATTAGTCATGACTAGGATATAATTACTGTTGTCAACACAATGAATGCTACATTTTCTACTGGATATGACCATATAACGTCATTTATTGTAAAACACTAATTGCCATTTATTGTCACCATCGTGACTTATATGATAAACTCTTCTTTTGAAAATTAAATTAAATTAAACTATCCACCGTTAATTAAACCGCTATTTAAGAATGGAGACCATGATGATTTCTTTAACTATCGTCCTATTAGTTTGTTATCTACTTTTAATATGATTTACGAATCAATTATGAACAAAAAATTAACTGAGTATTTAAAAACTTTTAATTTGCTTTATCTTAATCAACATGGGTTCTACCCAAATACATCCACAAACACTGCCCCTTTTGAATTTTTGAAGAACGTTTATGGTAAATTGGATATTAACAAATAATATTGTTTAGGAATATTTATTGATCTGTCAAAAGCTTTTGACCTTGTCAACCACAATATTCTCTTGTATAAGTTGCAACGTTATGGAATTAATGGAGACGTATCAATCTTCTTTTTATAATGTTAACATTGGGGTACCTCAAGGCTCTGTCTTGGGGCCCACACTGTTTCTAATTTAGATAAATGATCTCCCTACCAATTTATCTCAAGCGCAACAAGTAGTTTTATATGCGGATGATATCAATGTAATCTTAGATTCACTTGACATACCTGATACGGTGTCCAAAGCTGAAACTATCTTTAATAACATCAATTCCTGGATGACGAATAACCATTTAATTCTCAATAAAGAAAAAACAAAGATTATATATTTTCATAACAAAATAAAATTAATTCCAAACATAGTTATTAATGAGGATGTCTGGGATTTTGTCTCAATAACCAAAATTTTAGGTTTAATTATAAATGAAAATTTAAAATGGTCTTCGCATATCGACTATATAGTTATGTTAAACACTGACAAAGACATGTTATGTCTTGAGTCTTGAAGCAACTAAAAAGAAACTGTAATATAGAAACATTAAAAACTTATTATTCCAACTTTGTTGCATGTATGCGCATTGCCATTATTTTCTGGGGTATGCGCTCAGACGTGGATAGTGTTTTTAATGCAGAAACGTGCCATCAGAACTATTTAACTTAAGTTATAGAGAATCATGTAGAAGTGTTTTTAAAACCTATACTGTATTTACTTTTTATTATCTGTTCGTATTTGAAACCCTTTGTTTTGTTTATAAATATAAGGAAGTTTTCTGTTTATAATTATGTATTCTTATGAATAGCACATTCGTACAAATAATTATCTTTTATCTGCGCCTCATAAAAAAGCAATTTATCAAAAAAGTCCATATTATCTTGGTTGTGTTTTTTTATAAATTACCATGCAATATAAAAAATCTAACTAACTTTAGTCTGAAAAAAACGACTTTCTGTAGTCACATTTTTTTTTTAAATTATATATTATATTTTTGTTTTTGACTTGTTTCAAAGCATATGCTCTTTTTTGTATTGTTTGTATATTGCTTTGGAATAAATGGTATTATTATTATTCAGTTATTTAGTTGTGAATATTTACAATATAAACCTAACCTGTAAAATTTTAATTGTCAATGTGTAAATAAAAATTTTCCTAATTAATACTTTAAATATTACCATGCTGTTAAATGGGTTGCATATATAAAAGAGGTCACGTGGGTTTTGGTATTAAGTAAAAGCATTGTATACGAGTTCTTACCTGGTTCATCCTTAACGCTTGTATGAACAGGTGATATATTCATCGTAGGTGGCCTGTAAAGGTCAGGCATTGGAGCTGAAAATATGAAAGATATAATCAGAAAAATGTTTTTCATAAATATCTATAAGAAAAGTTAGCTTGAATTAATAAAATTAATGTTCAAAAAAATCATGTAAGACACATGGGGAGTATTATGTTTAAATTTAATTTTAATAAATATTAATTTTTTTTAACTTTTGGATAACATTTTGTATATTGAAAGCTTAAAGTATTACTAAAAATTAATTAAAAAAAAGCTATACAAGATACACAATAACACAGCACTAAAACTACATAATAAATTAATTAACTACTTTTAACTCAATAAAATTTTAAAACTGTGAGCTTAACGCTAAAGGTAGGTATGTGTTTTTATGAAAATATAGTTTGAAAGCAAAACGAAGGTCATGCATTTTTAATTAAAAAAAATCAAATTACACACAAAAATATTGTCTAATTGTTACCTTAGAATTTACGAAGTTGGAGTAGATTGCAAGCAATTAACTGTGGGTCGTGAAAGGTATTTTGTAATAGATAGAAGAATTATAAGAAAATCTCATCATATATTTAATAAAAGCGGATACAAATTGTATAGCTTTTACAAAGTCTAACAATATTAACATATAATATAAACTCTCCGTCTTTTGAAAAGAAAAACCAATCAATAAGAATTCATCGTTCAAAAAGAACAAAATACCATTTTCAGGTATCAATAATATACATACATTGTAATATGCAATATAAAAATGGTAACTGTAACAAAATTCGAATAAACAGCAGTATAATTGTCTTAAAATCTATGCAAACATTTCGAAGTAATATTATCAAAAAATTGGACATAAACAACAATTCGCAACACATTCAATAAATTATCTTGTGAATAATACAATGTACAATAACAATGCATTTTAAATACACAATAGTAGTAATAATGAAAAAATCAAATGCATGTCGGATATGCTTTCATTTCTTGAATATTTAAAAATTCGTTTAATTGCACAAATATAATACAAGTTTCTGTTGGGGCATACATATATACCAACACGTTAACACCTTCACAAATTAGTACTAGTGTTATTGTGCTAGTTGTATCACTTTTTAAATATAAATGTATTATATTGCTTAATATGAAAACCTTATCAATCGAAATTTGTAGTTACGGTAAAAATTACTCGTGCAACGTTGAAATAAACATAAGAGGTTTATATCAATATTAAGATAAGCCTATTGATATCCATACTATCCATCGCAGCTATGTGAACAAACAATGTATATACAAAGAGTATACAGTTGCGTTCAACTATTTAAGACTATTATTATGTAGTTGAATTCATAAACTAGATAAAAACTTTGTAGTTAGAGCAAAGAAATGATAAGAACGATTCAAAGTTAGTATTCTAGATAAGAACAACCAACTTTTGTGTGTTCAAAATACCATACTTCAATAATGTCTGGATTGTGTCACTAAATGACTGTCTAATTATTGCCATAAGATACAAATCCAAGACAGTATTTCCTCTATAGAAAAATTGTATATGTTGATATTTTTGTTGAACGCAAAAATCATACGAAGATTAAAATCCCAATTATGGATGCACATTAGATATATCACAAATTTGCTTCACATCATATGGATGTATAAGCAACTGTATCTATGGATTGATATTAGTGACTGGCTGTAATAGGAAAATGCTCTAAGTTGCCCAAATTCAATATGAAAAACAACATTCTACTTGTACAAGCACACAAATAGTTGTTCTATACCATTTAAACGTACTCCTCACATGATTTGGATACAGTATAGAATAAATTAATTGTTTAAAATGATGTTTGAATGTGAATATTATATTTTCTCAACCAAAGCTGTGTTGGAATCTGTTCTTCCTACTGCTCATAATTGCAACTAGGAAAATGATCATATTCATTAAATAGAGCATTTAGATGTTTATTTTAGCACCATACACTGTATGTGCTAAGAAGAGTAGAGAGAGAGAGAGAGGAGAAATATAATAGCTTCTAAAAAATTAAATATAGTCCAAGCTGCATGATTTTTGAATACTTTTACCGTAACTAGTACGCACTGAACCCTTCACCACATAAAATACAACAATGTAAAAATTCCACTTACTATTTTTATACTGTTCATGTAATTCTAGTAACTTCCTTTTATTTGAGCTCGGTTCTGTATATTCTGCCCTACGTTTACCTCCTGTATAATAAAAATTAAACATTTAGTTATTTTCTTTTAAGTACAAGTAAATATGAATAACAAATATTAAGAATTATCGACAATATATAACAGAACAAGAGAAACAATTGCGAGTACATAGAGTAAAAAGAGAAACATGAAATATAACGCCTTAATTCGCTACACATAGATGTACAATTTTTTTAATATATCATATTTTCAAATGCGTTATTTATTTACATAAATATAAGAAATATTTCGATATTTACGAATATCTATCTTTCAAGTGATTATAATATAATAATTCGAAGAGATATTATGTCAAGTCTTATTCGTTGCAATTTTAAATTGTAGATCTGTTTCCGTAAATATTTTTCCCCCTTCAACAGGTGCATAATAACAAGAAGTTTCATCAAATTCACTTTGCGTCGCATGCGGTGCTAATGCTGTATATAAAGCGTAATGTTCAGCTTCAGTTAAATCCAAGTTCAAATCATAAGCGTCCGGTAAAATATTTTCATTCGTGGTATCAATTTTATTTTGATTTAAATCATCTACATTTTGAGCTGGATCCTTTAAAGGTATATGAATACTTGCCGAAGAATGTTGAGATATATTACTAGCAGAACGATTTAATGTATTTGTTACAAGTAACGAATTCATGTTAGTTAGCGAATTGCGAGCTGTTGGTGTTGTTTCACGCGAAGTATTCGTACTCTTACTTAAATACGACATCAATCCGGAAAAGAATTTACGTTTTTTAGGTTTCGGTAAAGTCGAACATGGAGTTGGAGGTAAATCTCTTAGAGGAGGATTTAAATCGCATTGAGATTTTGGCCGCGTAACGCTAAAACTCTGAGAACGCGGAGGAAGCGTCAGATCTATTTTATCCGTTGTTAAATTCGAAAGTAAATGCAGATTTTTTCAGAAGACATATTCGAACTCGGATCATTTATATCTGTGATCTTAGCTGAATAAGTTCTTTGATTATCAATTTTTTTGGCACGTTTTGGAGGAAGCGGTGGTAGTTTCTCTTCTTCCGGAGCACTAGGAATTACGCTAATAATAGGGCTTTGCGGAAGAACCACATCTTCATATTTGCCTTCATCAACTATCGTAATATCGATTGGATTTTTAAAAGCAAGTTGTAAACTTGTGTAACTTTTAGTGTCATCAAAATTATTGTTGTTAGGTTGTACCAATTTCTCATCATCAATCGATGTTAATTGTTTCTTAGTTTGCGCGTATAATTCATCTAATTCGGCAACCTCATCGATAACTTTCTGTTCCACATTTTCATCTATTTTATCTGCTGATTTATTATTCGAATCTGTAATGCTTATCGTTTGTGTTTCCACCGAGGAAACATCGTTAGGTTTTGCAGCAGCCTGCTTCGACAAATCTTGCAGAAGCGCTGTTGTTCGTTTCGAAGGGAATTGGGAATCTTTCGCGAGGATTTCACTAAATATATCATAATTTCGTTTCTTAGCGATAGGACGTAAAGACCAGATTGAAGGCCTACCTAGAGGAACCATTTGGAACGGAACTGGGTTGCTCGTCGCGTTGTCTGACGGTCGTCGCAGCTGGACGAACATCTTGACTGGTTCCATGATATCTAGGGTTTTGTATTTAGGTGGTTTGAACCAAATCGCGGTTTGTTTGTGCACTTGCGATGGTTGGAATTCACCGAAACCTTCCCAGATAACTTCATTGTTCTTTTCTTCGAAGAACCGTATTTGGATATCTTCTTTCGCTACCTGAAATAAAAATATTTTTCTTATTATAGAGGTAGAAAGTATTTGTGGAATATAGTAAGATTACGATGCTAAACTAGAAAGACTTTAGATATAGGTACCAAATTAGAAAATAAACCCAGTCAGGCCGCTCTAAAAGCTCTAATATCAGCTTTGAGTTTAAACTGACCTGTAAGTATCAAATTACTGATATGGGCTACGTTGTATGCCAATGTTAAAGAAAATAATAATAGTCGGAGAAATTTAAGTGAAAAAATTAATTTATGAAGTGAGCTCAGCAAAAGTTTAAGCATCTAAAAGAGGCCCAAGGTGATCAAAGCCAAAAATGTCAATATCCAATCTTGAGAAGTACTTAACAATACTCATATGTATTTTTAGTTTTAAACATACCTTTTCACAGAGTAGAATGATATCCTTGTGGCCACCATCAACTGGACAGACGCAATCTGACAGTTTGACGATGATGAGATCGCACATTGCTTTCTTGTCGTAAATTGGCGTGCTAACGACAGGTTGTAAATCGACATATCTCCTCGTTGTTCCCCTTGCAGAAAAACTTGGAAACAGAGCCGAACGGCATTCAGATCTATCGAAGTCGGTTGATTTCTATGAGTAAAACCCGCTGCAACAGAAAATAATTATTTTGTTGTAGGTATTTGTTTTAGTAGGAGAATATTCAACAAAATTTGAAAATTTTGAAGTGAATGTGTTTTTATAATTTTTGCTTCAAGGTATTTTGTTTTAATAAGCTTTAATCATTGAAACAATAAAATCTCACTTACTTCTAAAAGGATCGACCCTGATATCTTCTCTAGTCTTCAACGCATCTTCTATATCCTTTTTCTTAACACACTGTATGCCAAGATTTTGGAAGGATACCGTCATGGTATCCTCGGGAACTTGAACAGTGCAGACGCCTTTTTTACATCCTTCCCTACCAACGAGGTGATGAGGATGAGGCCTGAAAACAACGAATAAAATAAAGTATAAATTTTTGGAGAGAAGTTAGTTATTTTATATATAAGTGGATGACTTAGGTAGTAATTAGGAATCAGAAATATGAGAAGTTTGTATACTGATCGAGTTAAGTACAAAATACATAGCTAAAATTTAAACATTGAAATAACATAAAAGAAACTATTCAGAAACGAAAATCGCTTACACGCAGCTGTCGTAAACTGTAAAATTGATTTTTGAATGAGATATATCTCGTTTATAGCTTGAACATAAAAGATCAAAACCCTGACAATATTCCAACGAATGGGAGTTTGTTTACAAGAAATTCTGGGCAATACTTCAGGATGTGGCATTTATGTGGATCCGTCTATTGCGGCTTAGTTATTCATTTTATCGAAAAATATTTTTAGTAAAAGACGTTTATACTGAAGTATACAGGATGTTCAGTTTTATCTGTGCAATGTTTTATGTTCTCCGGAAATAAATTATGTTGTATATAATCGCCTTAAACGTTTTTTCATCGTGTATATTTTTATAGCTATTGCAGATTTATCATTTCTTTCAATCGTATATCTAGTTTTAAGTAATTTTACGCATATAAACTGAAATTTCATGTACAGTGGACAGCAGCATAATCGATATTTACGAATTTCCTAAACCTTAATAACAATGTAGAAGGGGTTACGTTGTGCGACCTCTTAGGATTTATAGTAGATATTATTATTAGTAGATAAGGTCGACGTTAGCTTGCGGTGGTGTCGATTTAAAAGCTGAATCTTTTAGCAAATTGAATGCGAATTTTTCAGCGTGGAATTTCCATTTACTAAATAAAGGCTATAGTTTGAAGCAAATTTAATTTCTCTAAAAGAGAGTACTGCTTTGATGAACTTCTTTAGAGTAATTAAATTCACTTTAAAGCAAAGCCTTTATTTACAAAATCAACATTCCCCGATCAAAAATTCGCATTTAAATTGCCAAAGATGGTACATATGAGATATTATTTATTATTCATTTAGAATATTTGTTGACATACATATGTTAGTCATAAGTTATAAGGTGAATATTTAAACTATCTAAACACAAAAGATATGAAGCTGTACCAAGTCTGGTATCTTTCTTTGTAGATCTTATTTCTTAATCTCAGCACAGAAAAAAAAAACAAACAGATAATGAATCATACGAGTAATTACTGGAAATCAACAATTTCTTAAAACAAATTTGACTTGAATTCTCTTGTTTTATTGTTTAAATTGTAGATTAAGAATTAGAAAAAATTAAAAAATTCATAGTGTATAAAAAATAAAGTAACACAACGTACAAAAGTATTGAACTCATTTTATAAAAGTAACATTTTTCGATAAACAACAAAATGCCTTGAGATTTATTGTGAGAGAACTTTAGCTATATCATTCAAAAATCTTACAATAGAATCATTCTTTGCTTTCTAAAATATTTAGTCAGTTACTGATTAAAACCGGAATAGATAAAGGAAAACAAACTAGCTGATATGAGGTGGTAAGTTGTGGACAATTTTATTGCTCATGTTTTGGACGAACTCCAGCAGTACTGTATTAATTATAAAAATAAACACAAAAATCAAGATATATGAGTTACATTTGTGCAAGACTAAACATATTGCAATTCAAATCAGATCGTGTGTATATTTTATTTATTTGGGATCTACATCTTACTATATATTTCTCTAAACTTAAATTTATTTATTTCCTTGCTGTTTTAGTAACTTATATGGCAAGACATTAATCTTCTTAACAGGTGCACATGTATATCTGGAATTCTAACTTTGTTTTTAATGTTGAATTAAGAACAGATCACACACTTAAGTAGCCTTGATATGTATGACATGCGTATCTAGTATTTGCTGTTTGCGTCGCAAATAACTGCTGCAAATCTGACTATACTTCATCAGATCATTATAATTATATTAATTCAAGCGACAATTGAAAGTATGTACATACCTCCTGCAACAAAATTGAATCTTTTTGGCTATAATAAGTAGAAACCATCATTATTATATTATTAAAATTTGCTTAATTCTCAATATCTAAATCAATAAAAGATATTTTTTCTCATTGTTATTTTCTTGAGTTGCTGGCATGAATTATACGAGGGAGCGTTTTTATATTCGCGGAATGAGGGATAAGGGGTGGAAATAAAAAACCAAATTACTTTTCTTTTTCAATATATTCACCTGCAAGACGGATACATTTTTCACATCTTTCAATTAATTTATTTATACCCTCATAAAAAAATGAGTTCTCTTTATCTGCAGAATACGCCGAAACTGCCTCTTTGACTTCATCATCGGCAGTAAATTTTTTACCCCGCAGCTCTTTTTTCATTTTCGGAAACAGGTAATAATCACTCGAGGCCAGGTCTGGGCTGTAGGGTGGGTGATTCACAATTTCGAAGCCGACCTTATGCAGGGCAGCTAACGCAACGCGGCTCTTGTGGACGGGCGCGTTATCGTGCAAAAGCAGCACACCTTTCGTCAATTTTCCCCGTCTTTTCTCTCTTTAATGGCTTCTTTTAGTCGCTCTAATATTGAAGCGTAATATTCTTCGGTTATAGAAACACCTTCATCTTTATAATCAATCAACAATATTCCTTCCGAGTCCCAAAATACCGTTGCCATGAGTTTCCCAGCTGATTGTGACACTTTAAATTTCTTGGGAGATGCTGTGCCCTTTTTATACCACTGCATGGAGTCTTGTTAGGACTCAGGTTCATAATGATGAACCCAAGTTTCGTCTCCAGTAACAATTCGACTCAATACACCATCCTTGTCTTCATTACAGAGGTCCAAAAATGCACGCGAAAACTGTACGCGCTGTTGTTTTTGCAGCGGCGTGAGCATTCTCGGCACCCATCTTGCGCTGACCTCAGACATGCCGAGATGATCGTGTAGGATTTAAAAATTGTTGTATCGGATACTCCAACCATTTCTGCGAGTTGTTTCTTCTTTAGTCGAGCATCTTCGAGTACAATTTTTTCAACTTTTTGGATAAGTGCTGGCGTGGTCACCTCAATGCTCCTGCCCGGCCTCGGGTCGTCTTCAAGGGATTCCCTTCCTTGTGTAAATAAACTATGCCACTTGTACACCATGGTTTTTCCTGGACAAGAGTCGCCGTAAACCAATGACATCTCATTCATTATGGTCGCGACTGATTTTCCTGCCTGGTAAGGAACTTTATAACGGCACGATATTCGATTTTTTCCATATTTCACTTTTTCACTCCTGATTATGTTACTTGGTTGACGATAGCTCAAAGACTAACTGTCTAATAACAATGAAACTTCGTATTTATACTAATTATGAGTCGCTGCACAAGCCACGCCCCCAATGCGCCTAATCACCCCCCTACAACCCGCTCATTCCGCGAATATAAAAACGCTCCCTCGTATTTATGTAGAAAGTGAATTAGTCTTAATAACCGACAATTACTGTCTACTCCATTCCTCCATTATCTACTCTAGTTGTTATGTTTGAGAGACTTGCAGATATTGATGAGCTTTCTTTTTTCGAGTTTGAGATATTTAAGTATGAGCTAGATGATCAGATTCTATTCCTGTGATAAATGCTAATTAATGCTTTATAAAAATATATAAAATTAACTTCTTGATATTTAGCGAGTTAATTGTGTTGTTTGATTAATTTTTATATGATATAGCATACGACAAAGAGCATTTTGAATGACAAAACCATACAAAACTAAAAACTTTCTTCTACCATAATTCAACATAATGCTTCTATAAACATTTCTTTGTGTCCTCTTATATACGAGGGCAGTTACTTTATAAAAGTTATCGATAGTAAGCATCTTACAGTTAAACACTTTTGAAACGGGATTTTTTTTTAATTCAGAAGTGCAATATATCTGTTGGTGTTGGAGAACCAGATAAAACATTAAAAATGACATAGTGACTCACAGAAACTGATGCAGTGGTGTATAATTTGGTAAGTAGCTGAAAAAGCTGTTATCGAGAATTTTTAGCATATTTTCGAAACAAAATTGCGTAGTCATTGAATATTCAATAGGAATGACCTAAAAATGCGCTGTTACAAGACTGGAACAGTATTTCACTTAATGATAGGCGTATAATCTGTTCCAAATAAATTACTGTAACGTTATCTGGTTAAAATTTGTAACACCTGCTCGAATTAGTTTTGTTTTATTTTTATAATATATTTGAAGAATAGTAGATATAATATATTTAATTTCCCAAATAATTACTTTTTCTAACTTTTTTCAAGTACTTACCAAATTATATACCACTGCATCATTTTCACTGTGAGTCACTGTATATTAAAGATCTCTATGGTTAGTATTAAAAAAATCGTGAATTTCAGCAAAAAATGCTTGATTTCCACAAAAGGGATTAATAGGTATTTGTATGATCAAATATCATTTTTTCTTTACTCTTTATTTTCTTTTCGTGAAAATTCATTTTATACAAACAAACCTTTTACATCTTTCGTTTACAAAAAAAAATAATAATAATTTTTGTCTATTTTAGTTTTGAAAGTTTAAATGGACTGTTTGGAATGTGGCAAAATTGCCTTAAAAGTAATATCACAACTCCTTTTGGAACTCCCCATGGAAACCAAGCACTTTTTGCTCGAATTCACAACTTTTTCTTTATACTGATTTTGCGTTGAATTTCGATGTTTAAAATACTACTACAATTTGACACTTTGGAGACCTTTCATGTGCACAATTTTGTTTTTTTTTTTATTTGGTCCAGCAACAGAGACATTGTCACCCAAAATTTGAAAAAAAAATCTTTACGAAGGTGTAATTTTTGAAAAGTTAGGTACTTACCATTGATAAGTTACTAACTAAACACTTACATAAACATATATAAAAGCTCAAAAAATGTGACTGAGAAACAATGCTAAAGAGATAAAAAAAGTGACGCAAGACCGTGTTGATAGACGTTTGAATTTACTAGTAAACTAATTTTTTCCAGCAGTAAATTTTTTCGATGGGTAAAGGTTTCAAAGTTATATTAATGCAGAAAGATAAGCAAGTACAAACCGAAATTTGCGCAAGATCTTAATCGATGGAGGGATGTCATATTCTGTGATGACTAGACACAGTATCTACAAGAAAAGTTAAGGAGCGTGGTGAGTCGGCGGTAATGTAATAATTTGGGTGGTTTTTACCTACGTATAATAGTAAAAAATGTTTCCATATTTTATTTTTTCCAATTGAATTTTGATTTTCATATACATATGTACAATCTTTGGAAATACTACTAATAGACTTTGCAGAAGAAATGCTATCGCAAGCTAGGATATTTCAGTAAGACAATGCTGCCGTTCATACATTTATGTGCACAAAAAATTGGTTTCGTCAAAAGAATCCCTCACTCTACCTCTACTTTATTTGAAATCTCTGGAGAACAACGACAACAAATATATGTACCTCGTATATGTCCATATAACCAAAACGATATCCTCAAAGGAGGAAAATCTGTGATGAGTTGTTGAAATGAGATTTTTTGTTGCAACATTGAGCATTTTTGAGGTTACACATTTTGAATAAAGGATAGAGCACCCATTATTAAAATTATCATTTTTCTAAATAAGTATTTTCTGTAAAAAGGAAAGAAAATGTGACATAATTTAAATATGGTGAATATGAAACATTCATAGGAACAAAATTATATGTGAAAGTAAAAGATTATAAATTATGGTTTTTCAAGGCTT
>CM043018.1:117907363-118200414 GCA_023690525.1 Holotrichia oblita
AAGGTTTCTTATTGAATTCCCAAATGATGGGTAAACTAGATTTTTGAATTCCTTTCATTGCTCTTGGGGTTTTGGCATGATACACAAGTAGGGGTTTTAATTTTAAATCGCCATTGGCGTTACCACCCAGGAGAAGGGTGAAACGGTCTTTTGCAGCTTTGAAACCAGGTGCTCGCTTTTCTTCTCGCGATATAAACGTGCGCTTTGGCCTTCTTTTGCAAAAAAGTCCCGTTTCATCAACGTTAAAAACTAATTCTGGTGGAGAATTTCCTCTTTCAATTATGGCTGTTAACGTTACAGGAAAAATTGAAGCGGCAGCAGTATCTGCACTCGCTGCTTCTCCGGTGATTCGAATGTTGTGGAGGTTGCCTCTTTTTTTAAATTATCGAGTGAACTTCGGCTAGCTGTAAAATTTTGACTCGTATTTTCTCTTTCATTTTGAATGTGATTAAAAATATTTATGGAATTGGCCTGATTATTTTTTGATTTAGCGGCATGTTGCGTTCGATTTCAGCATCAATCCAAATGCAAAAACGTTTTTCCATTCTAAAATATTGCTTCTCGATTGAGTTATCTTTGCTGCACTAGACTAGAGTAGTTGCTGACAACTTAACTTTGTCTTTATTTTTTTTAAATGATTCTTATTGTAGAAGTAGACAAATGTAAAGCATTTCCAATATCAACTTGACGTTCACCGTTTTCCAATCGCCTCAACACTTGCATTTTAATGTCGAGCGGAATGCTTTTTCGTCATTTTTGTTTTATTATCTTTACACCCACTTATTTTTACAATTAAAGAAAATAAGGATTAAATGTAAATGATCAAATATTTATTTGATTCTCTTACACAATAATCTCTATTATTACTACATAAACTATTTACGTTTTACGCAGAACGTGAAAGTAGTCTCTCTCATTCTTTAATAATAATTCTTAGTACGTCTGTATTTGAGACAGGCGCTTCAGATGTTAATAATTCATAACAATTTCATAAATAAAAATCCAGCATACTGCAATTGAAACTCGAAAGTAATTTCCACATCATGCCTAAAATGTGAAGGTATTTCGTCATGCTGAAACTATATTCCAAATATGAGAATATCCAACAGTGTTTGACAACATTTACCTGTAAATAATATATCTTGGAAATTTACCTCATTTGCTACATCTTGTAGAAAACATCGAGCAAACATTACTTTCAGACTAACTGTTCACTTGAAAGAATTTAGTTTCATAATCAATAAAAACAGTAATTGTGGTATTGCTTCTAAATAATAATTTCTTCTTAAAAGAACCAGTTTTTCTAATCATTCTTTTATTATCCCCTATTATTTCCTCCTTTCTCCTTATCCGAAAGAAATTTGATTTCATCTCTCACTTAAAACATACCTTTTAATACCCGAAGGTCTTTTTCTAATCCTAACAAATTTAAACCCAAAAGAAATTATTATAAAACAACTTTAATTTAATCGAATTATAATGACAAAAGGTTTCGCCGAATATATGCGGATTCGAAATTAATGCTGATTTATTCTGCTTTATTTTATAAAGTAAAACAAGCGCATTTTTTCAGTATCATTTTTTATTGATGTAAACTACTAATTATTAGTAATCATTCCATTTTTATTTTAAAGGTTAGGTGAGAATCGTCGACTGGAAGTTTTAGAAGACTTTAAACTGTGCGCGCCTACAGTTAACGAGTTTTTAAAACATTGTTGCAACAATTATTCTTCCAATATACATGAAAACGTTCAAGTGAACATTAAAATAATTCGATGTTTTACATCGTGGGTATCGTTAGGAGCTATACCTTTACAAGACATTTCCGACAATGTGGTCGTGAGCCATACGTTTAGTGTTTTGTGTTACAAACAGGAAAGTGATAAACATCAGCCTATTGTTGGTGCTCTTCACGATGCCTCAACCGATTGCGTGTGTACATTACTGCAATGCCTAGAAGACAATAACAACCAACACAGTTTAGAAACTTACCTGTTTAATAGTGTTTTAAGTTTCGAAGTTGCGTATCATCTCTCGGTAGCGAATGAAGATCAAGAGAAATCGATGAACTACTGTCGAATATTCACCGAATTGGGCGAAGCTTTTCTGGAAAAGATAGTAAATTCTACTACGGATAAAGCGAACCATTTCGCCATGAAGGTATTCGATTTGGTTCTGGTATGCGTGGGACACCATGACTATGAAGTCGCTGAAATCACGTTTAATCTATGGTATCTACTTAGTGAAGAGTTGTACCAGAAGAATAATAAGGCAATTACTGAATTGTATAGGCCGTACGTTGAACGATTAGTAACCGCTCTCTGCAGACATTGCCAAATGGAGCCAGACCATGACGGTTTATTGGAAGATGGGGATGACTTTAAGGACTTTAGGATGAAAGTGTCCGATCTGATCAAGGACGTAGTTTTTATTGTTGGCAGCAGCAGTTGTTTTAGACAAATGTTCCTCAATTTGCAAGCGCCTGGTGTAACGTGGGATTCTACAGAAGCAGCGCTGTTTATTATGCAAGCAGTTGGGAAAAACGTTCTACCGTAAGTATTAAGTTGTTTTGAAACAATATACGAGTATGTAAGTAGCATATAATTTTACTTTTTAAAACAGCTATACTTGCTCTAATTTTTATTTGGTGCAAATCGGTTTCTCTGAAGATATGTGGATTTTCTAATATATTTTTTTGTGTTTATGTAATATTTGCTCTTATTCTATTAAACAGAAACTGCGCTGGTAATGGATTTTCCCATGTAATGTCGTATTTGTAAGTAGAGAGTTATAGAATTGCTTTCTGGAATTGTCATTTGGTCAGTTGAAACTTTTAAAAGATAAGTACTTAAAGGTTAACATATATAAATTAATTGTTTATTCAAACATGTATACATGTTGATTCCATCATTACAAATCCATTTTTTAATGCAATCTCTATTTTCAGTTCTGAAAGTGAAGTTGTTCCAAAGGTCGTCGAAGCAATACTGAACATACCAGAAAACACTCACATCGCCGTACGCCATACTTCAGTTCTTCTCTTGGGTGAATTATGCGAATGGGTAGAAAAACATCCGGAATCCCTTGACCCCATATTAAGTTTTTTGGTATGCTGTTTACCACAAGCTGGTATAGGAGCAGCGGCCGCTACGGCACTACAAAATATCTGTGCGGCTTGTAACGATCACATGCCCAGACACATACCTATACTGCTACAGTTACTGCATCAAGTGGATACCTTTGCGATAACTAATAATGCCGTTATCGGTTTGTTGAAAGGTGTAGCCGCTATTGTCGGCTGCATGCCTCATCCCGATATAACTCCAGCTCTCAGGGAATTATGTTTCATGCAAGTTACACCTATTTGTCAACTAATTGAACAGGATGCGATACCCGTGAGAGGAACTAAGACAGATCCAGTTCTTTGGCTTGATAGATTATCTTCGGTTTTTCGACATGTTGTGTTGACCATAGCTGAAGGTAAGTTACATAAAAAACATTTAAAGATTGTGTGAGATTTAAAGAGACTAAAGTTTATATTAAGAAAGTTGTGGATGCCATGGATATCTCCTCAATTAATATTTTCGGGGCTAGCGTATTAACCTGTTTACAATTTAGTGATCTAACAGAAAAAGACTCTCTCAGAGAAGTAATATTTTTTAAATAAAAAAAATGCATTTTTGTGTAGTTCATTCAGTAAAAAAAAACATGAAAAAGTTAAAGCAGTTGAACTATTTTTGTACCATTTAATTTGTATTAACCCTTCTATTAATATATAATTGATTATTAGAACACAAAAATTCTAGTGTCTGAGCATCTACGAGCCAAACTCAAATTAATGAATTAATAAGTTAATGATAATTACATTATTTCTAAAATCAGAACTCACTCATTATCTCTTCTAGGTGAAACACATCCATGCCGTGCCGTAGTTTTGGAAGTATGGCCAGTATTATCGAGTACCTTTGATAAATATCAAACAGACGTAAGAATCATGGAAAGATGTTGTCGAAGCGTACGATTTATGTTGCGTTGTGTAAGTCAACAAGTGAAAGAAATTCTGGAGAGTCTCGTTAGCCAAATAATACAAATATACAGTGTCCATAAACACTCCTGTTTCTTGTATTTGGGTAGCATATTAGTGGATGAGTACGCTATAGACGTGACATGCGTTCAGGGGCTGCTCGAAATGTTACGAGCCTTCATTGGACCTACATTTGAAATACTCAGGAAGAAAATGGTCTTAGAACCACCCAGATACAGTGGACGATTTTTTCAGACTGTGTGCACGTTTCACGCAGAGAGCACCAACGCAATTTTTGAAATGTACAGCAATCGGTCATATTTTCCAGTGCGGTCTGTTAGCTGTTCGTTGGATCATAAAGAGGCTAATACGTCCGTAATGAAATTCTTCTTCGATTTGGTCAGTACTGCTCGTAGCAGTAAGAAACAGGCGGATTACGAAGAACGATCAAAATTAGTTAGACATATTCTCGAAGAATACGGACAACAATTAATAGCAAATCTTGTACATGCCAGTGTGTTTTGCCTACATTCATATATGCTTCCCGAAGTGGCCGATGTAATTTTGGAATTACTGGAGTTAGATAGGGAGTCGGTAGGAAAATGGCTAGCTAATGCGGTTGAAAGTCTACCTAAACATGGTAATGGTATTATTACAGTTTCACCGCAACAATTAAACGAATTTCACTTAACTGTGTGCAGGTAATTATTTATTAATTGTTAATGTATCTTCTCTTACTTAAATTTTGGTCCACTGCAAAATAACTCCTATCATTTTAGAATTACAGAATCGTTCTGCGAAGAAGAATATTTGTTGTTTCTATTTACAATTTTTACTATAGTTAGAAGGGGATATGAATAGCTTATCATATAAAGCGACACAATTTTTCAATTCAACAATTTTATTTAATCCTTTTGTCAAAGAAAGAATACAACTTAAAACAACCAGTGCGTCTCTTAAATTTTAATCTACATTTTCAAAAATGGTTAAATATTTAAGAAATCCCCTGTTTTAGTTACTTATAGGAAACATAACGGTAGCTTGTCTTTATTTCGCTATCGAAATATGCAATATATGACAAATCTTAATATGTAAATACTTACCGGTTAAAACATAATTGGAGAAGGTTCCTTTCCTCTATTACAAATGAGTTTGCAGTGGATTATTATTGTAAAATATTGCTTTCGATTTAAAGAGGATTCATTATAGCGTCCTTTTCTTTTTTTCAGATCGAATACGTCAAAATCAGTATCACATGCATTAAAAGACTTAACACGACTGTACCGTTAATGCATTTCTCTCCTAGATTTTCTAGCTCAATTTAAGTTGTCATGTGTACCATAATTCATGGCATCATTTGGAACGCACTTGTGTTGTTGTATATTAATTTTATAGTGATGACTTATACAATAAAGATGTTATTTTAATGAGAGCGTCGTTTTATTTTATATTAATATTGTACTGTAGATATAATAAACACTCGTCTGTATAAAATAAAAAAAAAAAATTTATTAACATAAATATAAATTTTTTAAACATAATCAATAATAAATTAAGTAAATATAACCTGAGTTTAGTCCTAAAACATTACAAAAGTATAAGTATATATATAAAATTTACAATTTCTATTTAAAGTTGCACCATTACTATAATTTCACGTGATGATCAATTACAAGTGAATCAAATTTCCGTGGAAGTTTCGAACATGGAAGTATCCACAGTAAAGGATGTTGCCTACCACAAACTTCACTAAGTAGTAACATTTTGGGTTTGTTTGGCCTGTACGGACCTTGTTTCTGAATTTGTTCGATTCCCGTCTCATCACTTAATATGGCTTGAAGTTGATCTGTTAGTATTGCGGAGACGAATAGGCCGAATAAAGCGCTCTCGAGTAACAATATCACACAATGCATGCTGCAATGAAAATGGGAACAGTGAAAAGTATCCTCCAATAAATAATTGCTTTGTAATCAATGCATGTCAGGAAATGTTTCTTTATTGTGCAAATTAAGTCGTATTTGTATTTTAGATTAATTTATAAATAGGCAATTATATTAGAGTTGCTTTTTGAATTGTTTACATTTTAGTAAAATTTATTGAACCTAATTAATGGTATGATATAATTGATAGTTTTCAAAAACAAAATACGAAACACTATTTATATTAATAATACTGTAAGAATGATCAAAGTATAGTAACGCTGAATGCATTGGCACAAAATATATGTCAAATTTATCTCTTGATTGCTATGCCGTTGCGCTGACAGTATATGCTTTACTATCATAAAACGTAATAATAATTAAAATAGCATAGTTGAAGATGGACAGACATAATTTCCAATGAGCTTTATATATGCTAAAAATAACTAGTGTGTGGCCAATACAATTCCTAATTGGGGATTGATTTGAACGTAATTGGTAAATGAAACATGCGACCTAGTAATTTAACACAATAAATTAAGTAACGGGCATTTGAATTATATAGTTGGAAAACTTGTTTTCAAATTTATTTAGAACGTTCAGTGCTACAATACGGTCTATGAATATTTTACACAGCCAATACTATCATAATAGATTGGTGAAAACATTAAAATCTGTAAAATAGATATTTGGTAAATATATTTAATAAAGATAAAATAAATAATCGGTCTCTATTCAGTAAAATTAACAATCAGTTGATATTTATTAGAAAATGTTTGCAAAATTGGACGGACCCTTTATACCAAATTCATCCAAACTACTCTCAAAAATTAGTATTTAATTTATGTAAATACTGGTCAAGCTGTTTCTGGCATCTTCTTGTTTACATTTTGCTCAACGAAAAAACAAACCACCGACTAACGTTTTTATCTGAACGTTACCTCTGACTCAATTACTTAATGTGAAAGATCTGCAAGTACAGGTAGAAGCGACAAAGTATTGATTGATGGTGGGCTAAGAAATATAAATATGTAAATGGAAGGACTACTACGGGATACGACTTACATTACGTTCACAGTGATGCGACAGTGCTAGGGACTAGCGACGAGACTACAGTAGCGACTGAAACAAGATGTTAAACTGATTCGAACGGTACAAATCTGTAAAAAGAGTCGAATCGTCCAACTACTTCTTTAAAAGCAATTGCGAAATTAGATAGCGCTAATGTACTGACCCATTTGTGTTGATGAATATATAGCTCAGTTGGTCTATAAAAATATATTAAATATTATGAAATTCTAAGCCCCAAATAGCTCGACTGATGAGGAGTTACATTCAACATAGGAACAATTTTTTAAGATACATTGGTCAAACACTACATGTTTAAAAAAAAATCGATTTTATAGCATGTGAGTTATTTTCTTATGAAATATCCATCTAGTTGTTGACATACTACTCGATTCAGTTGTGTGTTTGAACATTTCCAAAGTCAATTTTTTTATGTAGTTTTATGTTAGTTTCGTAAGCTGTATTGCTTGTATGACTGCAAGTCTCGCGGTGTAGTTTTTGTGTATGTATAATTGTGTGCTTTTTATAATACCGCGCTGGTAATAACTTCTCAACAGCAAATGGTAGGTCGATCAGATTTCAATTCTCCGAGAAACATGTCACTGTCTTTCCGAAGAATTGAAATTCGGCTCCTATCGTTCCGCCACAACGATAGTCAGCCAGCTACTAGCTAGTCACTGTGGCTATTGATCCGTTTGACTGTGGTATACTGAGTAATCGAATAAGAAATGTTAGTTTTACATTAACATAATTTTCAGATCATTGTAATAGTATTTTGAAAGTGTGTTGCAACTTACATTCTCCTTTGTTTCGTTGGTACATCCGGATCACAATCTTGACATTCATAAACCCAAGATATTACTATTAAAGTAATGGCATACATCGAGAGTGCACCTACATCAAAATATCCTTCTGTTCATTTCACAGAAAACAAGTATAACAATACCTACCCACATATAGTAAAAATTGAATAAAATACTTTTGATTACGCTCCCCCACACAATTATTTATCCATGGACAATGATGATCCATACGTCGGATGCATCTTTTACATATCCTGCAATGATGTGCCCTTGGTGGCCTGTATGTTTCACATCGTGTACAAATAGTCCAATCCACTTCACCTGCTGTATAAAAAAAATTAATAATGCAATAATGGATATCTCTCACATTTACTTGGTTCAGCAGAATGTATATCTGAAAAATCAATACGTGTTTGCGGTAACGGAACTGTACCTGGATCAGAAACTACCGCTTTAAAATGTGACATAGTTAAAAGTAATACAAGTATATTAAAAATAACTGTATGGAATGTTCCCCATAAACTAAAACAGAGATACATTATTAAATGAAAAATCACATGTATGAGAAAATGTATACTTATTCGACATTGTTGGTAATACGATCCATCTTACAACTACATAATCTGCATAGAAAACAGCTAAATAAGTTATTAGGACACATATAATTCCCCAAGGATCACGTATAAACATTCTGTGTCATTTAATATTAAAGATTAAATGAAAATTTAGTTATAGTAAGACATTGTAAAATCACTCATGTGATCTGCATGTTAGTGCAACATTTTAATGTTAAGGGAATATTTTTTCGTAAAACGTAGCGCACAAAAGCAATAAACTTTATCTAAGCCCTACTACCTACAATTAGTGTTTATTTTTGTATTTGTGATATCCTAGTCAATTTAATGCAACAATCGGAAAAAATTAATAACCATTGAAACGTATATAATTTATATTAATCATTCAATCCACTTTTAGAAAGTTGATTAATCACATACAATAGTATATGCTTTCTAAACGATAATTTGTATACAGAAAAAATTATTGGTTATTTTATTCTTGTCAAATGTCGAGCATATGTGACAGTCTTATGACAGTGTTGTCACATCACAGCTGGTTGTCACTGTAATTAAATTTTTAATAAAATTTTGAACTAACATTTGTTTCACATGGAATTATCATGTTGTTATCTTTTGGTGCAACTAATTCATAACTAGTTTTTTGCAAAAAAACAATCCAATAGATTTTAACTATAATTAAAGTATGTGGTTTAAAATACGCGCCATAAATACTCTGCCTTGACCTTACATAGCACCAACTGTTGAACTTTTAAATATGTAAAATTAGAATTTGAGGTTAATTAATCATTTAAATGTAAACAATCATTTTAAAAAGATTCAATAGATACATAACAATTTACAGTTATTACCTATTGATATGTTATTATCCGATCCGGTATTATTCGCTTTTGCACTAATAAATACAGGAGCATTACTTTTTTTATGGATCTATTATGTATCCTACTGATCGTTGCTATTTGTATAATCTATTTTTCTTAATTTTTATATTAGGTAATAACAATTTCAGATCTAGAATGTGATTATCTAAACGCACAACAATGTTGTTCCAAATTAAACCTTTGGGTAAAACCAAAATTATATGCACATATCATTTTAATAATATTACTGCTATTAAATGGTCATTGGATGTTGGTATTTGTAAATACTCCAGTGGCTGGTTGGATGGCTTATGAATTAATACATGTTCCTAGAGGAAATATTGGTGTGTACGAACCAACAGAAATCTACAATCATGGCCAAATTAAGAAGCATATGAGAGACTGCATGATTTTTTTAGGATATTATTTGATACTGTTTTTCGCGTATTTATATTGGTAAGTAGATATTATTTATACGCTTTTGTTTATTAAATGTGTATTTATTGTTACAGTATGATCGTAGCTTTACTGAAAGAAAATCCGATACAACAAGATGATCTTGAAGTAGAGTTTTAATTGACCAAAGATCTTCTATAGACTGATTTACTTCTATGTTTACTATAAGTATCCATCATAATACTCTTTTTGTGAAAATTTATTAAATTGAATTTTAATCAATAAAATACTGGTAACCTCCTAGAGAGTTTTTGTTTTTAATATTCAACGGTTGTCTGTCTGAATAGTGAGAGATAACAGCTGATTGTAGTTGACTTGTTGACAAATATTGCCAAATTTTTTTGTACAATGTAATCATTGAGTCTTAGAATATGTGAAGTAATAAAAATGTTATTCGACGGATGTTTAAATTGTTTGTCAAAATGGAGATTATGGATTCGACCACTTTTTATATGTCTCTACGCACTTGCCGCCCTTGTGTTTGTGCCTTTGTTCCTTGTTAAATCTTTGGAGAATGGTTCTAACAGTCGAGATCAACAGATAGTTGTTGCCGGTGTGTTTGTTCTAATAGCAATTCCAATATCATTATGGGAAATTATACAACATGTTATCCATTATACCCAACCTAAATTACAGAAACATATAATCAGGTATTGTTGGATTTATTTTAAACGATACAGTTTTTTGTAATTTGTTTTTATCCATTAGAATTCTTTGGATGGTACCTATCTATGCAGTTAATGCCGTAAGTAAATTTATTATAATTACATATATTACATATAGATTTTACTGATATATTTCAGTGGCTTGGTTTAACGTACCCAAAAAATTCTATATATGTAGATTGTGCTAGAGAATGTTATGAAGCATATGTTATCTATAATTTTATGAAATTTTTACTTAATTACTTGAACATGGAGATGGATCTTGAAGTTAGTTTAGAATTAAAGCCTCAAGTAAAACATATATTTCCTTTGTGTTGTTTGCCTGATTGGGAGATGGGACGTGAATTTGTACATATCTGTAAGCATGGCATACTACAATATACTGTTATTCGACCACTAACAACAGCAATTGCATTGTACGTAGTGTAGACTTAGTAATTTTATTTCACAATTAATATAAAAGATAAATGGTTGATTTTTATTTTGTGATCAAGTCTAGAATTATCATTCCCATTATGGTATCAGTTTGAGATACCACTATTGTTTACTACATTGTTCAAACATCACTGTACAGAATTTTGTTTTATGATAAGCAATAAGCATATAATAATAATAATTTATATGAAACTTTGCAGGATCATATCATCATCACTGCCATTGTTATTAAATATTAAAATATTTGTTATAAAAAATTGTTAAAAGCCAACAATTTGTTAAATGTTAATTATTCCAAACTTGTATCCTGATAATTTAAAGATCCTTATCTCAGTTTTCATTTCAGAGAACTTTCCATAATGTTAAGACAGAATATACTCTGTTTGATTTTATCTTTTACATTAATTATACAGCGTGCTTGGTGAGAATGGTATATTAAAAGTATTATACAAACAGAATGGCATTTTAAACCCAAATTTTAATATTTTAATAATAAATATCACTTCCGGGTAACCGGAAGTGGGCATCAACTTCGATTTTTTAAATAGCATGCTATAAAAGAAATTACAAATTCAGCTTCTACGATAAATTTTACATATTTCATGTATCACACCCTATACCTAAGTATCATTTCTTCGGAGTTATTCGCAATTAAAGAAAAAAAGTGACAGATACCGATCTTACTTTTTTTATAGTGATATTACGTGACGTAGAAGTAAAAGAGACGAATGAAATTTTGCATACGCACAGCTGATATTGTGTAGTTACACAACATTTGACGTTCTTCTCTGTAACATTATACAGGGTGTTTAAAAACTTAGTTGCTGATAAATAAGGTCAATCCGCGGAAAATAGATTTTTTTAAATGGAAAGGTATATATTTGATCCGATATTCTGATTCTACAAAAGATTCTCTTTTAATCCGTATTAGGTGTTCCTATATCTAAAATGGAAGGTGAATAAGTTATAACGATTTAATTAGGCCCCATACTCAAAATGCTCAGATATGTCGAAGCAAGGGTTACTTGCCACTTATCACGTGACCATATCCAACTGCAAAATTTTGTTTTAAAATTCCGTTTGGATAATACTTTTAATAGGCCATTCTCACCAATCTCTCTGTATGTTTATTAATATTCTTATTAGAAATGTTAAAATTGAAAGTTAATTTCATTTGCAGCATATGCAAGATAACTAATGTATACGGCGAAGGAGAATTTAGAGGAGATGTAGCATTTCCTTACTTAGTTGCTGTTAATAATTTGAGTCAATTTATAGCTATGTACTGCCTTGTCATGTTTTATAAGGCAAGTGTAGCTGAATTACGACCTATGAAACCACTGCCAAAGTTTCTGTGTATAAAAGCTGTTGTATTCTTTTCATTTTTGTAAGTATAAGTAGGTAGTATTGGTTAATTCTGAGCGTAGATTTATATCTTTTGTTACCCTTAGATATAAACACGTGCAATAACGATACATATCATATTTATTTATTTATATATCTTACGAGATTATTTTGTTACAGTCAAGGTGTGCTAATAGATGTATTAGTATATTCTGGTATTATATTACCAAATAGTTCAACAGATGATGACGGATTGAGTATATCTACGCGTCTTCAGGTAAGTATTATTATTACCACTTATATCTATTACATCTGTATATATTTCCAGTTTCATTTGTTTTTAATGTGTGTACCGGGTGGCCAACTACGAATTGTGCTCGGCCATGTCTCAGAAACGGTTTACAGTACAGCTTTGGGACAAAAATATCACTGACTAAAGTCACAGTATAGTATCTAGCCAGTAGGGTCACTCTATGTCGGCACTTTTGATCTTCTGGTACAGAGTTTTTCTTTGCGCATTGGCTTTCGCACATAAGCGAGTGAACACACAGGCAGGAAATAAATGCGCAATGGTCATTTGCGCATTTTACATATTTAAATGTCTTTGTTTTTCAACTTCTTAATATATGCCAAGTGTAACATATTAATATACAGTGAGGTTTTTATAGCACCATACATAGCCCGTATGTTCGATTTTATTTGTCCCATGTCAACGCATGGGCAGTTATGCAACCAACACTACTCCTATTGCAAACATGCGTTTTTACATGTTGAATACTTGACTAACAGAGGGCATATACATGCATAGTAACCTCGTTGATACTGATACTACATTTGTCGGTATATTTTGCAGCAAATTGATCTCGTATATTTCTAATACTGTTTCTTGATTGATACCAATTTCAATTTTTTCATCTTTAGAATACATTTTATGGATTATTTTATCTTGTCATGACTTTGACAGTTATCGATAAGATATTTATGAAGAAACCAATAATATATAGGAGTAATGTTGGTTGCATAACTACCCATGTGTTGATATGGGACAAGTAAAATCGAAAACGGCTACGTACGGAGTTATAAAAACGTCACTTTTACTTTACTGAAATTATTGATTTCCGCGCTGGAACTTTCATAAGGAACATTATGTTTTTCTATAAGCTAACATTAGATTAATTCTTGTACAACTTGAAACAATATTTACTACCCCTTTCTAACGCGACCATGACTTAGTTTAAAACGATCTAGTCCTTGTACATATTATGTATGTTCATTTACTTGGATAATGTGTACTGTTCATGCATTTGGAAGATGCTGTCTAATGCGACCACCTGTCGAAGCGATCGGTTTTGTTTGGAACAGAGGGTGGTCGTTTTATACAGGTTTCACTGCACTTGCCTGTAAATGTTGGAAATAGTAACTCTTCAGTATCTATCTCGATATCATGTTCTGTCTCTAGATGTTGTCGCAGCTCAGTTAATAACCTGAATGAACACTTATGAAAAGTTTATAATCATAGGATATACTTTTTGGGTGTTTCAAGTGATTTTTTTTCATGTGTTTGTTTAAATAACTCTGCCTTTTAAAAACCTTGTTACAAATCAAGCAAACCACAGCCATCTTTATTACTATATACATATATAAAGATAGGTAAGGATATGTTTAGATTTATTAATTTATTATTAATAGAAGTAAATATTGTGAAGCATTCGGAAATATTTTAACCAATCACATAAAAAAATTCAATACTAGATTCCACCCTTACCGGTATTGTTTCATGTTCAAGGTCACAGCCGAGCGCAACATTTAGCTCTTCCCGACTAAACTGGTCCCGAGAAACATTTGAAAATTAGTTGAAGTGTAGGATGGCCACTAGATGGCGTAACTGAACACAAAAAAGAATTCTAATTTTATACAAAATTTACCAACGTGTATTACAAATATAAAAATCGAAATTTTCTGAAACTTTGCCATATTTTGCACTGGACAATTTTTTTTATATTTTGTCGTATAAGAGGAGGGGTCGAAGAGAAATTTTGTTTTAAAGGAACGGTTATAACTCCGGTTCTGTTGAACCGAATTTTGCAAATGGAGCCGCATTACTCCTCCAATCTAATGTTTACAAATTCGAAACAATCTAAGAAGCGACATGCATGGTAATAAATGGAAACAGGAGTATCGCTATCGTTTACGTATTCGAAGATATCTTCGGAAACGTAGAATAATAAGAATTTCTTCTATAAATTTAAGGTATTCTGCTTTCCCTAAATGAAATTTAGCAAATTTGGTCTTATTTCGTTCGTGAATCTCAGCTGTTGCCTGCAAATAGATTACTATACCTAAGCATCAGATTGCCTACCTATATTAGTTGATATGTCACTTCTGGTCCTGGTCCTAACAGGGACCCCTGCGGGATACCGGCGGAAATGTGCCTACTCGTGGAGAACTAGTCGAGATCTTTGATGTGGAACCTTCCGTTGGAAGGATGCAACCGAACAGGAGATATCATTCTCGGGTTAATATCAAGGCCACCCATTCTAAACAGTCAACGCCGCACCGAATTGACTGTCTGAATTTTTTCCCTACAAGTTCCCAAAGAAAAGGTTAATCCGGCGGTGTAGAGAGTTGTATTACGGTTGACGTTCAGCACCACGGAACATAAGTTCCATGATATCCGCAGTTATCCGTCGAGTAGACAACTCCGGCACGACCCGGAAGTGGGTTATTTTTATTGATTTTTGCTTTTTTTTTAGAGCTTTGGATAAGCGTTACAGGAACGCATCTATCAGCGATGACCGAGAATATACAATTCCTCTGTCATCAATTATATCGTTTTTTTCGTATTCATTTTTTCATAATAATAAGTATCTGTTCTATATGTCATCTACAAAACACAATCGACAAAAAAAGTTTTGCCAATTATTATAATTTTTGTTTATTATATTCGTATTATATATATTATTTATATTATATATATTATTATAATTTTGTTCGAATCCTTTGTTCCTTACACACGCCATGACTTTGTTGTTTCTCTCTTGATTCAGGTTTTTAAAAGCCATGTAGATTAGATTATAATTTCGTTTTCAATTAGTTCACGAGTTTTTCAAATTTTCTTAAATTATTTTTTTTTGTTTCAGAATTTTATCATATGCATTGAAATGTGTATGGCCGCCATAGCTCATCACTATAGCTTTTCGCACCAACCTTATGTCAGGTCTGGTTCAACGCAATCTTGTTGTGCAGCCTTCTTAGCTATGTGGGATGTTTCTGATGTACAACGCGATATTCAAGAACACTTAGGTATAGTAGGTAAGTCTTCAAGAAATATATTTAAGTTTTGTAGATCTTTTTAACTCTTTTATTTGTATCTAATCTTACAGGAAGTTCCATTAGCAGAAGAATTCGAGGGCGTAGTATGTATACTTTAGCGCGTGGAGACGATGAATATTCAAATTTAGTTCCGAAAGCGTCTAGTGTACCTACCAGTGGTCTTTATCAAAATGATAACGATGAATTCTCGTATGGTTCCATTGAGAATATTAGCAAAACAGAACCGACAACACCAGCACCAGTGCATAGAAACTCTGATAAACGATTCGTTAATTTGTGAAGAATTAACCTTTTTAGTTTACGCTCCTAGATTTTACATTTGCATTCGTGCAGAATAAGCTTATCATTATTCTAACATCAATTCTATTAGTACATTATTTATATATATTTTTTTAATTTATATTTTACTTTAGAATATAATATATATTAATTTAAGATAGCTGATAATTTTCACTGTGATCATATTTGCAAATGTAATATATAACATCTTAATATATAAATAAAATGGAAAGATTAGTTTTATTTTTATTTTCTATTGCCAAAGGCATATTGTTCAAGACGAACCTTCACGCGTCTTGTTCTTTACGCACAAAACGATAAAATAAACTTCCAAACAAAATTTACTTATTTATGAAATGTATATTATAGTAATATATCGAAATAAGAGAACGATAACGGGCTTACACTCAGAATTCACATCTTCAAAGGGGAAAAGTATTATGCAACAAACAAAAATCAATATAGCAATTCGATCAAGAAATTATGAAAGAAAAATTACTAATGTAATATAAATACGATCGAAATATGTATTATTAATCTGAACAAACATCACCAAAAATCCACCAGGACGTCTAAGCGTTTTTTATGGGAAATCTGAAAGTAATTCGGCTTGATTTTATATGCAACACATTATACATTTATGTATAAAATTCATCATTATATACCTACTAAGTGAAATATTTATTTCACAAACAGGCAAAATATATACATATAGACATCGAAATAAGAGAAATAAAAATTAATAATGCATCGTGCATTAAAACAAATTTAATAGTATAGTTAATAAATGGAAGACAAATAGGAATAATTTTGATGGCATTTAATTTAATATGAAGCATATGAAAATTTTAACTTAAACTTCAATAAAAGGCAATTAATTTTAAATTTTATAACATAATTATGACATTATAACATAGATATAAAGGGTCACTTGATAAATATATTCATTTGTGTGAAAGATTTGTTAATTTATTCATTTATAAATAAACAAATACACATGTATGTACAGTGGCCCAAAAAATTAATGTCTCCCCCTTTCAATACGCGTATATCAATATTATCTTCCATTTGCCGGCGTAGGTAGTTCGGTGAGTCTCGGACATATCCTATATCGCCTAACCCTTGAATATTAAACAGCAGAACAATTGTAGCAGGTACAAATATTTCTACGGGAAAAAGTTTGCAATGCAGTAGTATATAACACATTAAATATAAAGTCTTCATCTGATATGGTTCCTGAAATACAGAGTTTTATTTAATATAACGTTGCAGTTGACTGAATTCTTGAAAAAAATTGAATAACTCAAAAACAACTGCTTTTGGGTATAAGTTTTGATGCAGAATTGCATGTGCGATCTAAAA
This sequence comes from Holotrichia oblita, assembly GCA_023690525.1. Lineage (NCBI taxonomy): Eukaryota > Metazoa > Arthropoda > Insecta > Coleoptera > Scarabaeidae > Holotrichia > Holotrichia oblita. The sequence continues at coordinate 117,924,487 of CM043018.1, forward strand.
TCCTCATAAAATATATATCATAGAGGAAACGTAGGTAATTTGGAATAGTGTCGGTAATTTGGAATAGCGCTGTATTATTATAACTACTAGTGACATCAAACGAAGGCTAAGAAACAAGAAAAAAGTAGCACCGAGAAAGAGATACAATCAAGGGAAAGAGTAAAAACAAGGGAAAAGGTAAAGCCAACGAAGAAGGAAGTAGTAACAGAAAAGAAGAACGAACCAGGAGACGAAATAGTGAGATTGACAGAGACTCAGACACTTCTGTATCAAGCATTGTTGATTCATCCGGAGACATCAGAAGACACTGGACCATTATTGGAGAAGATAGAAAAACCTACCGACTATGATGCAGTGTGCTTCTTTTGCGAAGGCAAATTTAGTGATGATGCAAGAGGAGAACAGTGGGTGCAGTGTCTTATGTGTGGGTTATGGGTACACAGCGAATGCGCTGGTTATTACTCTGGATTCTACGTATGCGATTACTGTAAATAATAATAAAAAAAAAATTGGAAAATGTGAATATACGCTATTCCAAATTACCTTCATATAATTTTAATTTAGCTTTCTGTCCATTTTTGAGTTAAGCTTCATTTTGAGACACTTTTTATTTTTCTGTATTATTTATAATTTTTTACGTTATAATATATGATTTTTGTTACCTCTAGAAATAGTTTAATTCATCCACTTCCTTAAGTCGAATTTTTGCAAATTATTTTCAAATTAGTATTCCAAATTTGCTTCAGTTCCTCTACTATTTAAATTATGAAAATAAACTGGAAGTGATACAAAAGCATAAATAATTTCGCCAAGGGAATCAGACGATACTATATCCCTAACTACAAGTTTTCAGAATTGTAAGATTTCGGGAACATTGATATAAGTTCTAACGAATTATTTACATATTAAAATTTTATAAAATATATCTACAAACATAATACAATAAAATACAAATTCAATAACAATTTATTAATGACTATCTCTTAGCTTTTGTAATTGGTGTAATCATCCTTTTATTCACGTGCATATTATATCCGCTGTTAATGTAAATGAGACATTTTTATCCACATCGTTGTGGAAATATAGATACATGTTAAAACAAAATAAATAAACCCATATGGCCAGACAGATACTAACTGATTATGTTAAATGTGTTTGGATCTAGTATCGATATGAAGATTGTTCTTATTGAGATATTTATGTATCCTACATAAAAGCTTACACTGATTGCGATACCACTGTATTGTTACTGGTAGGAGTGTAATAGAGTTTTGCATCTATTCCGGGCGTAATATGGAGTTCTACCGAAAATTAAAAAGAAATGCATATTTTGAATTAATTATTAGATGTATCATTTTTCGTTTAACAAAAGAAATATGTATTATCATATATATACTATAATTTTTGTTACTAAGTTACTAAGATGCTATTCGGTTTGATTTTTAGACTTGGTCGAACTGCCACATTGCAAGTTCACATGACTAAAGTATTGTCTGTTTTAGTCATTACAAGTTTATCAAATTTTGAAGGTTTAGGAAAACAATAGTCTTGATTTTTGATTTGTTTATTAAGGCGATAAGTAGAAATATAAAAACTTAATAGCAGTATAGTGTCAAATGTATCAATTTATTTTGTCTCCTTCTGTTAAATCCAGACCGTCATCATTCAAATAAGACATACATACAATACAAAAGTGAATATCGGCAACTCTAACTTCTCAGCATGCTTTGCAGTACCAACTGCCCGTTTTTTTTTTGTTCAAAATCTTTTCCTTTTGCTTATTTTTTTTTATTGCGGTGATTGATTTGGAAGTATTACCTTCGACCGTGAATTTAATAAAAATGTCTTACTCTACTGTTAATTGTTGGTTTTCTGCATCTTGAGTCAGACTTTTGAGCCATTCCTGGCGTATGAAGCATATCGTTAGAGGACATATCATTATTGTCAATGGTTTCGGAGATTCCACTAGTTTCGTCTTCAGGCATTTCTAAGTTTTTATTCTCGGAATTATTTCTACTAAATTCGTGTAGCTGGCTAACTGGCCTAATTGGGAGCATTTGGAAGTATTTGATACATTTGATGGTTTCCAGGTCTGTTTTTTTTGCCATGTTTTTCTCTAGTCCTTGAACAGAATTGTTAGAGCTTGACAAAGAATACATACATGAATAATTCAAATCATTTTTATTTTTGCTGTATTAAATTTGCATTTCTTTGTTATTAGATGTTTTTCTTGATAAGCATGGCGTTGATGCTCCATAAATTTATTATATACACCACTTTGCAGTCAGTGATGTACTGTTGTTAATTATATTACAACATAGTGAATGTAACTCAAGAGTTGTATCATTTTCCAACCATATTTTATTTAAATAACTACTAAATAAGAAATCTAAGACAGTTACACGTTGAGTCTTCTACAATGGATCATACAATTGCAAATTTGCAAATATAATAAGTACAAGGGAAATTAGTTTAAAATATAAGTAGAAGCTTCCAGTTTTTATATGTATTTCGTAGAACAAACAAAATCGCATTTGAGTACCAGTTTTACACATTTTATTTCCTCTAGTTAATCTGTTATATTGTTATTTTGAGCTAACAATATAGGTTACAAATCGAACATTAACTGTGCTGTGTACTCTATAAAAATTAAAAAAAAATGTGCAGTAACAGTTTGAACATGTTTTCATTTAGTCGAAGAAGATTATTTTACGCATATTAAACTTCTAAGACATAAAAGGAACTTTGTTATCTCAGATTTATCAGTTGATGATATTGTATTATTTATTCTCGGGAGTGTTGGCAATTTAATGGCTTAAATCTTAGATCTGGCAGTTTTTAATTCGTAATTACCGGAAAAATTTTCAATCTAGTAGCCTGCGGATTTTCTAGTGGGATTCAAAATTTTCTGTATTATTTTGTTTCGTCATCTCACACATGTATAAGGAAACCTTTCTATATTTACGTATATTATAGATGTAGTAACCGATCAATAAAAACTCCAACAGAGTCGTTTAGCGCATAAAGGTCATTTTTCCTAGAGAAACCTAGAGAAGTTCAGGATTTAAATTTAATTACCTATAAAAAATCTAGAAATCAACGAGAGTATTATTAATCACCAATTTTTTGATTAATAACAATTATAAAATCCCATTCAGACGAATATTATGTTCGAAATATAAATTTTCAATTTTCTGCCCAATTTTTATAGGCATGTCAAAATTGGAACTTATTTGTCGAAATAAAACATATCTTATAGGTTTATTATTATTTACTATTATACACGATTTATTTCCTTTTTTTAATGTGAAATTATACATTTAGCAATAAAATTTACAATCACCACAATTTTTATGATCGACATAACAACACACATTACACAATGCATTTCTCTCAATGTAACAGTAATGAAAAAAAAACGGGATGAGATTAATAATGTTTATCGTATTTTATTAAATTTTTGGAAGTATATTACTTTCACCCTTTATACACATCAATTATATCAGACCAAAATTACATTCCAGCAATTCCTGTAGTTAATGTAAATTGTCAGGACAAAATTACGCTTCACTTGAAATAAATCATTAATTTTCAATGTTTTATTATGATGGATGGTGTACTGTAACATTTATTAGTAATAAAGGTTTATAAAACGAAGCTCTAACACCGGCGACCAATACTGTTTACATACCTGCTGAGTTTATTTAAGATATCTACTACTACATTACGTTATAAACGATAAATAGATAAAAGCCGTCTGTAATCGAGCAAATATTGAACGCCCAGAGTTCTGTCAACTTTGACTGATGAATAAATACACCGTATTTATATGTAGATGTATCTGATTCTACTATAGATCTGTTAACAATAAGAAGCTCTCTTTTGCAAAATAAATTTATGAAATTGTTCGCCCAATTATAAATGCAATGCAATGCAAGGTGGTTCAAGCCAATACGTATTTATAAATATACTATCAGATATTAAGCTGGAAGTATATCTAAGATTATATGGATTATGTATATTGCAATGTAACTTATCTCGTGGTAAATAAATAATGATGAATGCTAATACTTTAAGGAGAGCTATGTTTGATTTTGTAAAATTCGTAAGTACTATTCACAAAGTTATATGTGTTTTCTGGATTATTAGTTGTCACCTTTTTCTTGTGTTTCAAGTTTTCATGTATTACCTAAGGGTTCTCACTTGTATATTGTTTCGATTGCTGTAATTGATATTTCAAGCAAGACATATAATGTTCCAGGTATTGTATGTACGCAATAGAGGTATCTGACTTGATCAAGGTATTGGTTCTGCTGTCAGAATAGTGAAAACAAATGTTGCTTAATACCTATATTGATAATTTTAAAATCTTTATTTAACAGAAAAATGCATGCAAATATGTATCATTATGAAATTCACAGGAATTTCTGTAGATAAATCGGTAGAAGGTTCTGTAAATACTACCTACTATTTGATTATGATAGACTACAAACAATAATTCTGCGTCATTAGTACTCAGGTATGAATACTCAGGAATTTAGTAATTATATAATGACATACTCCTTCATTATAAATTACAAAAATGTTTCAAATAATTAAATGTTTTGAAAAGTATTCACTTAATTTATTTTGAACCAGTTGTTGTCCTCTTTTCTTGACAGCTAAATCACGCATCCTTTTTAGCATAAGTAGTTGACTCGGGATGCGCTCTTCTTGTCGTTCATACCAAGACATTGCTGTTTCCAATGCAGCAAACGCCTCTTCATTGCTTGAGCATCTTCTTTGTCGCAATTTTCGAATCCCGGAATATTTGTAAAAAACCCCACAATTTCAACGCGCCTTTTCCACTTCTCCATTGACATCTATACCTCCTAATTCTTTTTTCCAAGCATTTTGAATATTTTCTTATGTCAAACTGTTCCAAGTGTTTTCGAGCTTGTCCATAATCCCCTGATCCATCGGCTGCACAAGCGCTGTAACGTTAGGTGGCAAATAAAAGATCTTACATTTTCATCCACTGAATTTAATTTATCCAATCCCGGATGCAAAGGGGCATTATCCAGAAGGACAACTACTTAGTTCGTTTTATTTTCCTTTTCTTTAAATTTCTTTACTTGTGGAATAAACTCTGGTGTGTTTACAGAAACCTCACTATTTATCTTAGCGTTCTTCTGGATTTTGTAGCATACTGGAAGACATGTCACATTTTTGAAACATCGGGATTTTTTGGCTTTCGCAAACTTCAGTAATGGTAGAGAGTAAGTTCCCGTAGCGTTTGTGCAAACCATTATTATAACTCACTCCTTGCCGACTTTAAAGCCAGAAGCGACTGATTCTCGTTTTGAAGCCAGAGATTTACGAGGCAGTGACTTCCAATTTAAACCTGTTTCGTCGGCATTGTATACGAGATCTAGAGAACAACCTTCTTTGTTTAGAGATGCAAAAATGTTACATTAAAATTTTCCGCCGCCGTAGCGTTCCCTCATAGAGATTCTCCTTGAATTTCCAATTTTCGTAGACCTACCGTGCCGAGATTTAAATCTCTTTAACCAGCCAGTACTTGCTTTGAAATCTTCTGAACCACCAAGCTTCTTATTCATTTCTAGAGCTTTTTCACACAGTAAAGTCTCAGAAATAGGTTTTGCCTGACTTCTTTTCTGAACGAACCATAAGTAAACTGTGTCTTCTAATTTTTCATCTTGCGGTTTTTTCATACTCCTTCTTCTCTTTGATTGATCTGCACTTTCCAACCTAGATGCAAAATTCAAAATATTGTCTCTTTAATTTTTTATGTCGAACACTGTAGATTTTCCCATATTAAAAGCTTTTGCAAGAGGTTTCGACTTTTTGCAATCGATCTATTATGCTAACTTTGGTTTCAATGGTTACAACATTTCGATTCCTTTTCCCTGCAGCTGCCATGTTTATTATTTGCAAGGTAACTATGCAATGTTTAGGCACACACAAATACAACAGATCTGTGCAAATACTCAAAACAAACTAAATTATAAAAACAATCGTCAACGCGCATAACAGAAGGTCTCCTCTACGTATTGTAGGGTGGGAGTATTGGCGGTGATCTGAGCATCACATTTGCGTTCGGATGATCGACGTTCCAGTTAATCGACGTTCGGATAATCGAAGCACTACTGTAACTTAGCCAGATACAAACAATTAAAACATCGGTATCACCAAACACCACAACACCGAAATTCGGTATTCGGTTGATGATGAGAACCCATGCGTTCTCGAAACATGTGTCCCGAGTAATTAATCAAAGTTGTGGTGTTTGGTGATACGGATGTTTTAATTGTTTATTACGAGCCCACAGTCCTTGAAATCACTCTAGCCACATACATTAAAAAAACACAAACCAAGCTGAAAATATTAATGATATCCCATTATCTCCAAACTACAGAGTGAACAAAATGTTCTCTGTAAGAGAAATCTCCCTTGGCATATAAAATAGTAATAGAAAATAAGAAGGGAATCCCGGCAGTGTAGCATGATAATAAAATAGCAAGGGTGAAATGAATGCGAGGTTTTTGTCTGAGTGTCATTAAGAATACCAGAAAAGTGTTTGTTTCGTGTTACCTCCTTTAAGAAGCATGTCTCAATTCAAAGCTTCATTTTACTGGCGGAAGAAAAATTTTCACACTAGATGACTCTAACTGTTCAAAAGTTCTACAAAGTAGTGACAGTGAAGAAAGAGGTGCGGTCGCTAAAAAGCAGATTTGAAAAAAAGGCTCTAGCTAGTTCATTATATTCCTATCAATTTTGAAACATTTTATTAAATATTCCAATAATTAGAAAGAAAACCAATCAGTTATGATCTATGACAATCACGAGTCACGAAAGCCATCTATGTTATTGCTGTTCATAAAGCATTTCCAACGCAGTACAATGCAGCTAATCCATAGGTTACAGATAAAAATGGAGAATGTAAGGCCAAAAGTCTGTTACTGAAATTTGGAATAACAACTATTCATTATATTTTACATATGCAAATGCTTGTTTTTCCCTCACAATCTTTATCTCTTTGTATAAATCTGGATTTCAATCCTTGCTCGGACATGCTCTGTGTAACAATGATGTTTACCAATGTAGACAAAGATAAACATTTTAACGAAATTGGGAACCACCTCATCACCTCTAGCTATCTTGTTAAAAATATTTTTAAAAGTCCTAAAGGATTTAAAAGTTTTCCAAAAGCTCGTAAGAGCAAAAATAAATGAAGACATGAATGCGAATGAAGAAAGAAGAATAGCCGGAACAATTAAGACCACAAAGAAGGATAAAATACACCTGCCAAAAGTCTAAAAAAGTCAAGAAATGAATGTTGACCAAAGACCGTGCGACATCATTCAGGTAACCTCATAAAAAATTCTAAAATCATTAAGTCATGTGATGTGGACAGCAAGATTATCGGTTCAGACTTCTTCCTTCAGGAGAATGTTCGTCCAGCAAAGTAGAATACGACGAACAAATATCATGCTTAAGTTATGTACTACGCCGTTGTTTCTAAACAAGTTCTCCAATTCTGGTACTAAAAAGTTGTCTAGCTAATTCAAATACATTTCATGTCATAGATTTATTCGAAAAATTTGACCCTATTAACATGGTACGGTAACATGATACAGCAAATCTGTTTGTTACATATTTTTTATAAAATAGGCGAATTCCATACGAAACATCTCCAATGTTATTTATATTTTTCGACGTAAATTCTTCGTTGACGAGTTAATATTGTGCAAATGATACTTCGAAGTAATTTCTGCTTAATGATATGTCACCTTCTAGATTATTGATGCAGTTTTGGATTTATAACAAAATTTCATATGGTTTTATGAAGAATTGACTATGACATGACGAAGATGAAATTTTTTCAATTTTCTGGTATTTAACAACAAGAAAAACTTGTAAACAATAAAATTTTTCGAAAAAACTAAAAATATTTTTTTTTTTGCTTTTTGTACTGAATTCGCGTATAGAGTGTAAATATTATTTTGGATTTTTGTCAATTTTCATTTATAAGTAGATCGAATTATGTTTATCAGACTCTATGTTTGTTGATATCGTGTTATTAAGGACAATTCCAAAATGTCAAAATTTACAGGGTGTGGATTTAAGTTGCAACTTTATCATGCCACAACGTTTAATAATGGACTCTTGTCAAGAAAAAAAAATCATATTAAGATTATTAAGAAATTGACTAACTTGCGTACAATCACCCTAACAAGTGTTCAGCACAGCGTAAATACACATTGCTTTAACTGAACTAATATTTTATTCACTTGTCGATAATTTATTTGTATCTATATACTCAAAGGTAATGGTTTACATAATACATATTACAAATATATAGTAAGATAGGGTACGATATGTATGTATAACCAATCGTATCAATATGGCGCCAGCGTTCACCTGGTATCATTTTATCTTGCCCAGGTTGTTTCGAGATATCAATTTATCACCGGGTAAGTTGCCACAGTATCACCGCTAAACGGTACAGTAAGTATCTGTCGAGAGAATCGAAGTGTTCATTAGCGCGATTGATTGATGGAGTGACAGTGCTGGGTTGTCGGAAAAGTCGCTGAAAATCAAACCGGAAGTGAAAAAGCTCGTTCGTTTTCGAAGACATGGCCGCCAACAGTTACGAAGATTGTTATGATAATTCTTGGCATATTATCCCACCGGATTACGTGAACCTGGATGATGATTATAGATTTTCGTAAGTAAATTAGACTTGCTCTTTAACAAAGAAAGAAAAATATGTCAGAGATCTATCTACGATTTTGACATCAACAAAAGTATGTCTGAATTGTTTTCCAATTGATTTTGCCACAGTATGTAGTTCCAATTGACTTACTAAACCTATTTTGGTGTAGAAATATCTTACAATTTATGAAAGGAAAGCTCAACTAGCTCAACGCAGAATCATGCATTGAAACTAAGACATTGTTAGCTCAAAAATACACCGCAATACTGTCTTTAACTACAACATTCATTTAACATCTGTATAGGAAAGCCTGCTTTCAGGGATCTAAATTAATAGCAAATGTGTTAGATAGTGATTGTTAATACATTTTATAAATCTACCAAGATAATGTCCTTAAATTATTAATTTAGAGTTTAATATTTGTTTAACCTCAACTTTTCAACATATAAAAAGAATCCATTTTTTTTGTGAAACATGTGAATCTAAAAATGCAATCACTAAACTTATGAAAATATTAATCCTTGTTCTATCATTGTTTAAATGCAAAAAATGCTTCCACTATGTAGATCCTAAAAATACTATGTCCGAGCTTAATACATTGTAGGTGTTACTCTAAAAATAGTTGCACCGTTGGGGATTAATTCTTAAAAAATATCTTCTGTTCTAGCTCAATATATATTAGATTGTTTATCTACTCGTAGATTGTCTGTTGATGTTCTCTTTAGAAAAAAAAAATTGTCGATTGGAAAGTGATCAAGAAATGGTATGGCAGCTGACCATATTGCTATACTGGTGGGAAGTTATGATGAAATTTTGGACATCTTTAATTCTTGACTAAATCCACTATTGAATAGAAAAATGAAAATTTTATATCATTTTGTATCAGACCTAATGACACTATTCTATTAAATTATTATGTCAAACCGATGCGATGGCTCAAAATGTTTTTTTACAGACACTCATTTTTTATTCACGGTTGATCTTCACCAACATTTATTCAAAACTAAAAGAACTATACTAAAAAAAATCTAAAAATCATTATTTTCTTGTAAGTCAAATATCTCCATAACCGTAAAGATCTACAAAAAAAGTTTCATATAAAAGTTATTATTTTCGATTAAAAATTAATAAACGTCAAACAAAAATTCGAGATGGGTGCTTTCAATATCATCAAATTTTGATTAAAATAAAATTTATACAAAAACAAACAATTTGAATAAATATTCATATAAACTGTTCAAAAGGCTATTGTTTGTTACACGGGGTTGACGTCGTTGGATAACGTTTCAGGATACTAAAGGTGTTTCGATTTACGCTTGCACACGTTTCAGCACTGATTGGCTGTCGAATTAGTAGCACTAGCAATAACTTTATTGTCAAATTATTTGGACTGAGTATCCAACCAGTCAATGTTTCTTCCAAGATAACAACTAAATGATATTTCTTGCAAATAAGGAAGCTTTCTTGTACATAAAATCGGTTTATAGTCTTGTTTATATTTTATTTAACGACAGATATGTTGAACAATTGAATACCGTACACACACGCGTTAGACGTTAGGCACACTTTCGACTTTGCTATGCCAAACTCTAGATGATTGTTTTAAGCCGTAAATTGCTTTCTTCAATTTGCCAAAATTGCGCAAAATCCATTGAAGCCAAATCGAACTTAGTTTGAATGCAGCACTACATCAGATTTTTAAAACCATTGACAAAATGCTACTCTGCGATCCTAAGCTTCTGGATATGAAGTTTGAGTTTGTAATATTCTGGATATTTACTTGTATATAAAATTCTGCTTGTACACTTTAAAAATAGTCTTTTTACACCATAAAATCAATGTTGACGTTTTCCTATTTTCAAAGATTTTTTCAATAATTTATTTGTAAATATTCGTCTTCTTCATAATGATAATTTTGGAATACTACTATTATTGATAAATAATGCTTATATATTCTAGGTGTGTCAGGTATTTGACAAGTCAGATAACCTTGCTGCAGCTGTTTATATACAAGTACCATCCAAAAGTGTTTTAAACATTTTGCTGAAATCATGCTCTCTTAAAAAACATTATGACCAACTACATACCTAAAATTGTTCCATATTATACCATTTAAAATCCATTTCATGTCGGTACACTTATTCGTTTCCACTTTTTATGGAATTAGAATGCATGATTGTATGATTATATTTTCATGGCTGGACTTATCTAAATGTCACACAAATATATCCCTTACCTTAAATTAGATGAATTAAAATAATTTGGCGCATAATCTTATGTAGTGCCTTAAACGTTTTTATATAATATATAAAAACGCCGATTATGATTATTAAGTTTCGGCACCACGATGAACATAACCTAGGGTCATAGGCCGTGCTCAAGCATCGGCACCAACTCAAGCACAAATTATGAATATGACCCCTAGTATTTTGAAAGTCGTCATCGTGAATTTTTATTTGATATCAATTTTAAATTGGTATCCAAAATATTAACTTTCATATCAAACTTTTTTTGTAGCTTTTCACATACATTATATTAGATCTCTGTCTATGACCAGATACATTAGATGTCTGTTGCCCTTTAGTGAATATGATCACTAAATTATATCTTACAATCTTATGTACAATATAAAACACTAATCTGATAAGCATATAAGCATTAGCCGTGCACATTCAGAGGGATTGCTAGAGGAAAATGCAGGTTTATCTTGGCGTAGTTGTTACATAGTGTTATTTAGTAAAAAAACTTTTTAAACTACACCTTCTTATTTTAGAGTGCTTTGGGGTATTGTAGTAAATGATAACAAGAATGACTATTAGGTTAGTCACAGTATCAAGCTTGATACCATCGTAAATTATGTATTCGTAATGTATTCGAAAATACCGACATTCACTAAAGTTATCTTCTAGAACAATCCTGAAGTGGATGCAAGTTCTAAAATTAGTCTCTATAAGCCAACATGGCATGAAAATGATTTGGCAGAATATCCTGTTTTACTAATTGTAGTCAAAATTAGATTCGATTTTGCTTAGTTTTTATGAGAAAGTAGGAGTAGGTCTATAAACAGTAATAAGCACGGAAAACTAGTGTCAATCATTCTGATAACATTATATGTATATAACTGCAATAAAACCCATAAAATTCATGCAACATCTTGAAAATAATTATATAGACATAAATCAGTTTCAGTATTGTAAAGTCATTGAACTGGAATATGAAAGAGTTTGTTCATCTCTTAAAGATTTTGTTGTAATGGAAAGTATGGAGACAACTTAAGAGATAAAACCTAGGTGTAGATCTATTTAAGTAATTTTGAATGTCACATTTGTCATAAAACGTTTAAAAATCAATATAGCAAAAATAAAAAATCTCAGCTGACAAAGAATTAGATTTCTGCGTTTCTTAAGGATTTTATTGTCATCTGAAGAAGTATTAATAATAGTTCAATTTCAATATATTTTGGTTTATCCTTTGTGCTCCAAACGTTTACAAAAAATTCGGGAGGAAATTGAACGTTTCGCTCTTCATTTCTCTTTTAGTCACTGGGTTGAAGTCGGCAAAGAATCGTGCGCATTTAAAGGACATTTTGCAGCGAACTGATGCGAAGGTCAAATATTAAGAAGCTGCTACTGTCTTAAAAATTGTTAAGTCATATTATTCTAAGAACACACATATGGAAACATGTCTTGATTTGCTTTCCGATTTTCAACTTCAAGACTTAATATATGCTTTTTGTTGAGTTTTTTACTTTATTTTATTCAGCTTATTTGTAACTACAATTTTTACTCTAGTTATAAAACTCTTTCCACTTATTCATGAGTAGAATAATTATGTGGTTGTTGAAATATTGATAGGACATGCTTATCTTCTTTAATTACATCTGACAAGTGGAAGATCCAAATCAATTGATTTGTTGGCGTTTGTCTGTCTATAATTGTGGTATGCATACCTATATACAGAATAGTAGTATTAATTAGAGTACATATTTAGTATTTGAAATAAGCAAAAATCATTTCGGGTGCTATTTTAAGTTTTGTCATATGTTTGCACGATTAAAGTACTATCTCTTGACGCTGTTGTTACTGTTTACTGATTGCGATTATTATAATTTATTAGAAAGTGTCAATCTGTACTATTAAATGTAATTTATATGGCGTGCCATTGTGACAGTGATGTATGGAGCGAATTTTATCGATATCACTATATTGTTAGATGTTAGGAAGAATACTACCTACAATCTGCTTTGTTTGTAACGAAATTAGGTATATATTACATAGATACATTTAGATAATGTAATGAGTAGATATACTTTTGATTTACGCAAGGTATTACAAATTAAGCGCTATATATAGAGGAAATATTAGTTTAATAATCGTATACCTATTCTTTCGTGGAATTGTATAATCTCGCGTATAGATATATACGTTTTCTTGAATGTTGTAACTAACTGCAATATTCCCGCAAAGCATAACATACTGTATATAATTCATTTAAGACATTATCGAACGTAAATGATTGCACAAGTCAATAAATTCCACTTGAATGTGAAGTAAATAATTGCAAATTAAGTGCAGAGCACTTGATGATATAACAGTCAAAAATCAGTGCACCTTTTTTCATATGCGTTGTCCACTTGACACACTAAACCAAATAAAATAAATCTAGAGAAAAATATCTCGATGAAGTAATGCACCAGTCTATCAGATATACTTCAAACATTACGTAATGCTATGGAAATTAGAATATATAAAGTTATTATTTTATATTTTGGCCAAAAAATAACTTTTTTGTTTTAAAGATATTATATAACAATTAAAATTTTAAAAATACTTTTGAAATAAAAGCTATTTACTTCATCTTATGCCACAAAGTCTCAATGGCTGGACTGCTGAATGGATGAGACAGTACCTTTATATCAGTCCCTTCAAATAATTTATTTTGTTAATTTAGCAGTGTGGTTAGATGGTTCATCTAGACATACATTTCAACATGATGCCGTGTTCTGATTGAAATGAACAGCATCTTGTACTTGTCCACAATGATTTTTCAAGAATTTGTATAAATTTTTGGGAACTTACAATGCCGTCTATAAAAGTTAATGTGCCCAATTTCATAGCTGAGATGCATCCCCAGACTTTAATACCTTGCAGAAACTTAACATTTTTGTAAGATAATTTTTATGGAATCCTTTTATTTTGTTAGGTGCTATTATTTTACCATGGTCGCCAGCACATTTAAATTTTGATCGCTAAATATGATTTTTTTTCAGTCATTCTTCGTCTGCGATAGTTTTCTTCTATGTTTTGATCAGTAACGACTTTTCTATTCTCTAGAAGTTTCTAGAATAGATATTTTATCGCGTGGTTAATTCTGGAAGGATGCTTCTCCTATTTTGCAAATTTTGACTAAGCACCTTAAATGTTGCTCGGAAACTGATCAATACTTGCCGATTCACCATACCTATTTCGTTAATACATTGAATCCAGTATTCTTAGCTAAGCCAAATCATCAGCAACTTTGCAACTTTTGTCTTCTCAACTTTTACGTACAATTCATTCGCATGTTTTGTATGAGTAATTTTTTTAGGCTCATTAAGTATAGTAATTCTTTAGAAAAACAAAGCAACAAAATTTCTGCAGACAAGTGAGGAGGAGATGCAGGAGATGGTTTAATAATTTCACCAAGTCTGGACTTTGTTAAAGTTTTACGTTGGCCCAACATATAGTTGTTAGGACTCGTACTTGAAACAAGCTGGAGTAATTTAATAGCACTACGACACAATCCACTCAAATTGTTTTTTTATAAATTAATTTTAGGAAGATGTACTGGTAATGTGTTATAATTCAAAGCTACAACATATTTTGATAAAAGGGAAGTAGAAATAATAATTTGTAGATTTATTTTTCACTCCTATCATAGGGCTTGCCAATTGCCCACTGGCTTTCGAAGACTCTTGAAACTGAGGGTACCAATAGCTCTGGGCTTAACAGATGACTAATTGATGCGCAAGCCATTCGATTAGGTGTCTGTTTTGCATTCGAATTTTTTTTGCTAACGTATCTGAATTCTTTGCTATAAATGTGTTAATAAAATGTATGTACAGGTTAGAATTGTGCATTGAATTTCTGAAAAAAAATAATTTCTCAATTGATCGTGTGGTCCTGTAGCTTGGTTAACTAGTTTCCGGGATTGATCTGAAAAAATGTCACCGTCCCTCCAGCGAATTGAACCGGCACCTATCGTCCTCCCACAACGAAAACTGGCAATATATTATTTTCTTGTGATTATTTATAAATGTTGTTTATCATAGTCTTCCTACCACTATTACCAATATGAATAAAAGCTTAAGCTTAGCGATGTTTGAGTATTGATGGTCTAGAAACGGATTTGTGTATGTCTTCAATATAACGGTGCAGTTAGATTAGATTTAGATCGGTCATAGGTTTATAATGTACAGCAAGCTTCTCGTTATTGCGATTAGTAAGATCTATTGTGAATACACTTAATCTCTTATTGTTAGTCCAAATTGATCTTCAAACTCCTGAAGAAGTATGCGATCTTTTTGGAAGTTACGGCTATGATATCAGCCAATTCTAAGTGCGCCTGTTCGAGGGGTGGTACCTTTGCCCCCTGTACCCCTGCCACATAATTACATAAAATGTGTCCCATCGTTTCACTACATTAGGAACAGAATCGGCATCGCTGTCCACCTTGCCCATCTTCTTGAAGTAATGCCTCAGAGGACCGCGGGCAGTGAATGGCTCTGGTCCAATGAATCAGGATTATGCTTTCTTTGTAAAGCGATTGATAGTCCTTTACCTTCACATCCTTGGTGATCCTACATCAGTATGACTGTTTCTTTGGGTGAGAATTTTAGGAAACTTTGAGCAGTTAATCTTATAAAGGCTTGAATTTCGGGTCAAGACGAATGTAGTGGTCAAAATGTTAACTTCCCACTTTGCATTGTTATAGCAATATTATTAATTTTCAAAAATTATGATTGAGGCTCCCGTATTTGAATACAATTTCAAAATATTCAATTTATGAATCTAAACAACTTTTATATTAAATAGTGTATTTATGTCTCTAACAATAAAGAAGTCGTTGGATGTATGTACTCTGTTCAAAAAAAAGTAGGACAATGCATAACTTATTACCTATATTGAGACTTGCAAAAAAAGTGGAATAAGTCAATTTATTCAACGTTATTTTGACAACTAAAAAAAGCTTGAGTCCTTCAATTAAAGATCAAACCATTGATCAGATGTTTAAACGTTTGATTGGGCAAATCAATCATCAGAACCATTTTAAGATTTTTGTCAAATCAATCAGAAAAAGTGAAGACAACGCATGCGCGTTATATTCATAAGGTGATTCAAGTGTTTTAAATGATGTTGTTGGTAATTTGTCATCGACCACACATACGCAGAATAGAAATACATGTTCTTATCGATGACTAGTTAGCAATTTTGGGGCGAAAGTATACGATAAATTATAGACTAACCAACTTTTTAATTAAAGTGGTTTAATATGAACCTAAACAACATTCAGGAGCAATAAGGAGTGAATTGAGAAATATTAAAAAAGAACTACATATATATAAAGAAATAGTGGGTATTAAAATAAATAAGTCTGTTTTAGTGTTGCTTCAGATAAAACCATAAGTGCTGCTTTCTCTAAATAAACTTAATCAAATAACTATTACCAACTTCATCTTATTCTATTACACTTTCGATCATTCTGGTGAAGATAGGTTGTAGATTGGTTGTAGATTGTAAGAATCTCTATTTATTCTGTATAGACTTTTAAGGAGATAGTATATTTTTCTTTGGTTAGCTTTCTGAAGATTCGAAAACTATGAATGGAATCGCTTATGAATGAGTGTATTACAGTCATCGATTTCTGAAACCGAAATACTCCGATACAAAAGACAATTGAAACGCATGAAAAGGACGTAGTAAAAGTTGCGAAGCGTTTTATAGTAAAATGTCCGGATATACTGCGTTTTCTGTTAAATGGTGTCACCACGTGAATGGTCGGGATCAGGTGCAGGTAGTGAATTGGCCTCGAATCACAAAAGCGTTGAACACTTTACGTCCCGCCGGCACGCCGGAAATAACCTTTACACCTCGGACAATGCGAGAAATGCAGCACTTCTATGAGAAATTCACTATTTATTTACCCTGACCAGTTTTATCGCACCTCTTCGAAATTCACGCAACGACAAGGCCGACACAATGACTAAACAAGTTTTCTGGAAATGGTTACCTCTTAGTATTTTAAACAAGCGTACAATAAATGTATAATATTTTAATACTATTAGATATTTTATGGGAAAATTGCTCTTGTATTTACTATTTAATAATAACCTATCTATTTTTATAAAATTGTAGAGAGACGTTTTAAAAATATTTTCCTTTATATGCAACGATAAAACGAAGCTACAGTACAGTTTTTTAAAGTAGTTCTGATGCGTCAGTAATTACATCCGTAAAAAATTCTTTTACTTTAATATGCCATCATACATACATATTTCACATAAACGATTTATTTATTTATTCAAGTTATGCAGAATCTTTGAATCGTCGCAACACGTGTACCGAATTAATTAATTAAGTGTAGTGGTGTCTGGTGTTTATAGTTTATCTGTATTTTACGAGCCCGCAGTCTTTGTTTCTGTCAACTGGGCAGATTTAACAGAAGGAAATAGTTACCGGTGGATTGGTAACACTCTGGTCCAATTGGTCGAAATTGCGATCAATCACATCAGAGTGCTAGCAATTTATTCGTAACTGTTTGCTTTTGTTGAATAATTTCCTTGTCAAATTATTAACGGATACTAATTTCCAACACGTGCCCTTTTTAACGTAATTGGAGATGATATTAACGTTTCAGTAGTGGGGCGACCGTTTTTCCTGTTAGCTGCTTTGTTCATTATTGTCAGCACTTCTGTTGCAGATGCCCTAAAGTGGAGCAAATCAAGCATCTTAGTTTTGGGAATCTTTAATTGCTTAATACTGTTTTTTTGCTCTCAATTCAGGCCTTTACATATGCTAAATCTATTGCATGAGCAAATATGCAAGTGTCCATTTTTTTGATTCGAAGAATCAGATCATCAGTCAAATTATTTTTATCAGGTTTTGGCTGTTACATCAACACAGTGAATCATCTATCTCAATTTTAGAAAATGGTTAACTGACATAGTGTTTGCTATTTGAGAAATATGTCTTTCTGGCTCCCATTAGTATTAAATCCTGAAGGGCTTCTAATCTCCTATGAAAATGTGATAAAAATATACAGGGTGTCCAGACCATGCGAGGACGGAAGATTACGGCTTTGTTATTAAAATATTTAATAATAAAGTATTTTAGACAAAAGTTGTAGCCGCTGCTAAAATACACATTCTAAAACTATTTTCAACTATATAGAGTGTTGTGTAAATGAGTGACGATACAAACTTGTGTTTTTTTAATGGAACACCCCATATATTTTAGTACATTTTGATGGTACTCTTAAAAAGGAAAGACATTGATATCAACATGTGTAGGTGTATCTCTTACCGCTGTCGTTTTATTTGCAATTTTGTGTCTCAACATGTCCAACTTTGTGGAGACACCGAGATGAAACCTGAAAGAATTTTTGAGATCTGTTTAGATAAGAAGTTTTCCACTTTCGACAAGTTTAATAATCTGTAATCATTTTATTTATTTTTAAATAACTGAAATTGCAGCAATAACAAACGCAAAATTAACATTTACGCTGTTTTTTTAAATAGAACTGAACTCTGTATATTTTTCTTCTAAAGTAAAGTATTTTTTATAAGCTTTTTAATGATACCATGATTTCCCTATATACACTTAGTATTTTATAACTTATTAATTGTTATTATTAATAAATTCTAAATTTAAATGAAAAAAAAATTAATTTAAGTTGCTGTCAGCTTTAATTATTCATAACGACAAATTACTACAACATGTTCAAAAACAAAAAATAATATTTATTAGATTAATGCAAAATCTTAAATAAATAAAATGCAAAAGTATGTATAACATATTTATAGCAGATGCTCAAAAATTCCATAGTCTTGTTGAATGCACAATTCGAGGTGGCGGCGAAAATTGTTTTTAACATCAGTAAGCGTTTGGTGTCCAATATTTTCAAAAATAGCTCTTATAATAGCAGTTAAATCAGGAGACCTTGAAGGCCAAGCTATAGGACCCTCCCGACCAATCCATCGCTCTTCACACTTATTTTAAAAATTTCTTAGACTTTTATGAAAATGTGGTAGAGCTCCATCATGTTGATACCACATTATTCTTGGTGTATGGAGATCAACATTTTCCAATAAATTAGGTAACTGATGTCTTAAAAATTTTCGTATGTGGCTCCTGTTACCGTTCCTTCAAAGAAATAAGGGCCAACAACTTGTAAATTAATTATGCCACCCCATACATTAATTGACCATTGATGTTGAAAGTCAATTTGTCTGACCCAATGGGGATTTTCTGTTGCATAATAATGCATATGATGTCTATTTACTAAACCGGTACTTTTGAAAGTAACTTCGTCACTAAATAAAAGCGAAGATTGAAAATTCCGGTCCAAATTCATTTTGTTTGAGGATTTTCTTCCAACTATAGCAAAATATTTAATTCATTTTCCTCATTAGTAACCCTTCGATTTTTAATCTCCTTTTTCGTATAACCAATATCTCTAGATGCTTCAAAACGTTCTTTTAGTTTATGAAATGATTCGATTCTAGGTGGTCTTGCATTTGGATAACGTTGACAGTAAATCCTACTAGCTAATAAACAGTTTCTTTCGCTCTCACCCAATGCATAAATCATATTTACCATTTCTTCTTTCGTGAAATTCATCGCAAAAGTAAATACAATTATCAGCGTTATTTTGTAAATGCAACGTAGCTAATGATAGATATAAAATGCACATTTTATTTTAATTAAAAATTCACAGGTGACTATGACTTTTTCGTTTAAATTTTTAATCTATTAATAATAACAGTTAATAAGTCATAAACTACTAAGTTTAGATAGGGAAAACATGGTATCATTAGAAAGCTTATTATTATTATTATTATTAAACTTGACGAAAGTGGAAAACTTCTTGTGTAAACAAATCTCAAAAGTTCTTTCAGGTTTCGTCTCAGTGCCTCCACAAAGTTGGATATGTTGAGACACAAAATTGTAAATAAAACGACAGCGGTAAGAGATACACCTACACAGGTCTTTCTTTTTAAGAGTACCATCAAAATGTACTAAAATATATGGGGTGTTCCATTAAAAAAAAAAACAAAAGTTTGTATCGTCATTCATTTACACAACACTCTGTATAGTTGAAAATAATTTTAGAATGTGTATTTTAGGAGTGGCTACAAGTTTTGTCTAAAATACTTTTCTCTAACTGTAATAATAACGCCCTAATCTCGACCTAACCCGTCCTCGCATTGTCCGAACACCCTGTATATAAAGGATACAATTTCCTCTTTTGTGGTAAGTGTAAAATTAGGAACACTTTTGTAGACTGTACACATAGATATTGGTGTACAAGCTCAAAATCTATTTCCAGATCGTCCTGCCCTGTGTCAGTATCATTATGTGCTGTGATGAAGAAGATCTCCACAACCTACGAAACAAAAACTGACAAAACATCTGACGTTACCTATGTCATTATCCTCTTGTTCAAAATCATCATATAGATTTTGCATATCAGATGACTTGTTGGCAACACAAACGCAATGGTATGCGAAAATTACATTCGAAGCGATTGCTAAGATACAAAACAGTCTGCACCGCTAACACAGATAAATTTATAAATCCAAAGAATCTTTCTGTGTATATGACTATTTATAATTTTTTATGTAAGAATATCCCTTCTGAGATCAATTTTCCATACTATGATTGCTTACCGCAAAGATTATTCTTCACTATCTATCGAGATATTACAATTTAGTTTTGTAAGTATACTTATCCTAAGATAATAATTCAATCACGTCTCAGAAGTAATTCATATCTATAAAGAAGATAATAAAATAATATACTACTTAAAAAATTAAGTCATGGTCGTTTAAATCATATCGTCGAACGGAATGCAAGGAAAATAACTTTCTTTGTTTCTAAATGTTGATAAACGATAAAATCGTTAATATAAAATCTGTATTGTTTATATTTATGTAACTTTGAAAACAATCCAAGTTGAATTTAAAAATTCTTAATCTTGTTGGTTCATTCACGATTACTCATTTTTCAACGGAAAACCTTACCAGCAATTATCACGGACTAAAAATAACAATATGTATTAAGAAATCGACAGCTCTCGTAGAATTCTCCTTTCTAAGCCTTTTAAAGCTCCAACGCCTTCTAAATCCCATCAGCGATGCAAAGAATCGGCACTGTTTAACGTCAATTTTAAGCAAAACGGTATATTGGCACTGCGTGGAAGCATTAACGAAAGAAGTGTCCGGGCGGATGTGGGCCCTCGTAAGTCTGTTATGAAAGTTAAACGTTCCTGAATGAAGTGTCTACGGGGTGGTCCGAGGACTTGGCGGCGAGCAGTCTACCGATTTACCTGCACAGGTGTTCTGTTCACTGTTAAACGTCGACATCGACACACAAGGGACGTTATTAGCTCTTGAAATTTAGCGGATGGCCGCGATAAGACCGTAAAGGTAATAAAACGTCGAGCAAAAAAGCGTTAAAATTTACACGGTATCGGATGAATGTTTGAAGAATGTGACGACCCCAGCGGTTTGTTATTTGATTAGACATAATATGTGTATGTCAAAGTTTATGGACTTCTATGTTTTTAAGTTGTAAATGATATGAAATGTTTGTCTTTAAAAAATAAAAAATTTTTTTAATGGATCTAGTTCAAAATTTGGATGGTTTAATTGCTTAAAAGCTAAATGAACACATGTAGAAATATGGAATTGGATTAGTATTATTGAACTGCACATTCGATCGCTCATAATTAAAATAAAGTTTATTCGGCGTTAAATATATACAATTAAATCGAATTTGATGTTAACAAATTGAGGTAAATATTTATTAATGGTTTTTCTAGATAAATTGTTGGTAAAATTTGAAATAAACCTGAGTATAAATTCTAAGTTATTAATCTAAGTTGTTAACGAATATTAGTATTAAGGTAATAGTAACAAGGGTTATATAGAAAAGTGTAATAATTGTTGCTTTGTAGACATTACGAAAAAGGATAAGAATGACAAAAATATCTCTGAAAAAATCCAATTTTTACATTTATAAATGCAAGTGTTTTGACATCAACTATGGTCAGAAATAATTTAATTTTCAGTCAGCTGCGTAGAAGTGCCGATGTTTTAAAAAGTTGTAGTACTGAAAAACGAGACGAGAAAAAAAGTAGTAAATACAAAAGCAATTAGTGGTGAACGTTGTATGCATACTGATACCATATGAAATTAACAAAATGAAATATTTACTTCATATACTTTAACAACCAATCTGAATATCGTTGCAAGTTGCATTCCAATAAAACTCCCTACCGTAATTAAACGGTACAGGAGAGGATGGTACAGAGAGACAAAAAACAAATTTTGTACTGTAAAAAACATTTTTTATTACAACTAAGTTTACCTTAAGGTTATAGATTCTGTGCTAACTTTTAATGTCATTAAATATTACTAAATTAAGTAAATAAATTAATTAAATAAAAATTTCAAATATGTATCTCACTGGGTACACAGTGAGACAAAGTCCAGTGAGTAATACTGTGGCAAGATAATGAACACCACTAGCAAGTCCCACTAAACAAACAGCTTCAGCCAAACTTTGAATACAATTATCACCATTATCGTTTGGTTTCTACTCATCAGAAGAGTTCGGATACTTAACATTACCCGCTCAATTTCTATTTTTTGTGTACTTCTTTTGGTAAATGCCCCACGTTTGTTTTAACTTTGACGTTTTTTTTCCAGTTGGTTCTTTTCAAGAGTGTGAATTATTATAGAGCTCTAGTTCGTGGTTTTTTTTGTATTATTCCTCCGTAAGCTTCTAATACTTTCTGGTGATACAAATTGTGATTGTTTTGGTAGTGTTGCTTCTCCATCGAAGGTATCTTGACCTGTTTCTAATGTAGAGACCTTCACATCTATAAATGGCCTGTCTGTATATTACTGTGATATTACTTGAAGTAAATGCTTTGAGATATATCTTCCCTTTGCACTCTGTAATATTGTGTATAGTCAACGACATTCTTGAATTCTTAAGTATCCACAGGTTACGATTTGAATGGTCCATAAACACATATATACAGAGTCTGCATTTCATTGCTGCTGTGTGGTGACAACGTCAGTATCTTGAGTTTTGTTTACCATCTTTATAAAAATGTGTCTTTCATGGTTATCGTAGATCAACTGGGTTGAATTATTTTTGGAAGCATTAATATGTTTAATAAACTGATCCAAGACTTTTACAAAAAGTACCCGAACGAAAATTCGACACATTCAATAAAGAATTTCATCAAAAAAACTAGGCCTTTTCATCTTGCCTAACATTATTTAGAGTACCAAGCGTTAATATATCGTAGATCAACTGGGTTGAATTACTTTTTTGGAAGCATTAATATGTTTTCTGATCCAAGACTTTTACAAAAAGTACCCGAACGAAAATTCAACACATTCAATAAAGAACTTCATCAAAAAAACTAGGCCTTTTCATCTTGCCTAACATTATTTGGAGTATCAAGCGTTAATATATATTATTTTCTACAGTAAAGTGAATTAACTCCAAGGTGAAATTCTATGTATAAATGTAATAGCAAAAGGCAAGAAAGTTCCATTGGCCGAAATAATACCCAACATTGTTACAAGCTTTTTGCGTTCAGCACTAGTGCAGTGATTAAGTTCTATATTCTATTTTGTACCAATAACTTTCTTTAGTACTTTGTAGATAAAATTCTACCAGTTTGCATATTTGGATGCATTTGGGGTATTATCGCCTTGATAATAACAGCGTTGCTGTCGAAACGCGTCGGTGTTTAGTAAAAGTTGTTGGTGTTTAGTGGCTTGAAGTGTTTAGTGTTCTACTTCTGCACCAAGAGATCCTTAAACTAGATCCCTAAACTTAGAACTTATCGATATAGTGTTTGATATTTCACCTTATATGCTTTTCTTGGCTGTATTATCTCAAATCCCTTGTTTACAACCATAGAGATAGTGCTTTTTCCATAACTTCACCTGATGTTTTTCATCAGTAACATGAGCTTTCTCTTTACGATAGACTCTCTCTCTCTTCACAATAGACTCGATTAAAACTAAAATGCTCTCAATGTGACAAAATACACGGTGAGACAGTCCCAATGTGGACCTTAACTCTTGTCCATTAATATTTAAAGGATGGAAAACAACAGTCTTGTCCGATTATTTACCAATAAGTAATAAGTAAGTAAATTATTTATTTAGCGTTAGCTATTAGCATATACATAGATCAATACATATATAAATTACTAAATATTTCTTACTAAATTGTATTCACCTTATGCTAGTATATCATGCCTAATAGATATAATTACTACATTAGATATGCGCCAATGTGTATCTGTACAGTAAATCTTTGAATAAATTGAAATTCATAGCATTTTTAATGTCATGCGGTAGGTTATTATAGAGTTTTAGTCCTTGAATAAATACATTTTTAGAAGTTTGTGTTCTATTATAATGATTTATATAAAAATTATTTATACTTCTAGTTTCGTAGTTATGAATCTTATTGTTATTTTTCTACTAAGATACCGTGGCAACATATTGTTTTTCAGTTTGTGCACAAATATTACACTTTTGAAGTAAATTCTTTGTCTAACATTCATAAATTGCAGCGCATATACACGCATTTAAGGTTACGTCAAAGCATCAGTCATGTATATGAAACAAAGAGTTTTATTAAGAGCCAGTTCTTTATGGGTGAAATTTGCCTACAAAATGATAGGAAAATGCAATTAATAAATAAGTACTTATCCTTTCAATCCTAGATATGTTTCTACTTGTGGGTCAATGAATCAGGAATGAATTAAAATTCTTAATTATGTATATGTATAGTGTCAAAAACAAATTTTTGATAAAACATGTAATAACTTGGACTTTGCTATCAAGTTTTGCAAAAGAGTGAAAAACTGAAACATTAATTGTAATTTGAAGTCAAACTAATGTTTGAGCACAAAATTTAAATTTTATAACGTTTGTTTCACAGGAGATCACGTCCCAGCCTGCTCCACACATAATAAACCCAAATACAATGAACTTACCACTCACTGGAAATTCCAAATAACCTTTTATTTGAGCTAGTAGATCTTATACACATTCGTTGCTTACCCTAAACTACCGAAATTATTTATTCTTTCGTTTATAGGAATACAACATAATGAATTTAGTTAATGTGCTCATTTTGTCATCGTCTTGATCTGATCCCAAACGGTAAATTGTCATAAAAGCAATACTTTGAATATATTATAAAGGCTCCTTAAATAGATGGTCGCAAAACGAGTGCATTTTAATATTTGTGTATTTAGTAATTACACAATCAGTACAAGTTATATTTAAAAAAAAAAATAATTCTTATATATGTATGTTTGTATAAATTAAATTTATCATTCTTCAATGAGTCATACAAAAAAGCTGCATTTAATAGATATGCATAAATTCATTTTTTTTTTCATTAAACGTTTATAAATATTTATCGTCAACGAACAGGTTTTTCAAGTGTTGAGAAAATAACTGTTGTGTATGATTATTTGATAATTCAGCACGTTATCATAATTATGTTTAAAAATTGTCAAATGTATAAATATGAATAATCATCCAGTCAATATGAGAATTATAAGAACAAATTTGCGCAAATTAGAACTAAGATTCTATTTTTAATTAATGACAGCAAGTCCATTGCCCCCGTGTATTAACAACTAATAACAAAAATATCTTTACTATGAGTTACCAAGAAGAAATAAATAACAGATATTCAAAGAAGTAATTCAACCTTTTATGTAGAACTTATTCCAAATTGTTACCTGAAGCAAATATAGTCCACTTAAATAATTCCTGTTAAGATAGGGATTTGTATACTTCACAATAAGCTGATATATTTGTTCTATACACAATTTAAATCGTTTGTGTGTTATTAATTAGAAACATATGTAGGTATGTAATAGAATGAGTATTGAATGAGAGCTTCTAACGTATAGGTATGTATGTATAGATTGAATAGGAATTCTTTAATTAAATAACTTCCAATAAAGAAATCTTCTGAACTCAGGATCTATTATATTCGGTAGTGAATAATTACCAAACATAAATTAACATGTTTCTATGCTTAGCCAATTAGTTGAAAAGACTTTCTTTAGAGGTACATATACGTCAAATGATTAAGATTAACACGTTTGAAGATGTCATAAATACTATCTATTTTATGTTTGGTAATATTGTGGGTTTTTCCATGGGCACAACCCTGTTTCTAAACAATAGCAAATACCCTCAATGATAGAATAAGGATTATAAAGTGTGATGATAGTTACCTTTATTTATAAAGGGATTTCATTCTTGTAGTAGGTTTTAGGTATCGTAAATGTATAAAGTGTTTATTGAATATTGTGAACTTGCAGATAAGAAGATATTTATTTCTGAAACGTGCTGATTATTGGGTTTTACCAAATCTTACCTAAAATTTACTGTAAAATAAATAATAACTTATAAATGTTGATTTACCTCGAAGTTTTTGAAAAAAGAATTTAAACAGCCATTAAAATAAATAAACACAAATTTATTATTGGAAACAAACAGTTAATACAATACATACTATGTTGCATTAAATCATACATCATCATAATGCACACTGAAAGTATTAATTTTTATACAAAGAAGCAACTTCTCCACAGCATATTTTTAAAGTAATTGAAGATTTGGTGATGTTCTGGCCTGATGTAGATAAGCAGGATTTTTTGATTTACTTGGGTATAAAAGCTGTTATTTTCTACTGGCGTTGAACTAAAGTATTAAAGTTCGCAACCAAATTATTTCCTTTCTCCACTTTCTTTGAAATATTTCCCGTTAATTCTTTATTATATTTCATTTGGTGCATTAAATGTAATATTTACGTTATCACATCAATAAACAATTATATTTCATACAAGAAAGAATTAACTAAATACATTTTCCTACTTCCATATTTGATTTAGATTAGGAAAAAAAAATTATAATTAACATCTTCCAGCTATAACGGTAGATACCCATTGTGTGTTTCGTATTAGTAAAGCAAGGATTATTACTGTTAGCTGTTAGCATGAGAAAGGTTGGTTGAAGTATTGATGTTAGCTTTTTGAGAGGGGATGAGAAAAAGGTAACAGTGTCATTGTTGCAAGTGTGGGTACGAATGTACGGTCATCACAAGCTTGGAGGGCCCTTACGCTCGAACAAAGTGTCCCAGGCTTTCTGCCAATCGGGAGACACGTTCACGTTTTGCGATAGACTGTGATCGTGTTACGTAATTTATGTGTGCGCGTATGGGGTCATGTGTTAGAGAAAGAACACGTAACGTTTAATAGCGACCTTTTAGCTTATACCCTGTCGCCGATACAAACATAGCAACAGATCGTGTGTGTAATGTTACTAAATGGGTAACTGGTATAATATGAGGGGCTGATGCATGTCGGAAAATGATTCTGGGGTGCTTATATATTACAGTATTGGATATTAATTCTGAATTGAAAGTATAACTGTTTTATAACTTCTTTAGCACACACTAATGTACTTAATACACACATTTTGTGAATTTCGTCGACGAACATTCAAGAAGTCAATCAAAACGGGAAACGATTAATTTATTAAAGGTAGAATATTAATTATTTATCTTACTAGTTCCTCTTCTTCTCTTTATCAACGCTCTTGATGTTGGTCCAATTGAGATTTTAATTTCTCTTTCCATGTGTTCCAGAAATTCCAGATTTGTTTCTACTTTGTATTTTATGGCTTTTTAACTTTTTCCTTCTATTTAAAACCACCTTTAATTTTTTATGCAATGATGTAAAGTTTTAGTTTAGCCATGTAACATTACACAACAGTAAATTGCTAACATTACAGAACTCCATTTACTCTGGCACAGTTTTTACATTTTCAAAATTTCATTTATATCGTCTTTCAATTCCTGAAATATTTCCACTTGTAGGTGAATAAAACAACGATTAATTAAATATCAATTTATTCCAGAACATATAATATTATGTTTCGTTAATAAGACTTCTTCAGTGGAAGAAATTGACATTTAATATGTGCCAAAATACAAATAATATAAATGGCCATGCCTATCAACAAAAATATCTAAAAAACAAAGAAATCATTGATATATCGAATTTTAATTAAACAAATTTAAAAACACCCATTAAACAAGATAATCAAAGTAATGTCGTTTATAAATTAGAATACAAAAAGATTGTAACAAATGTTATATCGGACAAACCAAACAATATTTAAAAAAACGAATTTATAATCACCAATACACTGTTACACATAACGTCACCGCTGAAACTGCTTTATTTAAGCAATTTAAAGATAGACGACATAATTTTGATTTTCAAAACATTAAAATTTTAAAAAAGGAAAATAATTATAAAAAAAGATTAATTTACGAAATGAAATACATTAAAAAAGATGAAAACGCGGTAAATTTCAGAACTGATATCGATAATTTAAGTATTATTTATAATAATTTAATTCACGCCTGAATTTTATTAATTTTAAGCTCTTGACTAGGTTTTTTGCCATGTTTTTCCCTAGTCCTTGAACATAATTGTTAGAGCTTGACAAAAAATAGATTGATATACGAATAATTTTAATCATTTTAATTTCATTATTATTTGAGAATGTAATTAAAATTCTATATATCAATGAATTTTTTGTTTTTTAGATATTTTTGTTGATAGGCATGGCCATTTATATTATTAGTACAAGTGGAAATATTTCAGGAATTGAAAGATAAGTACATAAAGGTCACAAAATAGATATATTAATTAATATTGTCCATATTTTCAGAAGATAAAAATGTAAGGGAGAAGGTAGAGTCCGCACTTTAAGGAACATATTCCAGCTAATACCATAAAATTCTTGTAACATATTCGTTACTAAAGTGTTGTTAAATTCTGCTTTTTTATTTCTCAAAATACTGATAAGAACTTGTAGGCATGGGCATCCTGTGCTTGCGTTGTTAATTTGATTTCAAATGTATCATTTACTATTCCTCAGGACTTAGAAAGACCTTTCTTTAGTTTTTTTTTCTGTAACTTTTGAGAACTTTTGTTAAAGGTATTATTGCAAACTACCGATTTTGTAATCCAGTTTTTTATGAGCTCTAGATTTCCGTGCAGAGGTGATAGTATGATCTTTTTTAATTTAATAAAGACTTTCTAAACAGATAATTGTGTTTGTGAAGACTTGCATGGAAGTCTTTTATGTAGAATAATTTCTACTTTGTATATGTTGTTTAATTTTGTTAATTACTGGCTTAATATACAAACCTTGTAACAAACAAAAACTACATATGTGTTGTGTTTGAGTGTCTCTATAACTGTTGCTCATTAGTGTTGCAATTGCTAGTGTTAATTTTCGATTAGACTATTTACAATATCGTGTTGATAAGGTTTTGGCTTTAGTGAAAGACGGGAGCAGTATTCGATATGTTGCAAGTGTTATTCATGCATAACTGTTTATCATCAAGAATTTTAAACGTAAAAGAGAAAACCTTGACCAAGAGCAACAACAGTTCATGATGACCAATTTTTAGTAAATACTATCTCGCGGAATCATCATTTTACAACTGTTACATAACGAGATCGGTTGACAAAGAATGCATGGGAAGAATGTAAGGGAAGGACGGTAAAAAGACGGTTTAAAGGAACTGAATTAGGATTTTTCAAAACAGTTACAACCCCAGGAATGCTCACACAATAGAGCAGCAATGGAGCAATATCTTATTCTTATAGGTGATTCCAGAGCTGCCTTGAGGATTCCATATGACAGAAGAAAAGTAAGGAAAAGACCGGGGCGGTTATTCTCCAATATATTTGATCGACTAATATTGTGGGAGACGTCAAAATTGTATAATGGCTGGTGCAAAATAGACGAGTTGCATACATTGAATATGATACGAATTTGATGTGTCATATGTAAACCTGGCCAATTACGGACACATACCAGCGGCATACGCATACAATTTTGCATTTAATTTAAACTACAAGCAAAAATTTACGTACTATACCATAATGACCATTGGACGGTTAGACGTGCTGTCGTCGACCGTAAACCCGATAACGCTCGAAGCATGTCCTGCCTATGTGTGTGGTCCGTCTGTACCATGTTTAGTCATATGTCATCTTTAGTTATATTATATGGTCAATCACACTAGGTGCAATAAGAAACTGTGGTGAATTATTGCAGTTTCATATATAAGGGAGAATATAAGGAATACACCAACTTATCGATGGCACCAACGGGTCGATGGCCGCAGTGGTTAGGCGGCTGACTATTGTTGTGAGAGGACGATAGGCGGCGGGGTTCAATTCTCTGGAGGGACGGTGCCATTTTTTCAGAGAGTTTAATCCCGGATCGACTTGCCATTCGCTGTTGGGAGCAAAGTGATTAACAGCGCGGCATCATAAAAGGCGATATGATGCTGTCACAAAGCCAATTGAACACAACATACACACACAAAAACTACACCGCGAGAGTTGCAGTGATAGCCAGACAAACGATACAGTTTACGGAGTCACTGCAACTAAGCACCCACCACATTAAAAAAAAATATATATATAAATACAACGACACATGCACGCTAATTCTACCATATAACACAGAAATTATTAGTATTTAATCCACGGAATTATTAACACTTTTGTGACTACGAAGAAAGCTATAACGAATAATAGAGATAAAACAGAAAAAAGTTTCAGCTCTCCTTTCTACAAGTTGATGTGTAAATATATACATTGGGCAGAATGGAAAGACAGAAGCCGGAATGAAAAAACATTGAAGAAGTGGCAGCAAGAAGAAAATAGCTTTCATTTTTTCGAACTACTGTATCGAATTGAATCACAAAATTAATGTTAATTTTGACATTTTACGTATACAAGGGAAGAGAAAAAAATCTACTGTTGGAAAATCTAGGGGATATACAGGATGTAATAATAGTGCGATATTCTTCCATATCTCCATTTTTATGCAAAATACAGCAAATATTTAAATACAAAAGTTGTTTAGTTTTACGAAATTTGTAAAATTATTCTACGATATACAGGATGTTTAGTTTGCCGGTAACCATCAGTATCTTTATATTTTTAAATAGAACACCCTATATATGATCACATTTTTGAATTGCCTGAGGAATTTTAAGGCAACTTTATACAGGATCATATTCAATTATTTTCATTAGTTTACAAGATATTGACATTTGTTTGAAAATTTTGACATTTTTCTCTCTTCAGAGAAATGCCATTATTTCGGTAACGGAAAAATGTTACATTATGAAACTTAACTTAACGTTAGAAGCATCTCATATGATGCCAATAAACAGATGTAGATTTAAATACGTTATACAGAGTGTTCTAGAAATTAGTGTCTTTTTGAAACAATTGAAATGCGAAAATCTTCATTTTTTCAAATTGAAACAGTATATTTTTATGGGTTCGTTGAAAGCGAAATTTAATTATCTATTAGTTTGAATAAAGCATGTATGCAGTTAAAATTAATGGTTTTAGAGATATTTCAAGTTATTTATCATTTCTGTGTGTTGTTATGTAGGTGTGCTCTTTAAAAGAAAGTTTCTCTCTCGTGTTGTTGGGGCTGTTCGGTAAACTTGCTCTTTTATGTATCCCCAAAGAATCACATTTGGTCAGATTGGATGACCTTGGTGGCCAATGCATTGGCTCTCCTCTGTCAACCCATTTATCACGAAGTGCATTATTTAGATGATTTCGGACATTCCTAGAGAAATGGCACGGTGCCCCATCTTGCTGCAATCACAAATTCCTTATCACATTGAGAGGAAGGATGTCTAGAACTCTCTTCTAATTCATTCTTTAGGAACGCTAGATAATTTTTCCCGCTGACTGTACCATTAAAGAAATATGGACCAAGTAACCGGTTGCATATAATTCCTCTCCATACATTCAAAGACCAACGATGTTGGTAATCCACGGTTTTTATAAATTATTTCGCGAGTTTCGCGGTCATAATATAAAAAAATTGTGTCTATTATTAACGTAACGGCTGTTATGGAAAGTCGCTTCGACCGTGAATAAAATAAAATTATGAAAATCTGGTTCTTTCCGTTCTTTATTTAACATCCACAGGTAAAAGATGAGACGACTTTCAAAATCATTCCCAGAAAATTCCTGTAAATAATGTATATGGTAGCCATGAAATTTGTGTTGACGTAAAATCCGTGAAGTCGACATATGTATGTCTTATTCCTAATTGTGGCCCAATTTTTCTTGTATTAGTATGGGGATCCTCGTCTGACATAGAAAGTAGTGCAAATTGATTATTTTCATTTGCGACTGGTTTGATCCGTTTATATTCTACATATCCAGTTGCTTCAAATCGATCCCGAAGTCTTTCAAAGACTAAAGGTTCTGGATGTCACTTTATATCAATTACGTTAACGTACCTTCATATTTTAAATATAAGTACAAATTTAAAACGCACGTAGATTTACAAAACTGTCATCACAGCAGACAAATAGCAAATAGACAAACTGAAACTAGAACCTTTGCCAACACAACAAACTTCCATGCATTTGCTTCCAAGCATTTATGTTGCAATATTTTCAACAAATTTGCAACATTGTATTCTATACTAGGCAATAGACTGAGATCTTAAAATAGACCTCTAAAACTGGCCCTATTTTTACGTATTGAAACTGTATTATTAATTATTTCGAGGCTAACACCCTTTTGAAGAATTTATTCAAAAAATGTTTGTTTGTATCAGCAGATTATGATTATAACTGTTATTTTTTGAAAAAATTATTTGCACATCCAATTCCAAAGGAAATCCAAAGGCAATATTGATTGATTGGGCTAATACTCTCTTGATTTGTTGTTCATGGGGGTTTCATGTGGACTAGTTCATATTTCAGTGATAAAAGAAGATTGCGACTATCATTCCAATACTGTTGAGATAACACTTCTTAGCCTAGTTCTAAATGCCTTCGACAAAAACACATACTGTAGTGATAATACTGTATTTATTAAAATAAACCCTTTTGGAAAGTGTTTCGTTATAATTTTTGCCAGATTTATTAGCAAATTTTGCTTAACATCACTTATTGTTACATAATAATACACTTCAGCAGCTATCAAACACATACATACTTAAAACTCTTATCTCATGTAGTCGGTACTCAAAGACTTGTTTGTCTACAACTGTTCTACATCTACAACATGTATAACAATACCAAATAAATACATTATAAATTAAAATTCAAGTTTATTTGCACATATCATAACGTAAAACTTTGTATATAACCACATTGGTTAAACACAAGTCCAAATATGTATGTTTGCTTATGTTAATAAAAAAACAAAGAGTAACATTATTTAGAACTGTATCAAAGGGTGTAAGATCTCCTTCACGTTCATCCAAATCCACTAAGCAAACTTATAAATCAAATGGCACAAACCTATTCTTCATATCTACGCGTCTGATTACCATACCGGAACAAAGATTTATGCCGCGACCGGAAAAAAGTACGACAATAAATAAAACGGCCATAATCGTAAGTTCTTGTCCGACACAATTACCACTTTAAAAGCACTTAGATGCCTTTCAAGTCTCACCCCGCGCACCGCGTTCGCGTTAAAAGCGAGAATTGTAACAGGAGAAGAGGTCACATTCTGAGCAATGTCCTCGGGTCGATACCGGTATGTGAAAACGTCAGCATTGGCCAGTCGAAACTCCACCCTCTGCCGCTAACTTCTTCTATTGGTTGAAGGGTGAGAGTCTATGAGGACCATCGAGTCGAGAGACTCTTCAGCGCTATTCAGTGGTCCTCTAGAAGACCTCAAGAGTTCGCGTGCCGTACCACTTAAGCACCCAGAACCGAATTTCCCGTTGAATATACAATACACAGAAATACGTTTTTGGAGAACTATCGAAAAAACAAATCTATAAATACACATTGCCAAATTTAGAAAAGACATTCGGATGTTCGCGATTTCTTAGCGGAAACGTAAAGATATCAAAAAAGGGATTCAAAAGATCGTAGAAAAATCGAGGAAACGTTGTGAGATTATTTTGTACGTGCAAGTGGTGGTTGTTGTTATAAAAGTGGCTGAAGAAGAGAAGAAAAGTACACCGACGGAAGCCGTTATGCCTCCGTCGGCTGCTGCTCCGTTTCTAGCATGGCCTCCTTTGCTTTTACATCCTTGGGCTCCAGCTTTGCTTCCTGGTGCCTGGTGTTCTTCAGCTGCAGCAATAAGGTCAGCCTTACCGGGGTTAGTTAAGATTTTTTTATGATTTACTGGCGATTTCATTTTATTAAAACTAATTTTGTTTGCGAGTTCTAATTTGGGCTTCTTTGCAAAAGGTTCTTTAGTTAACTTCAAAATAGCGGCTATATAAAGTTTTGATTATTTAAGTCGATTTCTAATAAGACGCAGATGTTTATTCATCTTCGTTTCCTTCGTAAGTCAAAATTATGAGTTGATTAAAATACTATTAATATAAACTGTTGAAAATTGAGAATTATGGTTTAGAAGAAAATATCGTTATCAGTAAAGTAAGCAGTAGTAAGTAGTAAAAATAACATCTTGCTTTAAGATTCATATTGAATAATAATGAAGTCAAAAGCTTGTAGTAAATTTAATTAAATCTAATCTAATTTAATGACATAGACATGCAATGTATCGGTGTCCAATAGATTGTCCTAAAAAATCCGATCTTTGTTGCTTAGGTTACCACTAATTTTTTTCTTAATATTATCAGATTTCTGATGGTGCAACACCTCTACAATCGTTATATAACATCTTTTTTGTGTAGTTTTTTTTATTTCCTGTTTTTTTTTAACTTCTCAAACATCAAATAAAATCAGGTATTAGTTCATGATGGTTTGCAAAAACTGTAACAAAAAAGTTGTTCCGACAACTCTTGAATTTCGTTGACTTTTAGTTACTCAGAATACCTAAAAAAAAACAAAGCTTTTTATTATATATAACATGGAGTCCGCTTTACAGAAACCCAGTTAAGTTGGAGTACCAAATATCATGTATAAATTTGAAGCGCAATTTTAATTTTGGATTACTTATGTACACATCATACATATGGCTTAAACAGAACAAAATTTAGTTGTTCAATTATTTTTTTTCATTATTTTTATTATGGGTGCTTATTTTTGACTCCGCAACTGTATCTAATCACTTTCAACTCTTGCGGTGTAGTTTAGTGTCCAAATTGTTTATGGCTTTGAAACAGCAAACATCGCCATGATGCCGCGCTGTTAATCACTTTGCTCCCAACAGCGAATGGCAAGTCGATCCGGGATTAAACTTTGAAAAAATGTCATATCTAATTGAACCCCGGCACCTTTCTCACAAAATTAGAGAAACCACTGCGGCCATTATTTTCATATTAATAGGTGCTTGTTTTTGTACAATGTAAATCCTTTCAAAGAGGTTATGTCCAAATTGTTTAATGAAATCCGTGAAACAATCTATGACATTACATGACCACAAAACTGTAATGTTTAAATTTTATCATATCTAATTGGCATTTTCTTTTAAATTTAGAGAAATCGCTTATTTTCATATTAAAAAGAAATTTCGAATAAGAAAAAACAGTTTTGTTCTTAAGAACCTCTATTAGTTCTTTTTAACACTTACTTAATAACTTCCAAAGAGGCTTGAAACCTGTTTGAACAAGATTTCAAAATTGCATCAAAAATTTTCTTTATAAGGTATAAAGTCAATTCCAATTATATAGATGATCAAGTGACATGTCATTTGCAATCTGCTTCTGCTATTCCACTGTATTTTTATTCCGACGTTCGTTTGTTTTATGAAGAATGAGCTTAAATGTTTGATGTAATCAACTCAAGATTCATATTTAAAGATGTCCACCTCCGAGTTGCTGGTAATCTCGCGCTTAAGGAAACTGTCCT
This sequence comes from Holotrichia oblita, assembly GCA_023690525.1. NCBI lineage: Eukaryota > Metazoa > Arthropoda > Insecta > Coleoptera > Scarabaeidae > Holotrichia > Holotrichia oblita. The sequence continues at coordinate 117,960,388 of CM043018.1, forward strand.
GCTAATTTTTTGCATTGTAAAAAAATTTTAGATCTATCTTATGATTGTCGATCATCGTTGATTACATTGAAACGTATTTCTTAATTCAGGACAGACAACATATATCGATACTTGCATCACAATAACATTCAAAATAAACAGTGGTTCACAATGTGTAAATTTAGTTAGATGTCAAAATGATTGAACAATTTTTTTGACCGTAAATTTACGACATTTTGTTATAAAACTGTTCTTATCCGTCGAAGTATTGCAACGAAACTTAACCAACGTTCTTCAATGCCTTAGGCGAACATTTTTGAAAAAAAGTTGACAATGGCGCAGCAGCACCATCTTTAATGATTATATTGTTTAGTTACTTACCAAAAAATTGCCTTTTAGCTGTATTCTACGTAAATCAAATTTCTGTCGTTTCGGCCTTGTACTTCAAAAGGTAAATGCAGAGTAACATTCGACTAGTCAGTAATGCTGCTTATTGTTTCTTGTACTAATTGGAGTTTTTGGTTTATTGCATTAATAACTTCATAGTATACAACAGCTTAGTGAAAGAATGGGAAATTTGAGGATATTTATAACTAAGGTATTGGCAATTACAATCAGTTGCTACTCCAGAATTCAGAAAAAGTAATAAATTTAAAAATTAAGATTTATATCGCTGCTAAACTTAAATTTTTTTTTTATATTAGTCCCTTTTACAATTTTAAAATTTCAAATATGTTACGGTCTCGGTAACATCGTAATTGTTGCTACAGTAATTTTCTTTTATCAGTAATTCTTGTACCTTTTAAGAAATTATGGAAAGAATTTGGGCAACTCCCCACTCGCCGCGCAACCTTACGAAATTTTAGAGATAATGCAAATAAACAAATAATAATAACCTAGAAAAATAATGATTTGCCAGTGTTGATTGACCAAGATCTACACAATGCTTAGCAATAGTATATCTTGTGGCTTGGATGTTATGCTTACACACAATTCTCGAAAAAAATTGACCGGTAAATCTTGGTTTCTTGAGGGAAAATGCTTTTTATAGTATTCTATTTTCGGTGTTGATTGTATTATATTGTGCTATAATATAATATAAATGCAAATGATAGTTTAGTTTTTAGTTGGTGAATGGTTCAACAATAGAACAAATTCTACTTGCTTATTTCTTTGTAAACATAAAAACGCAGATGTTTGTAATACAATTATTAGAATGTATGTCTTTGTTCTACTTAATTCATAAGATGTTAGAACATATTTATCTGCAGGAATTGAATAGGTGGTATCAATTTGCTTCATTAAAATTCATGTAAAGATCGACAAGCGACATCTATAGGTAATAAACAGGCTATTATTTGCCGTAGTTTGTAATAAACATAATCTGCTTATGTCTTATGTTTGTAATTTATTCGAAAAAGTACTTCCTAGACTTCCTGATATTTCCAATAGTTAATCTTTTTTCGAGGTGTGATGTCATCCGCATATTTTTAATAAATGGCTCTGCATACTTTTACACAAATTACAATGGTACTAGTAATGAAGGAAAAGAATTAAGGTGTACAACACATATCTCTCTGCACCATATGTAATCTGTTCAGCATTTCTTATATATTATACTTTACTTAAAAATTTATTTACATATATTTAAGGCTGAACATCACAAAGAAGTCCAAACGAGTAATTTTTAATTTTTGGAAAAATGATTGGGTTTTAGATGATTTCATAGTTGGAGTTCTGCTTTTATCTAAAAATGTTAAACTGCAATTTATTTTACTGAGATTTACAAATTGTCATTATTGTAACTCATACACTCATCGTTGTTGAGAAAATGTGGATTCTAGAGATTGAGTCTTCCAATACAACTGTTTGCGTATTAGGTAACTGTCGGATTTTATCGCTTCATATAGTTGATGAGGATAAATTCGAAGAGTACCATATCAATATTTTTCTGTTTATAAAAACTCATGTTTTGAAAATATGAATTTATGCATGTGATACTTGACTTTTAGAAAAATACTTGCGTTTTTATGTTGCCATTTCAAAATCAACAGTTTTAAGTTAACAGTTGCCCAAATGTTGAAGAAAATGGGAAGTTTCAAAAAGTTACCTAAATTCGGTCGATGTAAATTGGTTGTAAATCAAGATAATTTTCATATTTTTGTAAATGTGTAAAGAAGGCCAAAAACGTCTATAGCACAACTAACTGTTGTGGATAAATAAGAATTTCCACAAGCAAAATATTCCAATATTAATTCGTTTATTTATAAACCAATCAAACCTGAAACTACTCGCAGATAATATTTGGTATCAGCATCTCTTCAAGTGTGTCAATACTTAAGTAAATTATTTCCACATAGATGAATAGATCAAAGTGGACATATTCAATAGGTAGTGTTATGGTCAAATTTACATTCTTTAAACATTTATTAGCGATTTTGATAGTGGCTTGTATCCAGAATTTTTTTTTGGGAGGGGCCCAAAAGGGTTGAAAAACTATAAAAGGAACGAAAGTTTTGAAAAAGTATATTTAACATTGAAAAAATCATCCAAATCATGACAGTTGTCACAGTTGAAGCGCGAAAGACCAACTCCCAACTAGAAATCATGGTCATTATAAATTCTTAGAGTATTTGTTTAACACACGTTAGCGAACAAACTTTGTAATATAAAATGTGTAACCGTTACAATGAAAGGTACTAAAATTTCCCTAAACATATAATGTTTTGAGAGTACAGTAAATAATCAATAAATAAATTAATCAAATTAAGCACAACCTGAACAATTTGAAATCGCTCAATTTGCGACTTGCGATTTCTCAAAAAAGATCGCAATTTTGATCAGAAGTCGCTCAAATTGCGATAAATACCCAACCTGGCAAGTCTGGAATGGGGGATAACTGTGCAGTGTTGCAATAGTTAATTATTTTCCTCAGATCTAGTTAGATTTATCGTTTCTACCGAAAAAAAATTATTTTAATATTTTTCAATAAGATTCGAATTATGGATACAGTACAATTTCGGAGGGGGCCCGGGCTGCTCGGGCCCTCCCCCTGGCTACGCCACTGGCTTTTGGAGTTATTCAAAATCTGTTCTATATAAAATGAAGCCAGTGTCGTAAAGTTAGGATACTGTGAATGTGCTACAGGTCTCAAGTAATTGAACATTTATTGTTATGATGATACATTACTTGATACCCTTAATTTATTTTTTTTAAGCTGCATACTCACAAACACTATATCATTTTTATTGTCGAAAAAGTATCTATCTGAGAGTGAAAAATATACGGGATCATCCCTATGATGTTATATTTTAAAGGGTTAGTTTTTGGAAATTGTACTGGAATTGGTATTTTTAATAGAATTTTAGTTTAACCAGAACTCAGGTACTCAGCATAGCATTAACTTTGCCATGTTATGCAATAAAATACACTGGTCAACAAAATCGTTTATCATTTACATTAATTTGAATTAATGCCTCAGAGGTTACATACTGTTGCTAACGTTTGTGGCAATGTCTCACTAGATCGGTACTCCGGTTGAGCTATTACTCGCTGTTGGGATATAGTTAACAGTGCACCATCATTTGCGCAGAGATGAAGAGCTATAGAAACACAGTGGTAGTCTTGACAAGTAATATAGCTCAGAAAGTCGTTGCTGCTGCACAGACCACAAACACGAAGTTAAAACTGCTGGGGGTGACAGCTTCTCAAGTCCGATCATTTCAGAATTAATTCCCTAAATCGTTTCGTGAACTATGGCTATTTTCTCTTAGTCCGAGTAGACTTGTGTATGGTAGATTTGAGTGATCACACCTTGTAAATTTTTAAAGAATCTGGATTCATAGAGTGACTAGAACTATTTATACTCCATAAAAGGAAACTTTTGGGTAAACGATTAAGTAACTGAGGTAACCATCTTGCAGGGGCTCTCCATTCTGTCTATTGAAATTTTTTTTTGAAACGCCAATTTCTCCTCCATAAAGTTGTGGTCATCTTCGACAATTTCGGTAATTTTTGGATGGATTTTGAAGATAAAAAGGGACTGAAGATGTATGTAGTGATGAAGCCTAGTATAGTGTTGTGTGTGTCACTAATGACACGAAATAGAAAATATATAAACAGTTTAAAAAGAACCAGATTATAATATGAATAAAAGATTTTTACAATGTTTATCTAACTAAACCACCCTCAACCCTTACCTGTAATTTCCCAATGTAATTGAATATATGTGTGTGTGTGTGTTTCCTTGTCCAATATCCTCCTATCACCCGTTACAAACTCCTCCTTTTCCGTTTTCAATCTTCATTTTCTTTTCCCGGGTTTTCTTCACAATTCACTAGGAAAATTTTGATCTTGTAGGTCTAATGGGAACTCATAAAACTTTCACTTGCTTTTAAAATGTTGTATTTCTCGTTAAAACTCTTTTTTTCACTTCTGACTTGATTTTTCTCCCAGAATCGAAAATTCCTAAAAACGTTCCTTTGAACTTTGGCTATTTTCTCTTAGCCTCCAGAACTTCCAAATGTACTTGCTATTTTATAAAATTGATTTTCGTAATTTCAGCTTGACTTTCATGTAAATTTTCGAAATGAATAATTATGTGTTATAGTGTTTAGAACTGTTTATACTCAATAAATTTTGATTAATAGATTTTTTCACATTATAATTGGTTTTTGAATTAACCATCTTGCACGGGGTTCTCCATTCTGTTTTTTTTTTTTTTTTTTTTTGAAACTAATTAATTAGTAATTAATTAATATAAAGTTAATTTAATTTAATTTAATTTTTTTTTTTTTTTAAAATATTATTTTAATTTTAAACTGCTGAACAATATCAATATCAATAATAACATAACAATAGATTGATTAAACAAAGCTTTCAAAGGACATACAGATCAATGCTATTATAAAAAATTTTCACATCTTCGGAAATTACAATACGTTATCAGCTATAGAAATAAATTCTTCAAAAGGTTTTTGTGGGACGTTATTTACAGTGCTTTGATGTATGATATTATTACTTTATACGATTGAAGAGGCCTGTCGTTTTTCAATTCTACAAGTTCAAAAGATATGATACCACTATTTGTTAGTAGAGTAACCAAGTTTGTGGCTGTATAGTATGTTACATTGTATCTCATACATTGTAACTTATATATGTACTTCTCAGAAAACGCAACGTTATAAGGTACAATAACAATATATTTTCCCAATACGCATACAAATATATACCTTTGTGTCGTAGCATCGTCTTGAGTAAATATATTTCTCATATCCCTTTATTTACTTTCTATAGAAATTCATACAAATATTTGTACAATCGCATATTTCAAGTAATAATTTTTTTCAGCATATCGAACCATCAATCTCTTTAGAAGCAAGATGTTGAATTTGATGCAATATTTACGTCGCGTAATAAAATGATTTCATACAAAGAATAAATAAGATCTCAACAAATCATACTGAAACAGCATAGCATTTAAACCATGTGTGTGGAATAAATTACTATCTTGTCGTTAATATCCGAGACTAAATCAAATATATAAATGTTGGTTTTTAAAATAACGACCCGAAGACGTCTTCATTAAGCGGGAAATAAATTCCGAGATCTCTTTTATAAGGGAGTATTTGGTAAACAAGCCTCCATCCGAAAAGAAGAAAAAGAGAAAACGCTGTACCACAGCAGCAGCAGCGGATCACTTTAACAAGTCAAACAATCTTGAATAGATTTCTTTGGAGTGTGTAAATTGTTTGTTAAATGATTCAGGTGTTTTATGGTCACCGAGCACTGGTGCCTTAGGTATACGGGCACTTGTCGAATGGACACGTCTGATTGCCCGTACGTGACTTTTCATCATTCTCGAGGATTTAGCCTATTGTCACCTGTAGTTAAAGTTGTAAAATACCTGAAAATATGATCTCCACTTCGAGGTACGTTATATTGCAGCCCTTAGCTTCGTTGTAGAATTGAAAAAGAACCGCTGTACTTTCGTTTTAATAGTATTGCACAGGTGCAGCCACTTCTAATGAAAAAAATAGAGAGAAGTGGAATATTGTTAATCACCAGCAAACCTGCTTAGTTGTGACTATTTGGGTAAAAAATTTGCAAAGAACGCAATCATTTTTTTTTTACATTTGATGGTAGAATATAACGATGATGGTAACTTGGTTGTTTTCGTTCCTCCTTTGTGTATGTATGGATCTGATACACTACCTTCATTAATAATTTAGTCATCATGGAAATTGGTACTTGTAAATGTACTATGATGACCAAATCCTTTTTAAAATAAATTTATAGTAAAATTCTAGTCAATTCAAACAAAGGATTCTTCATATGTTTTCGGAAAAAATATTTCATTTTGTTGACTTCGCAGTAATCAGTGTACGTATTATATATTCGATATAGGTATATTTTAGAAATGTTCTTGATTAATAATAATAAATATAAGAAACAGTACACAAAAATATAAACTTGAAGTCACTGAAACTAAGCTAATTATAAAAGGAGACAAAAAATAATTCCTTTAAATAATGATTTTATTTTATTAAATGATGTATATGTTATGGAACTTCATTCTATAAGTGCACAATACAGAATTATGGTTTTCATTATTTGTATGTGTATTATTATTATCTATATTAATAATCTTTTCGTAGACCTGTCTATCGTGTATACCTTATAATCCAATCTGTCCTAAAAAGTTAAATGGACAATTTGTTTGACGATTCAATTTACGTAATTCTAAAATTTACGATTCTTCTAGGAATAGCCACGTTTCCACAAAAAATAAAGTCCAGATAACTCTACACAAGTACACAATATACATTATACATACATACATAATATCCAATGATTATCTAAATTAAATTATCTGATTTTTAGTTATAAAAGGAACTGTTTTATAAATATGAAAAGTCGTTTGTAGTTATAAGGATAACTGTTTTTTTCTAAATAAATTAAGAGCTAGAGTAAATAAACATACGACAATCCAGCATTGTGCATGCATACCAACATAAAAACTCATTTGCAGTAATGTTGATATTACAATTCGATTGGTATTTGTGTTGGTGATTCCCAAAATTCTCATAATGACGTTTACGTTTTCGAATCGTGGAAACATTATATTTCGTTAGTTCATAGAAATGCGCATTTCTGTTTATGATATCTAATTTACCTAGTCTTCTTTGATTATTGTCTTTATTGTAACCTAAATTGCACATCACATAATTTGACAATTACAGGGTTATAGGTTATGTTTGTACAATGATAACTAGAAGCACTATCATTATCGCATTACCGCATGACCATATTACTGCTAATTACAGTAGGTATATTAAAATTTGTTGCTGGGGGTTCGCTGAGATTTTAATTTTAATATGTGATATTAACTAAATATGATTCTGTGATTTTAAATTTGATTTAAATTTTGTCCTATTACATCCTGATACAAAACAAATTACTACTTTTACACTTTAATATATCAAAAAATATACTCCTCGCTTATTTGTCTACAATATTCGGAAAAAAATAAAGACATGCAATATGTGTATACTATACAGGGTGTAACAGGACGAGCTTACGTTGGCCGTATCTCAGCAACTAAGCAAGTTCCATATTTGTAAATTTGCAGAGTTATTTTGGAAATGGGGGCAAACTTTTAGAAAATATCAGTACATATTTTCTATTTCCGGTTGCGCTGGAAACACATTCAATTTTTTAAATGGATTACCCAATTTTTTCCAAACAATTGAATTCAGCAACAAATTTGGCGTATAGATCGTTTATTTCGACTGGTGTAAACATTACCGTTTTATAGCTAACTTGATTCTTATAAAATTTTATCAAATGCATCGTAGTACTTAGTTTAGTGACGTATTTCTTCGGCATGCAGAAAAGTTGATGAATGATTATTGGAAGTTAGACAGCTACCAAGATAGGTTATTGTTATTATTTTCACTTGTGTGCAAATACAGGGTGGCAGTATTCACCGACCTAATATGTTAAATTTCAAACACTAATAACTTTGTAATTTTAAATGGAACACCCTGTATATTTTTGTCGTAAAGTGTAGAAAATGAAATTCTTCATCAAATGATATTACATTTCCCTATATCTAAAATGAATATTTTAGGAGCTATTCGCAAATTATGTGAATGTATTCAGGAACTTCGTGTGAGCGCTAAAGGTGGCTATGAAAATTCGTCACAGTTTTAGCGTAATGTTTAATTTTCTAATGACAGTTCGATAGCGTGTTAATAAAGAAATAAAAAACAAATATATTTTTCGAGTAAAGAAGAAATCGAATAGTAAAATTTATTTTGTAAGATAACATTAAAGAAAACTATGTTAAGAATAAATAAATAAGGTATTAAAAAGAAATAAATTATTAATTCGTTTCAGCACTTGATTACTAGTGACCTTTTGTATTTGCGCTTCTGTTAATGAATTTAGTGCTCCTCGTATTCTTTCTTTTGTTTCCTCTACAATTGTCACTGGAGTACTGTAAAATTTGTCCTAAACATAGTCCCAAAGGAAAAAATCATAGGGGTCAAGTCTGGTGAACGTGGAGGCCACAAGTATAGACCTGCGTTTGCAATAAACTTTCCGTCAAATAACCTCTCCAAGATTAAGTGTACATCTCTTGTGCTGTGAGCCGGTGCACCATCCATTTGATACCAAGCAGTATTTGATTTGATAATAGGCAGTGTATCAAGTTCTTCTTCCACAATATTACGCAATATATCTAAATACCTTTCGCCATTTAAATTTTCGTTATAAAAATGTAGACAAAGTATACGATTATCTTTTATTGCGCAAAAAACATTAAATTGCCAACTTTCCTGATATCCCCTTTCTCTCGTTACATGGGGATTTTCGGCTGCCCAAAAATGACTGTTATGTTTATTAAAGAGGCCATTTTTCGTAAATTTAGCTTTGTCAGTCCAAATGATTTTCTTCGTAAAATTTTCGTCGTCCTGACAAGCTATGGTGAAGAATTCACAAAAATTGACCCTATTTAAGAAATCCTGATGATGTAAGTGAGGTACAGCTAGTATGAAAATGGTGTCCATTTATGTCTTTTTAAAACCCTTTGAATGGACATTGTTGAAATTTCCAAAGTTGTCGCTGTTTCTCGAAGAGATGCAGTGGGCTTGGTATTGAAATACCCCATAACACCAATTTCAACTACTTCGTCATCAATTTTTTTTTAATTTTGGCCCTAACTGTCCATGTTCTAAACAATTTTTAAGTAACCGTGGTACTACATCTTTAGATGGAATTGGCCTGTCCGGATACCTTTGTCGAAATAAAGCACATGCCCGACTTAAAATTTTTTCCGGACTCTCCATAAATCATCAATAAATTCAGGTAATCCTGATTTGTAAATCCTAACGAACTAATTTGCGAATAGCTCCTAAAATATTCATTTTATTTTTCGTAACAATCAAGTTAGCTATAAAACGGTAATGTTTACACCAGTCGAAATAAATGATCTGTACGCCAAACTTGTTGCTGAATTCAATTATTTGAAAAAAATTGGGTAATCCATTAAATAAAATGAAGTTGATTGTGCTTCCAGCGAAACCGGAAATAGAAAGTATGTAGTAATATTTTCTAAAAGTTTGCCCCTATTCCCAAAATAACTCTGCAAATTTACAAATATGGAACTTGCTTAGCTGCTGAAATACGGCTAACGTAAGCTCGTCCTGTTACACTCTGTATAATGTATTTTCTCCACCGCCAATTAATGTAGCAATATTTTTATTTTTGTATACGCCAAGAAATACTTCGATGCAAAATGTGGATGTTAATCCTTATATTGCTAATAAGTTTTTTATTATACTTTCAAAAGCAATCCAGGCTTGTCTTTTGACCACAGTCATAGTAGACTGTCCACAACCAATTTTCTCATTTGGGGACCAATAAAATATGTACATTTTCAGTTTTGTGTCAGACCGATTGTTCCATTGTTTCCATTCTTATTTCATATTTTATTATACCTAGTTTAATGTGTAAAGGGGTAAAAGTATATATTTTAGCTTCGCTGAACTTTGCTTTTTTATTGCTTTTTTGTCCAATGCAGCTTTCTTTCAGGCGTACTTCTATTCATAAATGAAGCACGGTATCTTGGTATCTTAGTGTACCCACCCTGTTGGCCTAATAACATACTCAATACTTTTAAATTTCCACACAGTAACCATTCATGGTCTTGATATTTCATTTTCCCCGAACGCAACTTTAGATTGTTATGTTTCCTTGCTGGCCCGGATAAATACTTATCGCTATTATATAAGAGAGCAGCTTTTAAACTAGTTTTAGATGAGTCTATAAAAAAATTTCATCCGCTAGGAACGTAAGATGAAGACACATTAAACCAGCGATATTATTGGAATATATCAGAGGATCTTTTTGTAAATAATTCCTCGTAAACGCTCTTTCATGATTTTTATATACCAGGAAAATAATGTATTGGGGTAAATAAATTCTTCTCCAGACGTGTACAACGCAGAAATTGTGGTTAAAGTTATACTAAATTATGGAACAATTCATACGTGGTAGAAACAAATGGACTTCGATAGTGTAATCAGTTAGCATGATATTCAAAACGCACTAATATTATTTTGATAATTAACACTTATTTAATGGAGATGTTGTACTTTAACAAATTGGAAAATATTAGAGAATTTTTTCGAGTAGCAAAGGTAACATTTTTATCAAATATTTCGATAAATAATTATGAATAATATAATAAATACACATATGAGCAAACAGCATTAAAAGTTGATCCTAATAATATTGACAATATATAAATTGATTCATTTATTGACACAAAAATTTCAATAAAATTATGTAGTTTTAGGCAGGTATAGTAATCGTCAAAACTTTATGTAATATCGAGTTAAATTCTAAACATAAATACTGAATATTAATTAATTAGTATAATTCATATAAGCACTCCAAAAAGAAATATATGGAGTTGGATTATCAAAGAAAGTAATAATTCTAAAACTAAACCAGTTTCAGTGTCAAGATTGAGTTTGGTTATTTGATATAAGAACTTTAGTTTGTCATTAATTAATTGTATGTACAATATTATTGTCTCGTGAATCTGAGAGTTTTGAAATTTTCATGGACAGAATATAAACTCACAGGTAGATCGAGATAGCAGTTCTTATCACTTTATGCAATAGCAGATACAGCCACCTCCCATATAGAGTTACCTATTCTAAATGCAACAAATTTTAAGGACTGATTCTTTTATTATTTTGATTACAAAAGTTTATATGAATATGTGTCCAAAACAGCTTTATTTTAAATTTGTAAGGTATTTAATAAGTTATGCAGATGTTACATTAATTTTATTATTATACAATTAATACATTCAATTTTAAATCGGGTCGATAACTGTAACAGTTAGGCGGCTATCCAATAATGTGATGACATTAATGAGTAATGAGGATGGTGACATTTCACTGAGAGAATTGTATTTCTAGCGATCTAGGATCCGTTGTTGGGAACTAAGTGATTAACAGCGTCGCAATATAAACGGCGATAGAGTGCTGTAACAAGACCATTTGAATACATTTACACACACACAAATTACACAGTAGTCGCTGGGGTGGATATGTTTGTTCACTGAATAGTTCATTGAACATTTTATTGAAATTTTAAAACGAATTATTTGTATTTCTTAAAATAATACCGTGAAATTTTCGGTTTTATTGTGAAATATAGGCAAACTTAATGTGCTGTTTTTTTTCAATTTTTGATACGGCAAAAACGTTAAGTTAAAATGATTGTTGTAATACTTATATAGGATTTTGAGGAGCCTATTACAAATTAGCATTATAACTGCTGACATCTTCCAATATTAAAATTTATATATTATAATGTAATTAATATAATTCTTCTTTTGTTTCAGGTTGTTAGATAGTATGAAAGTTACCAATGGCGGCCAAAGAACAGCCGGTTTTGCCATCAGCGATATACTCGAACTAAACGATAGAACGCCCGGTTTAGAAGCGACGACAGAACCGCCAAATTATCCAACCCATCACGATCTCATTTCCGGACAAACGTTACTTACACCTTCTACAAGACATTGGCCGCTGACGGCGCCAGCGGAAATTGGTAAGAATTGCTCTATTTATCCAGTCACGAGCTTTTAAAACGGTAAACATCGATGTGTATACGAAATAGTGTAAGATAGTATTACTGTAGGGAATTTTTATACATACAAGGTGTATACAGGGTATAAAAATTGTGCGATATTCTTTCATATCTCCCTTACTAAACAAAATAAAACAAATATTTACAAAGTTGTTCAGTTTAATGAAGTTTATAACGCAAATTTATTTTATAGTACACAAGTTGTTGCATTTTCTTGTATAACCATCAATAACTTTTTTTTTAACAGAACACCCTATATATTATTTTGCTTCGCCTGCGTTTCTACCCTTTTCATGAATGATTCCAAATCAATTTATCATGAAATGCATTATTTAGATTTCGTACATTTCTAGAAAAAATATTCAGTTCTCCATCGTCGTGCAACCAGAAATGCCTATCATATTAAGAGGAAAGATGTCTAGGAAATCCTCTAATTCGTTTCTTGGAAAAGCCAGATAATTTTCCTCGTTGGTTGTAGCGTTAAAGAAAAACGGGTAAAATAACCGGTTACCGGTTATTCCTCCTTATTTATTCAGAGACCAACGATTACAACATTTGTTGACAGTTCGTAATAAATTCATCTATTTAGATATGATTTTTAGGTAGATGTAATTAATTTTATGAATACTAGATTTATATAACTAGTATTCTATCGATAGTAGTTTTTTTTAGATTTATTAAACGGCAATTATATATTAGGGAGTAAAAATCAAAATCATCTAGATAAGAGAGCTAATAATCATTGAGAGTTCACGATTAGTATTATTAAAAATGCCTATTACTAACGTAATTTATAATTTTAGATCTTACCAAATCGATATACAAATTTGAAATCATCAAAACGTATACCACATCTATAAAAAGAGGTTTATCTATTGATAATTAGACAGAATACAGTGCACTGATTTTCATCAATCACAAGGTTTCCTATCTTCAAATAATCGGTTTTCGCAATTAATCAGACATATTTTTATTTCTCGATGAAATATATCGAACAAAAAACGCACTATCCACAAAGATAAATTTTCAGATAGCTATTTATTTTTACTTTAATACGAAAACATAACTTATATATTACTTTGTAGCAGACCTAAAAATTCCTGATAAATATATCTATTTCACGTAATTAGTTCTAAATTTGCTGTTCCCCGTTGACGACAATAGAAATGTAAAGGTCGTGCGTCAAAAGGATGGGTCGTTGACAAATGACGCTACGACCATGCCTTTTATGGAGCAGCTGTACACTCTTTTACAGCTGCCGGAGTATATCTGAAGGCGTGTACCTTTGCTACCAATCCGTGCGGTTTGGTTTAGTTGATTTCACCCCTGGAAAGTGTGATTTAATAATCTTCACACCCCCGATTCGCATGGGGACATAATATGTAACCGGTCGTATGTATATATGCTATCTGTTTATTGTTCGGCCGCATCTGTATGTTACTTTTTAGATTGTTTGAATAGGCATACTTTTCACAAATTTAGAGACAACTGTTCGAGAAATAATAGTAGACTGCAAGGCGAAATTATGTCCTAACCACTCATAGAAAAAAATCCGAAAGAATTTTCTTCTTATGATAATTTGCAACACTTGCCTTTTTTTAAAAGGCTGTTATTATTATTACTATGTCCTTTAATAAGGAACATTCAATTTATACAATTTTTTTTCTGTTTGTATCGAAAATATGTGTGTGAGGTGTATTGCTTGTATATTCTGTTATTCGATGGGCATTATTTCGGAGTAACATTGCAATGAAGTCATTATTAACAGTTACAAGTTTACAGGACAATGAGGAATCTTCAAAAACATAACACAACTCTTTGCCTGCTTTGCCATCTTTATTTTATGCAAAAGAAGAAGCATCAATTACCTCACTTCCTACTTCTTTTTTTTGTAAATCTCCAATCGATTCATTTATAAATGACATTGATAGTATTAATCAACATGGTTTCTTCTTTGGACTATTCAAATCTATTCTATTCAAACGAATATACTTCAATCTGATAAGCATATTAGAATCTTCGCAGCAAGTGAAAGCAATTTATGCAGACTTTAGTGAAGGTTTCAATGTGATTGATTACTCCTTATTAATTCATAAAGTATTGCTGTACGGCATATACATTTTTTTATTGTTAGAGAAGCTACTAAGATGGGATGCAAGTATTGAATCGGTTACTTACGCAATTCCGATCAGGTTGCGTAACTGCTACATAGATATACCTGGTGTCAACGAGATCATGTATCAGCCCGCCATTTATTTATTAGTTAAAATAAAACTTTGAAATTCGGACCGTATATATGAGTGATTGGTGGGCTTCTTCAGGTGCACTCAGTTTTTCTATAGCACTTCTGTTCCTCTAAAAATTTGCCATCTAGTGCAGGTCAACTTTTGACATTTCTGTCAAAGATAGCGGTATCTGTTAAATTTATCCATTCTATTCCATTATTGCTTCGCAGCAATTGTCGAAATGTAACAACCATCAAAGTTAGCTTTGAAAACAATTAAGGAACGTATTTTACACACTTACACACATTGGCGAAGGAAATATGTATTTCACGTTGAAATTACTAAAGAAAATAAGATTTTCTTTTTTTCATTTTCAAATGACAGGTACTCGTTTTTTTAAATAGAAACACCTATTTTTTATTACAGTGCCTATTGGCATAATTTTTAGCTTTGCTGCGGTTTAGTGGTAGACAGGTAGTACAAAATATAAAATGTTTTAAAAGTAGTCTAATCTAAAGCAACGGAACAATTACATTTCAAATGAAAAAAACACAGTTTTTTTCGCAAATGCGTGTAAATGTGAAAAATACGTTTGTTAATTGTTTTCAAAGCTAACTTTGATGGTTGTTACATTTCGACAATTGCTGCAAAGCAGTTTCACTTTAATGGATAAATTTAACAGATACCGCCATCTTTGACAGAAATGTCAAAATTTGACCTGCACTAGATGGCAAATTTTTAGAAGAAACAGAATATGAACAGAAATAATACATGTTGTATTTAAAAATTCAAAATTAACGTCACTTCCGGTTTGACCGGAAGTGCTATAGAAAAACTGAGTGCACCTGAAGAAGCTCACCAATCAGTTATATATACGGTCCGAATTTCAAAGTTTTATTTTTATGTTTATGTATGTATGTATGTATGTTTATTGGTCATCAAATATACATGACAAGTCACAATAATGTCAACAGATAAATATATATGTATATGTATAGTACTATAAGATATTACACACAGTAAGAATATACTAATGATAAAAATAAATAAACAAACACACAGATTGCCAAACATGTTAAAACAAAATGAAACTAATACTCATTATCAAAATATTCCGCAATACTATATAAGGATTTATTTAATAACATCTTTTTTACTTTCATTACAAAGTGTTGTATATTTAATGTTTTAAAATGCTCAGGTAAATGGTTATACATTTTAACACCCCAATAGTCTACACCGTGTTGGGTCGAGTTTAAACGGTGATAGGGGATAACGAAATTTTCTCGGTTTCGCGTGTCATATTCATGTAAGTCTGTGTTCTTCTTGAAGCGTGTTTTGTTGGAGTGCACGAACTTAACGCAATTGAGAATATAGACGCTGGTGATCGTAAGTATCTTTTGGGTTGTAAAAGCTTCTCTACAGGAATCAGTATGATGCATATTACACAACACTCTGAGAGGTTTTTTTTTTGCAGAATCTGAACACGTGCACTATCCATGGAGGCGCCCCATTTTAACTAATAAATAAATGGCGGGTTGATACATGATCTCGTTGACACCCGGTATAACATGCAAACTTAAAATTTTGCTTGGCGATCTCAAAATATGCACTTACCACAACTAGAAGGGCAACTGCTTGCATTTATAAGATGCATGATGCAAATAAATTATTGATATACATAAAACAGTATTTATTTGTCCTTTGAGTTTTTATTGTATCTCTGTAATCTTGAGACTGTCCGTAGTTTATTTTATTACGCATCAAATATCAATTTATATTTAGTGAAATTATAAATACGTTAGGCAATTTTAGATACAAACCCTCTAGAATTGTATACTACTAATAGAAGTGTAGCATTACTGCAAAATGAATGATACATAAGAACTACTGCTCGAATATTATATGTCAATCCTAGCACCATATGTAAACTGAAAAGTAAATGAGTCGTTAAGAATGGGAAATCTGGAAACTGGGAATAGTAGAGCCTAAAATATGAGGATTGACGGCGGCATGCCTTATACAAATGTTGCTCGTTTAAGAGATAGGTGTTCAAGTTAATAATTTTATTTCTAAATTTTCAAATAACTCAGCAAGTTTTTATAGAATCAACTTGAAAATTGCATTATTTCTTGTTATTGTTTATTATTTACCTGAGCTTCGTATTTAAAAATCAAAAATTGTATTAATAGGTCGAACTGCATTGAAACTTTAGAAGGCAAATATCTCGAAAACGGATCAAGATATCAACATCAAACAAGTATGTATTTTTCGCATCAATTTATCTATTCAGCAGTGTGTAATCAGCGCCACGTATGAGCAACGTTAAAATTGATGTCAAATTCTTATTCGTCATGCTGAAAAACATAATTATACCAATTTTCAAGTTGATTCTATAAAAACTTGCTGAGTTATTGGAAAATTTAGAAATGAAATTATTAACTTGAACACCCTGTATCTCTTAAACGAGCAACATTTGTATAAGGCATGCGGCGGTCAATCCTCATATTTTAGGCTCTACTATTCCCAGTTTCCAGATTTCCCATTCTTAACGACTCACTGTGTATACACTATGACCGCAAAAATGATTCTTTTAGTGATTTTTTCTTTTTTAAAAATGTTTCTTGCGATGTCATCACTAAGGTAGCACGAAAATATCATTTGGAGTTTTACAATAAATCGTAATGTGTGCATTTACCAAAATATTGAAAAGTGTCGTGAGTCAAAACTATTTTAGGATTCCAAATGTAAACTTAGGAGAAATAAGTTAGCTTTTTAATTTTTTTTAAAGGATATAACATTAATTCCTTTGTGTAAATTTGTACAGTAACCGTGTTTATATTCGTGTTAAGATAGATTAGGTCTCTTCAGTGCGACTCAAATTCCTTCTAAATTTGTTGTTGTCGTTCTAGCTGTGCGACCTGTGCATTAGTTTCGCCGTGTACAGAATATCTCCCGAGAGAAAAAGTATCGGGATAGATTAGTTACATTGTACTGTAATAGTAATAGATCCCTCATATATGCAAATATTAAATCATTCTTTACTTTCTGGCTTTATTTAGAAATGTCATACAAAAAGGTTTTACATTTGCTTAATAAGAAAAACACTACTAAATCAAAAAAGAGATTATCTAAAGAATATAAACAGTCGCTCATATTTAGTTAAACTTCTTTGCAATTGTGAAAGATTCTTAACTAAATATTGACAGAATCATTTCAGAATCATTTAAAAAAGGCTGAGCTCAAGTCATGTGACTTGGTCGTTTGCATATCACATTTGATTGAATTAAGGAATAGATTCAAGGAAAGACTTGCGGGGATAGCTTGTAGCAGACTTTACACATCCACGGTTGAAAATTGCGTTGGCAAATTTACTTTTGTTGAGATAAATTGCTCAACATCGTGTTAAGTCGATATTTCATCGGATATGTCAATATATTTTATCTCTGACTAGACCAGGAACACTCCGGAAGTGATCTGATGCTTAACAAAGTGGACTAAAGTCATCAAGTAAGCTAAGAGTATAAACTGTAAGTTTGAGCAAACAGGTTTCGCGTTTAATGCCTGGTGACAAAGAGGATAAGTCGAAAAACTGCAAAAAAGTCCAGATTCACGCCGTTATTAAAACAATAATGAAAGGAGAATAATCAATATTAACACTTGCTTCAAGTGTACTCAGCGTTAGTCCAGTCATAATATAGGGAGTAATCCGAAATCATGTTGATATCCCCATAAAAAAAAAATCATTTTGGGCAACTTTTCAGATCGCATACAGTTGAAGAACGAGGAGTTCGCCAACATTATGTTCCAAATGGATCACTCTGGAGTAAATTTTCTCCATTATAATCAGGCTGTGGTCAGGAAGAATAGGCACAGCATTTATTTCGAAAGTTATGATATTGTTGTCCTTATTCCTATCTTATCTTTCAATTCCTGAAATATTTCCACTTATAGGTCAATAAAACAACAATTAATTAAATACCAATTTATTCCAGAACATATAATATTATGTTTTCGTTAATAAGACTTCTTCAGTGAAAGAAATTGACATTTAATATGTGTCAAAATACTAATAATACTAATATGCTCTGGAATAAATTGGTATTTAATTAATTGTTGTTTTATTGACCTATATTTCAGGAATTGAAAGATAAGTACAAAATTTATATATTAATTCTTATTCCTGTCGGTAAAGATAATCATTGTGCATGTAGATTTGTTTCAGTCCACCATTTATTTCCAAACTCAAAAACAATTATTTCTCATCAGTAGTTTCAAAAAAAACAGGTTGATTCAAACAGGTTATCTCTTCAAAAAGCAAACATTTTGAGAAGTTTATTTTTTGATTTACTTCATCCTCATGTCTCTCAATTTTTAATCTTGCTTGTCACACAAAGCTGTCGTTGGAGTGTTTTTGATGAAAATAACTGTCGAAATAGACAGCAATCCTCAGAAGCTTCATGTGTTCGATAAAGTGGTGACTAATAACTGGAAATTTCGTTAGTGTGTATAGTGTAGGATCAGTGTGAATTGGTTTGGTCTATATCCTATACGATTTTCAATATTTCATTACCTTGCATTTGTGGCAGTCTTGGCTTATCTAGCTTTTACAGTCAATATGTCTAATAATAGTTAATAGATTTATACACATTTTTTTATTATATCCTCTATTGATTTCTTTTACAAGGTCTCATTATTTTTTCAGAGAAAAATAAACACATTGTTTAATCGTAATTAATTAATTTAATAATTTTATGTTATGAAATCTTAATTGATTAATTCACTAATGCATGTCGATTGAATTGAATAGATAAGTTTTTCATAAAAGAATCTAATGCAATCGTAAAAACATGGATGGTATATATGTTTGTACGAATATTACGAAATTTGTATGAGTATCTTTTAAAATGAGCAGGTTCTGAAAAAAAATGTGAAAGTTCATCTATAAATATAGCTCATATACATACTTATATAGTAAAACAAGATATCTTATATAAATATATGGGTAGTTCTTAGAAGAAAGTTTGGGTATATCGGTAATCTAATAAATTTTAGATCTTATCGGTTGACTAACGTAAACATTGTAAAACTTACTTACGATGATGTACTGGATCAGGTAGTAAGTAGCTGCTTATTAGTGTTTTATACCTCCTATCGTTATATACTGTTATTTATAAAATTTATATTGGAGAAGCATTAAGAGATTAAGTATATCGAAATAACAACTTCCTGATTTTGATACATGCACTTGAAATTATTATAGCATCACTTAATATGTAAAAATATGGATTAAATGATCCTTTTGAATTAGAGCACTACTTCAATATTGTCGTATTATATATTATTAGAGACTTATGGCAAACTACTTTAAGGGATCCTTTATTAAAAGAATCCTTTATTTTGACAAGTGCGCTTGCGCATTTCATTAAAATTTAAAGGTATGCCGTTATTAAAATACAGGTCGCCTGTATTTAATTTAAATAAGGGAACTCGGAACTTTATTTAAAGTTGCTTTTACTTTGACAGCAGAACCTACCATTTTGCATAGTTGAGGTTAAGTGACTCTTACATTGCATGTAAACCTAACCTCAAACGCAACTGTCAATTTAAAGGAACTCTCATTAATGATGACGCGGTTGCAATAACTCTCTTTATTATTCCAACATTTAAGTCCTTTATTAATGTATCCTTAATTAAAGTTGGCACTTATTTCGTGTTTGCAATAACTCTCTATTATTAAGTATTGATGTAACGTTATTTAACAATATGACATTTTCTGATTTTATTCACTTCAATCTTTGTCTGAGAACCTGGGATTTCTGAGTTACATTTTATATATATGCTGAGTAAAATCTGTTCAACTAAGGGTGGGTTTATCAACTTGAGGATAAATAAATTAACTTGCAGATAAAATTTTATTCGTAAGCTAATTACAATGAAACGTTTATTGAGTGTTAAATAGAAGTTATCTGCAAGATAAAGCATTGTAGTTGCTAAATTTTATCTGCCAGTTAGCAATATCTGTCAGTTACTTAACTAACACTTTTATCTTCACATTGATAAACCCATCCTAACTATGATCAACATAATTTAAAATAGGGTAAACATGGTAAAATTGTCGACCAAACTGTTTATATTAATTTCTAAAAGATACAGACTATTATAGACATTAAATTTGAACGAGCTTATTGCATTATTACCAGGGACTCGGACCCAAATAAAATAACGGTTCTGGTCCGGTTCCGGTCCTAGTGAAAATGAAAGATATCAGTTCAGGTCCGGTTCCAGTTTCGAAAATATTATTTCAGTACGGTCCGCAAAAAAATTTCGGTCCAAACGATTTTTTTTTGTCCAATTTTAATAGTTTAATAGTTGAATTCTTAGGTATACAGCCCTGTTCTATTTGATATGAATTTAAGATGTCAATTCTTATTAAATGCATAATAAAAGCTCTATCTATTATTATTATTAGTAGTAGAAGTTCCACTATTACATAGTTTCTGCTGACTTTGTTGCTCAGTTTCTTTTTGTCCTAAAAATATCTCCACCTCATCACTGGTGGATGTGGATGCAACTGTTGCGTTTTCAGAGTCTGAAGAAGTGAAACCTATCAAGATCAATTTCTGCAAAGCTAGTTAAAAGCATCAATCTGGTCCATAGTTTCTTCAAATGACTTTTTGCCTTCTCGACTTCATCAATATTCAAAATTACTTCCTGTAAGGATGACATCACTGTTGAATAAAATCTTTTCTCGATCTTTCATATTCTTTATTACCGTTTTCGCAAATGGTAACGCAATTTTTTCTGTTGTTAACTTGTATGCTTGCCAATAACCGGTAAATGATCCCAAAGTCAGCTGTTCACGTTGCAATTTTTTAGTACACTTTCTAGAACGTTCTAAGACTAAGACACAATTTCAAGAATTCTTTGCTATTCCATTTCAAATAAGTTTTTAAAATTATAAAATTTCGTAAGCTCTATTTCTTTACCAAAATCCTTTAATTGCAGTAAACGTTTAAGCGTATCAAATGTGGATCCACATTGGGTTATCGAAAACTGAGTATTAAGAAAAAATGAGCCTAAAATCGAAAATATCGTTTTAATTTTTAGCGATTCTGGTTCAGTAGTTAAACGTAATTTAAAATCGAATTTAGGTTCCGTTTCGGTTCCGTTCCCCAAAAAATAGCAGTTCTGGTCCGGTTCGCCCTTCAAAAGGTTCCGGTCCTGGTCCCTGGTTATTACTACTATTTTGTTACGTTACCTAATTTAAAACGGTCTTTTTTCGGATTTTTACTCTAAATTCGATTATCTAACGCACATCTAGTTGGCTATCAATTTTTAAAACCTGATTAGCAGATAACTATAGTGGGATAGAAATTCCACAAGAATTGGTTGCAGATAAATACGTACTTCAATTAAAAAATTGAATAATACCTCATCCGCAAAATCTTTATTAATAGCTGATTATTCCTTGGTGGAAACAGTAGGTATATACGCTTGCTTGTAGTTGCTGTGGTTTATAGGTGGGGAGTTCTAACACCAGTTGTTGAACACTTTTCAAAGTGTCTGAAACGTATGAAGAATTTCGGATACTCTGTTATCTGGAACTTGGATAACAACTGGATAATAATTAACTGGTGTGTGGTCAAACGATGATTTTCTATTTTCATGTCTTCGAAGTATGCGTATTTTCTCTCTTAAAGTTTCTAAAAAGTATAATGATCTTGTACATATATCACTTAAGGGTTGGATAAAATTTAACTGGCGGATGGTTTGGTTTATTATTGGTAGATGCTGAAACACAAATTTTTGTTGTTTTTTTGTAGTTTAAAGGGATGAAATAATTAATTCTTACACTTTAAATGCTTGACTATTTTTTAAAGTCTTTTAAGTTTCTTGTTTTATGTAGCATCGAGCTCACATACGTACTTCTTTTTAAATGTTATGGACGTTTTTGAAAAAATTATTTGGTGGTTTAATAGTCTCAAACGATGGCCAATAAATTTCCAATAACTGTAGTTTCTGCATTTCTGTATTTTGGTGAATAAGCGGTGAGTTAATCTGTTTGTGAAGTTTTGTGTTGTCAAATTTGCGGACCTTCAGAAAGGTGGTAATCCACGCCACAAGTTGATCGTTAATTTTTCTCAGCAGTGTTTTAGTGGCTTGTATATGATTGTGGCAATGGGATTTAGATGATATAGATAATTATTGTATCATTCTTAATAGCATTTTTGATAAATTTATAACTATTACGAACGGTTACCTCGTCATAAAATAGACTAATCTCTTGCCATTTCGCTTTTCTATTGATGGAATATTACTTAGTGTGAAAGGATAGGAGTCTTCAGTTATCCATGTGTTCGCTTGAAAATTGTTGTGGGAGTACGGGTGTATCAAACAAAAAGAGAATGCACAATTGTAACTCCTAACATTCCCAACGCTTTAAAAGAGAATTTGTTAAGATTGTTATTTGATTACATTAATACATCACAAGGGAAAGATAATGTTGCACAATTAGTTACGGTAAACCGAAGATTGCTCATTCGACAATAGAGAATTGACACTAAAAATAAGGGGAGACCAAGAACAGAACCTAAGAACAACACTTCTTCTCAATGTACGAACTTCGTAAATAAGTAAAAACAAAAAAGATTTGGTGCGAGAATACTTCATAGTTAGAGACTATAAATATGTTTTAAGACACAAAATTAATGCAACTGTATAGTTTATATAACAAAATTCGAAAGATGTGACTTCAAAACTTAACATAAAGGTGTTTTGGTTACTCTTAAGTGAAAATTATACTTTAGATATAAATAGAAATTTTAAATTGTTACAGGAATTCCACCTCCACATCATCAACAACAGCTAAGTCCTGACAGTACAAGCCCGTCGATATCGGAAAGATCGATGCCGTCCGAACCTCCGGTCACCCATGGGAGCGATTCCGGTTTACAGAATCCGGAAGACGACCAAGACGAGGACGAATCCAGCCAGCAGCAGCAAAGCACCGGTCACAAGAAAAGGAAACGACGGGTCCTGTTCTCGAAAGCACAAACCTACGAATTGGAAAGGCGATTTCGTCAGCAGCGGTATCTGTCTGCGCCGGAAAGGGAACATCTAGCATCGATCATAAGGTTGACACCGACTCAAGTGAAAATTTGGTTTCAGAATCATAGGTAAGGTAATTTTTAATATCCATAAGTAGCAAATAATAAATATGACCACGAATAACACGTGGTTATACATTATGTATAAAAATGATAAATAGAAAATAAGATAATGGAATAAAGTTATGTATGTAAAGGTTATATTATCTTCATATCTTTGTGTTTTTTGTATTGTAAATTTTTAACGTCGATTTAGATAAAGAAATTTTTCATTGACATTGGTGCACGTACATTATTAAAATGAGACTATGTTTATATATATTTTATCACATACATATCTTTTCGCTTTATTGTCTTTATTAGCTGCATATTAGAATAAATCATTATTAAGATAATACTGTAAGATGCATGTTGTGATAAAAGTTTCCTTTCCTCCGTATCAAAGTGCAAATTAAAATTCTTTGATGTAGTATTTTAGGAAATTATAAATGACAAAACTGAAATGACACTAATCAAGTGTTCATTTGTTTCATTCTTCTATTTCTTGAATTGTTACATTTGTTAATATTAATTTTACATACGCTTAAATCCAATAAAATATATATTTTCAATGGGTCGAAAGTCAGTTTTAACACTTGGATCCTATTTTCTTGTTTCTACAATTCACAAAGAGGGATGAGAGGGGAGGGAGGTCTGTGGTGTTTAGAATCATTATTTCGATTCTTTTTATAAATTTTGATAATTCCATGAGCGTTTAAATTCATTGTGAAGATGTTCAATGCACCGAAACAATCTCAAACATGCACTTTCATGTAATATGCTCAACACTCTTTTGCAAAATTAATTTTCTATGAATTGCTGAATGCATTTAGTCCAAGACTAATGTTAAAAAAGAAGATTCATCCGAGAAGTTAGGTCAATTTAAAATTTTTATCTATGCACAGTGCACAGCAAAATTGCTTCAAACGTGAGCTTTTAAAGTATATTCTTGTTTGTTGAATTTTATTACTAAATAGTTTATTCATTCATCTACAGTGTGTCCCAAAATGTTTTATACAAGTGGAGAAAAAGTTTATATTACATTTCACAAAAAAAAGTTCTTGATAAAAAGCTCAGCATGACTTGTAGATCCATAATCAATAACAACATTTTTAAAACATTTGCTGGAATACAGGGAAAATCAAAATTAAATGTACAGACTGTAGTGATTTTTCCAGATAAAACTCACTTGTTAGATTAATGCGCTTTGGAATATGTAATAACTGTCAACAAATGTCAAGTGTTACATCAGTATGTGTTTACAATAATTAGAAATGCCGTTAAAATTGATTTTTCCAGATAAAAATTACAAGATATTGTTAATTACTTAGATTATTTATTGACTAAAGAAATAAGAGAAATTATTTAAATATTACGAAACTTCAACGTATCCACCCTCCCTTTCTAAACAGGTGACTGTTCGATGATTAAATTGTTTTATGATATTTCTAATTACATCTGCAGTTATAGCTTCACATGTTTCTCTAATGATTCCCTCAAGATGATCATCTCGAAATGGCTTGTGAAGGTATGCTCTTTCTTTCAAGTAGCCCCACAAAAAAAAATCTGGAAACTTGTTCTATAATTGTCTTCAACAATAAGAACAATTTTAATTTTATCTTCAATAGTCAATTTTAACGGCATTTCTAATTATTGTTAAACACATACTGATGCAACACTTGACATTTTTGGACAGTTATTACATATTCCAAAGCGCATTAATCTAACAAGTGAATTTTATCTGGAAAAAATCACTACAGTCTGTACATGTAATTTTGATTTTCCCTGTATTCCAGCCAATGTTTTAAAAATGTTGTTCTTGATTATGGATCTACAAGTCATGCAGAGCTTTTTATCAAGATTTTTTTTGTGAAATGTAATATAAACTTTTTCTCCATTTGTATAAAACTTTTTGGGACACACTGTAAATATATTGATGTTCATTCCTGACACGCCATCTATTTAGAAACAGTCGAACTGTAGAAATTACAACCTATTTTGATTTATTATATAACTTCCTACTATTTTATGCCGAAGAAGTTGATATGGGGATATGATTTTTGAAGTGAGAATATTAGGCATCTACATACATAGTTGAATGCAATACATCTATCGAAATTTGTATATTAAGAAAGAAGATGTAATGTTTTTGCACTAAAAATTGCAAAAGCTTCATTTATCATATGTGCACTGTAAAACTTCTCAATGCAGGAAGCTCACTTTAAAATTGGAATAATCGTGTTGATTATAAGTACTCGAAATATTCAAGTTTTTATAGTATTCGTTCCTCTTGGCAAAAATTTCATGTATTCTAGAAAATTAACAGCATTATTTTTGATAATACGCAACTGGCAAAATAATGACTTGTCTTCAGCATTATAATAAAATTTGTTGATAAAACAAAAAAGAAACAACTTGGTTGATGAGAACATTTAAATAATACAAGTCTAAAGAAAAAGGGATCAATAAGCATGTATGTAATGAGATATGCGAAAATAAAGGAATACATCTACACGATTATTTGTTCAATTTTTTTTATGTTTGTTTTTATGTGAAATAACAATGGATTGAGATTTTGTCCCTTTTTTCACTCCCCCACTAGTCCATATTATTATTCTTTCGTTCTAAATGTCTCTTATTCTTCTCAAGATCTTTTATCATACGTACGGCAGATAAATCACTTTATATTTTCATAAACCATGATGGATAAAATGTGGTCAAATAGTTACCAATACATAATTATTACTTATAGTAAAACAGTTAAACAAATACTTTCATTAACGATGACTTACTTTCTGATAACTATTTCAACATAGTTGTTTTTTTTTCTGCTGCTCTGTGTCAGACGTATTTTTCTATTAACTGGAATATAGGTCAAACATTTTCCATGATCTGATTTCTTTTCATTACATCTACATCATAGGTACGCAATATTTGCTCTGTACATACATTGATCGATAAAATCTAATTAAATTATTGGTTGTACTTATTTATGTACTTTATCTTGAAATAAATTAAAGACGTATGTGTACAAATAAAAAGAAATTGAGAAATCTTAGACAGAGATATACATATATTACAAGCCCAGTTTAATTTTTAAATCTACAAAATACGCAGTATTTATACAGAAAATTTTGCACTCAGAAAAAGTGGTTGTACATACCAAGATTACATTTGCTGTCGTACACATTCATATTGCTTGCCCAACATTGCACCTGCCTCGTAACGCCAAGATTTGAAGATAACGCAATAAATTGTCAAATATCTGACATTATTTATATTAAAAAGAATATTATGTAGAAATTAACTATTACATAAGAATGTTTTTTTTAATTTACTTACTTCATTTACAAAAATATGGTCTCTTTTATAATGTCAAATAAATACAGAAGTTTTTTTTTCGGATCTTTAGAGGAAATATGTGCACTGCAGGCAATGTTGGTCTACTCTATTATGGTTTTTAATAAGAATAATAAAAATATTAATTAATAGTAGTTGTTCGCGATGTGAATTCGTCGAATTCAGGGCGCTTCAAGGACGATGACAAACAAAGTAGCTGCTTAATGGTTCCATGTCACGAGTATTTGCTTGTGAAATGAAAGAAGCAAAAGCGTTAGGACGATTGATGACTGATCTAAAATGATTTGGCTTGCAAATACAATCTACCGTCTTTCAATGTGTTAGTGCGAAATGAGGGCACTTACTGTGAAGCACACTAAATGAAGTGTAATGATTTTGGGACGCTTAACGGCTATTACAAAAATTTTGGCGATGTTGGTATGAACCTAACACGATACACATCCGATCAGCTTTGTTTCTATCTCTTCTGATACAAAGGGAACTAGAAAAGTTTTGCAATAAGACGCTACAATAAATTGCAGGAAGCTGCTTCCTGCTGTTTGATGAGACATGTTCATACTTCCACAGTAGCCACTGCGTCAAGTGTGTGGGCTTAGTTATTCATTAGTAGTAGATCCCGATCTGCAAAGAAGAAAACACAAAAGACAGTCACAGCTAAGTGGTACACATACCAGTGCCTGCCTAAAGTCATCAAATCGATGAAGAACCTGCGGTTAAAGTTACGAATGAACATTTGATTTCTCCATCATGAGAACGCTCTAGTTCACCGCGCCAAAGCTGGCAACGAATATTTGACCACTACAGGACTGAGTCTTCATCATCACCCTCTTTACAATCCAGACTTTGTTTCCTGCGATTTTGCTCTGTTTCCAAATGTGAAAATAAAACTGAAAGGGAAGCGATTTTTCTGAAGGCTTGTGAACAGTTTAACAAATAATATGGAATATAACGTTTGTCAGTTATTCTTCAGGAAAATATGCTGATATTAGAAAGTACTTCTACCATGTTTTTTTATACCCAGAAACAAAAATATTTTGTTAGGACTTTGTACGAACTCGATTCTATTTCGATTCTCGATTCGATTTTGCGCTTTATTTTAAGACCACTTCCAAACATGTTATTATACTTCTATTTTATTTCTTATAAACACCAAATCTGTACAGTTTATTGTTAACAATAATTTAACAAACATATTTAAAGGAAAGGTGTATAATTATTTCGGCAATGCTGGAGTGAAAGACTACAAAGAAGTGTTGTATTCGTAAATATTTAGTACGTTTCTACAAGTATCTAATCATTTAACATCTTACATTGCTTTTCTGTTATTTTCAGGTATAAGACGAAGCGTGCAATGCACGAGAAAGGTATGCATGACCAGCAAAATAATAGCTCCGCCCCTTCGCCTAGAAGAGTGGCTGTTCCTGTACTAGTCCGTGATGGTAAACCTTGTTTGAGCGGCAACGGATCCAAACCAACGGAAAGCCTCCAGATACCAGGTTCTCACATGATGATGCCGGCGTACACGCATCAAATAATGCAAGCACATCGAGGTTGGTGGTGAAGAAATGCCAAAAAACGAAACCAAATAATTTTTAAGAGACGATTTTTTTAAATAGATTTTTTTATAAATCTAGTGCAAATTATGTGATTTTTTGAAGTGAAATTGTTATTTGTTGAAAAATCAAAGATTATAATGATAATAACCTGTTTTAAACTGCCGAATTATAGATTCCAACTACATGCATTCCACGTGAATATTCCATTATAAAACGCCATTTTACTCAAATATCAAATTTTTAGGTTATAAAATCTAGTTTTGACATCTAATCAATGATCGTATGCAAGATTAAACTTATTTCAAAATGTTTGTGAAAATCGAATCACATTTTGGATAAAATTTCTAAACTGTAAATGTACAGAAAAAGAAAACTAAAAGAATTATTAATAAAAATGTACTTATCTATGTAGTTTGTACAGATAAATTCGTCAAACAAACATGTTCCTTTTTATCAGCAATCTGTGTATGACGAAAAAAACTAAATTAAATTCGCTTATCGTTTCCATAGGTGATACGATCTAAAAACCTTGTAAAATCGAAATGTATTTCTAAACGTGAACGCCTGTATTTTTACGCCATCTTATATAAAACTTCCAATTTTTCAGGGAGAATCGTTTTACGATTGAATTACAGGCTCGAATTCTGCTGATATTTTCTCTATATTATATACTTATAATATGTGTTTTTTAGCTCATTTTGCTTTAGTGTGTTACGAGAAACGATGCAATTCCCAACGGTGTATAATGTAAATAGTATATTATTTGAATGATAAATTTTTTGTATATGTGTAAATAAATATTTAATAGAAATATTGATAAAAATGAGGTACGATAATAAAAAGAAAGAATGAAATTGTATCTTGTGTAAACTGGCCAGTGTAACGCGTATGTAGTAAAATCAAAACCAAAACATTCCTAAATATGTAGATACCTTTAGATTTTAGTAACTAAGCGTGTGTGTAGATATTCGGGTTTATTAATATAAAATAATAATAGTGTAATGAAAAAACAACAATATGTACAAAAAAAAGTTAATTTATTTCTTCTAAATATAAAGAATTATACAATGAAAACTTGTGTTTTATTTTTAGCCCCTATTGTATCTTAATTCTTATAAATTTTAATGGTTGTCTTGTTAAATAAATAGCAGCTTTTGCAGAGGCTATACTCGGGAGACCTTTACTTAGCTATAATTCTTTGGGCCGAGCATATACTTGGATTGTATGATGATACTTTTTTATGGAGTTTTGGAGTATTTATGTTGGATAAGGTAACATATCGAGTAGGTGTTACAGAATAATCAAAATATAGATATATATTTCGACTTTATATAGTCTCATCAGTACACGATGTAATTAATTTCGTAATGTCAGTTAAAACTTGAGACTCATGTAATGAAATATTTGCTTAATCTCCGTCTAGCTCACTACATGATGTGTTGAGTTTTAACTGGCACTGTAGAACTAATCATATAGTGTACTGATGAAGGTATAGAAAGTTGTCCACACATAAATACTTTCGTATTTATACATTTACGTAATGTCGGTCATATTAAAGTTTCTTGTTACCCTTATATCTGCTTTAGTAGTAATAATGTCGCAATCATGAATGTCGAGTGGGTTACCATGTGTTTATAAAGTGAAGAAATTTCCAGATTTAATTTTAGAATAAATTTGAATGTTGTAAACACATGGATAGTGTACGGCACAACATTTAAAAACAAATAAAACTTGGTTGCAAAAAAAGTACGACAACTCTAACCATTCTTTGCTTATATTGCTATTTTGACAACTAAATAATAAGTCATAAAATAAGATAATACATTAGCTATAATTTCATATCAATTGAACAAATTGTAAATATACTCTTGTATCTTTAAAGTTACAGTTACAGTTAGTTGTTACTTTAGGGTTAATATTAATTATGTGTAATCTATCACATAATTAACAAGATAAAACTGTTAAATCATATCTGATAGTACAAGTACTTAACCGAGCTCATCTACTTTGTCCAGCTGTATACAGAAAATACTAATTAAAAGGGTAAGTGTTCATTTATATTTATTACTTGCTAAACCTCTTGCACTTTTTCGACGTACTCGCTACTGACTGATTTTGATCACAATGGCGGCAAATGATTCAGTCATTTAAACTGACTTTGCTGTCAACAACGAATGGTAAGTCGATTTGGAAAAAATGTCACCCTCCCTCCAGAGAATTGAAACCCGGTTCCTATCGTCCCGCCACAACGATAGTCAGCCGCCTAACCACTACGGCTATCGACCCGTTTCGTAGTCACGTATACAATCCATCTATAATTTGTGACCGAGTGACATTTTAGAGGTTAACGAATTGTAGCCATTGTTGAAAAAAATAAAACTGAAAACTTAGTGGGCACTAGAATATATAATCCTCGTTACAGTGAAGAATTTGTAATGATTGATGGTATCCTTTCAAAAGCAAAGGAATTTCCTTGTGTTTTGATTTTTAAATCATATTAGTAACTGCAGCAATATAAAGTTTATCCACATTTTTTGCTACGCCCCACATTTTTTGCTACGCCTGCCACTTATAAAATTGGAATTTACAAAGCAAATATGATATTTTTACTACTATCTTAGACAAAGGTTTTTGAGTAATGAATACTTAGTTATTGTAACCTGTAAAATCGATGTAATTAATCTAAAAGTACTTGGATTAAAATATGCCTACAAACTAAATTTAAAGTTACATAAATATTACGAGACTGGTGATATGTTTAGTGACATTCATATGGACTGGAATTACACACTTGTGTTCGTAACAAGTACATACATGTCTGCAAAATATACTTAGGTTATAAACTTGTTATATGCTGGGGATGTCGAAAAAATGTTGAAAAGATTTTAAGATTTTTGTTCGATTATGATTACAGATTGTTCATTAGTCTATCTAAAAATGGTAAGAAAGCAGCCTATGTTATATGCTCTAGTGAAAAGAATAAATTCGTAATGTTTAATAGTGCAAGATATAAAATAAACAAACTGATTTAAAAATATTATCTCCGATAATATGGATTAGCACTTAAGTTTTAATTCTATTTTTAAGCCAATCGAGAAAGGTACTATTTCGACTATCTAAACCATTAGGTGTATGTTTTCAATATCATTTTTATACATATGATGATATCATGTAATCTGAAACTATAATTTATTTTAGTATTATATTTACTTAAGTATGTTCAGAACTAGTAATATAAACGCAAAATGTCTTTAACACAAACTTGGCTTATATACATAGTCTGTCCTAGATGCGATGAGACTGGTTCCATCAAAATTCTTAGCGCAGCAATATCTATGAGTGAATGATGGTAGGTGAATGTTCTACCCTTCATTTACATTTTATGTAAAGTCACATTGTGGATATCGGTCGAAAAACCAACAAGGAATAAAGAGCGATAATTATATTCTGTTTTAAATTAGATGAAAGTGGTGTAGAAGCATACGAAACGCTAAAAAATGTGTTTAGGGATGAATGCATGTCCCATGCACA
The DNA here is from genome assembly GCA_023690525.1 of Holotrichia oblita. Classification (NCBI taxonomy): domain Eukaryota; kingdom Metazoa; phylum Arthropoda; class Insecta; order Coleoptera; family Scarabaeidae; genus Holotrichia; species Holotrichia oblita. The sequence continues at coordinate 117,992,359 of CM043018.1, forward strand.
CAATTTCGGTTGGTTTGGCCGATTCAGTGACGTTCGTGTGGACAGAGCAGCGGCGCCAAAAACTACTCGCAATGAAGAAAATGTCGAGAAAGTCAAAGAAATTCTTTGAGGCGACCGCTGTGTGTTTGCAAGACTCGTCGAAAGAAAAAACTGGAATACCGAAATGCACAGTCTATCGAATTTCGACCGAAGATTTGGGCAAATAGAAGGTCTGTGCGCTTCGCGCCACACTCTCTGATAGACAACCAAAAAGATTGGGGAGTTCAGGATTGCAAAGACATGTTAAAAATGCCCCAAAGAAGTCCGACAAACGTGTCAACCACTGTAACTGACGATGAAATATGGTGTTTTTAATACGAGCCAAAAACAAAACGTCATTGTGCAGCATGAAAGTCACCAGAAGAAGCAAAAGAGAAAAAATTACGCTTTGAGAAGAACAAAATCAAGACAATGCTGACCGTTTTTTTCGATTTAAAGGGAATTGTTCACTATGAACTTATCCCAGAAGGTCAGACGGTGGACGCAGAATTTTATCTGGGAGTTCTACATCGATTATGGGCCAGAATTCGACGAGTTCGACCGAGATATCGAGACCCAGGAAGTTGGTTTTTGTTGCATGACAATGCAACATCGTACAAAGCCATCTTCATCAAAAAAGGCATCGTTATCGATCATCCACCGTATTCACTTGATTTGGCTCCGTGCGACTTCTGGGTATTTCCCACACTGAAATTGGCGATGAAAGGAAACTGTTTCGATACCATGCCTGCCATCTAAAAGATTTTGACTGCTATACTGAAAGTCATTTCAGCTAATGAGTATAAAAAATGTTTCGAAAAATTTGTCAAACGTTTTCTGCGTTGTATTGACTCAGAAGGAGACTATTTTGAATAAGCAAGAATAAAAAATCAAAATAATAAACGCTTTGTAGGTGTAGAAGGGTGCTATCTCTTCAACTGATCCTCATTTTTTAGTTGAAGCTGCGTCATGCTTGTTACATATATGTATACATATTTGTTGAAAAGATATCGTTAAAATATACAAATTAGAAACAATAACAGTACAGTAAAAATATATCAAACTTTTATCTCTGTATCTTCACACTTAATCTGACATTTGCAATATTTTGTTGCTTGTGTTTATTTTTACTGTTTCAATTACATAATTTCAGTAAACAATTTCCTAATTCTCATTCCTTTAATCTAGACGTGTATAAATAACAGCTAATAACAATAAAAGCAAGTACCGGAAAGTCATTTCAAATTACTTGATGATTTTAAAATCCTACCAATAATTAATAAAACTTATATGATCGATGAATAAGTAAGTCTATTATAAAAGTAAAGAGAACCTAAAAGAGAGATAAAGATTATTTGAAAAAAAATATTCTGGATATGGAAAGAAACCAGGACAAATATAATCTGTTGCCATTAGCATGTACTTTTTTTATCTGATATATGTGTTTAATTAAACAGTTCAATCAAATTTAAAAATAGGCTAACGACAATAGTAATTACAATTAAATTCCACATAATGTACGACTCTCCTGATGATCTGGTTACACGATCGAAAATCGTGTTTTGACCGATGCGTATGAAAAACGTTATCTCTCCTTACCCCATTATTTATTTTCGTTATCGCAAAACAACCTGGCAGCCTGGCAGCGTTATCTCCATATACTTAACAGCGATAACGTTCTCTGACAGTTTAATATAAATACACTGATTTAATCAGAATATTGTGTTTATTAAAAAATCACCGAATAAACTCAGATACAAATCCCAAATATATCCGTTGAACTTGTATATGTGATTAATGCAAAGCTTTTTAATGTTAGCATCAATTCAGAACCCAATTTCCACTAATGCCGGTCTTTATCCTTATCGACTTATACATTGATCTGATTTTTGTCTGATTAATACCACAATTAGAGTAGCTTTACTTAAACACCTAATAAGAGAGTATAATAGTTTATTTGGTAAGAAATGATAATCTTCGTCGAAATTAATATTTTCATGGCATCCTTTTTTATAGCAAAGTTATCGTAATGCAATTTTTATATTGAACAATTTTTGTTAGATTATTGGATCATTTATTTATATAAAGAACAGGTATTAATTAATAATATATTGCTTGCTTTTGTGTGATAACTTTATTTATCTTTCGGCGAACTTCATAATTCTTCGTTCATAGAAAGACTCGTCTTTATTAGATGGAAAACTGAAGAGGGTCGCGGTTAGCAACCTCATTTGAAACAAGTAGAAGTCTGATGCTGCAGTTCAGTTGATTTTGTTTTGAAATACCAGGCCAAGATCACCGATTAAGGTTGAGATCTAGATCAACATAAATTGTTAACCACATACCTATTAAGACTGATGATGTTTATGTCAAATTAATTTCAGTTGTTTTAAATTTTAGTTCTGATGGACGCAATAAAATAATTATAGTAGGAAAATAACTTTCTTGGGTCGAAAGGTGGTCAAAGTCAACGGATAAGAACACGAGAAAACGGTGTAATTGCGATATCAACAAGAAATATAAAATCTTAATAATTTAGAGAAGCATAAATAAGATATGAAGAATTGAAAATATAAAGCGTGGAATATAAGAAGTTTTAGCTTAAATCACGGCAGGGCTTCCCAATGGGACGATAAAATTTTAAAATAATTGACGGCAAAAGGGGTCAATAATAACTACAAGTGTTATTTATATGAGTTTGCATAAATTGTTAAGAATTTTGGAATGTTGAAATTTAAAGATGACACGCCTAATGTGAAACCACGACTCTGTACAGTCATAATTGCATAGTTTATGACGTTCAACAGGTTATAAATCTACTCAATAGCCATTTTGCATCTGCATTATTGTCTACTTTTTCGTGGAGAATGCGAAATAGTTTTCAGAAATGTCCTATGACACAATGTTTTTAATAAATTTCAAAACCTTTGTTAAATCTTTCATATTTAACCTATTTTTCGTTTACAGCAAAATAATGATGAAATGAAAACCTATAAGTTTGATTCTTTACTTCAAGGTACCTACCTATTGAACAATTTAATATAATAAAACAATTAATAATTTTTTTTTTAATGTGTGGTGGGTGCTTAGTTGCAGTGACTCTGTAAGCTGTATTACTTGTCTGGCTATCACTGCAACTCTTGCGGTGTAGTTTAGTGTGTGTAAGTTCTGTTTAAATGGCTTTGTTACAGCATCATATCGCCTTTTATGATGCCGCGCTGTTAATCACTTTGCTCCCAACAGCGAATGGCAAGTCGATCCGGGATTAAACTCTCTGAAAAAATGTCACCGTCCCTCCAGAGAATTGAACCCCGGCACCTATCGTCCTCTCACAACAATAGTCAGCCGCCTAACCACTGCGGCCATCGACCCGTTAATAATAATAATAGTATCTTTATTGACACATCATCGTACACAAAAAAAAGAAATAGAGTAAAATGATTACGATCTACAACATAAGTATATAATACTATATTACAGTTTTCATATACAATACATAAACACGTACACATATACGATGACATTCAAAAGGATCATCATCAGGTGAAATCCTGTTCTTCCTGATGATCCTAGGTTTTAGAAAATAACAAAAGAAGCCATTAAAAGAAAAATTAAAATGATAGCTTAATAACGAGAATGCTCACTAACAACTCGCAACAGAAAAAAAGAAATTCCAAGAAAAAAAAAACTTAAGAAAAACTTAACCGTGACATAGAAGGCATGTATTAAGACGACTTTACTCGCTGCTCGGACATCAGGATCGCAGTGACAGCCCGCTTAAATGTATGGAAAGATAATGATTTGGTCTGAAGAGATAGGTGGTTCCATATATTTGCACAAACATACTTAAAGCCTCTTTTAAACTGCTGAGTAGAGTGACAAGGAACATCAATGAGATCCCTTCTGCGAATATTGTTGTTGTGCACATCAGTTCCAAATTTAATTTTCTCGACTAAATATGGTGGCGTACCAGAATTTAGAATTTTATACAAGAAGCAAGAAAAGTGTAACTGTCTTCGTCTTGACATATTTAACCAATTTGCTTCAATGAGTTTATGTGAAATTCTATGACCCCTTCTAATACCAAATATAAATCTAAGACATGAGTTTTGTAAAACCTGAATTCTATGCATGTCAAGTTGGTCTAAACATGTATTATAAATTATATCACAAAAATTGAAATGAGAAAGAACCAAACTGTCACATAAGGTTTTTTTTATAGATGTATTGAGCAAATGTCTGTGAGAATATAGCAGTTTCAAATTGAAATAAGCTTTTCTAATACACATGCTTATATGACCTTTAAATGTCAATTTATTGTCCATTACCAAACCTAGATTTTTCACCTCCTTATGGCACTTCAGTTGCACATTGTTAATATGAAGAACGAAGTTTTCCATAACCGGTGGCTTACTTCTAGGACCAGAAAACATTATAAATTTGGATTTATTCTCGTTAATATCAAGGAAATGTTGTTTAGCAATAATAAAAAGATTGTTCAGATCTACGTTTAAACTTTCAATAGCCGTCGCGGCATCCCCAACATGAAATGATTTATATACCTGAATGTCATCTGCATACAAGTGGAAAGAGCATGAGAACCTGTGAAAGAAAAATAAATGGGAAGTGTAAATTGAAAAAAGCAATGGGCCTAGTATGGATCCCTGTGGCACTCCGGATTTTATTGATTTAACATCAGAAGATAACTCGTTGACAAGGACCTGCTGGCCTCTGTTGTGTAAATAGTTGCAGAAAAACAGTACCGCATTGGGACTTAAACCAATATAATGGAGAATGGATAATAGTAAAGTATGATTAAGTCTATCAAATGCTTTCGAGAAATCTAGCAATACTAGAGCAGTCACCATGCCAGAATCGGCTGCCGTAATAATAACATCAGTAATTTTACATAGTGCAGTTTCACAACTAAACCCTGATCTGAATCCGTACACTGCACACCTGGAAGTATAAGAAAATTAGAGATATGAGCACGTAGCAGTTTTTCCACTATCCTTTCCAACACCTTCGACAAAACTGACAATATACTAATAGGGCGCAAATCCGATAGAGCATCAGGGGAGCCTTTCTTGGGGATCGGGATTACAAGTGCATTCTTCCACAATGAAGAAAATGAACCATTGCACAAGCAAAAATTAAATATGTGAGTTAGAATAGGTGTAATAGTAGGGGTTATCATTCTTAAAGATATACCGTCAGTGCCACAGGAATTTGAAGACATTTTATGAATAATATCATTTTCCTCAGAATCAGAAGTTTCTTTAAAGTTAAAAATACCTACACCTGGTCTTTGATTGCTTTTGTAAAAATTTAGTAATGTTTGATCCATCCGAGAACCTGAATTAGAACTGGAAGTAAAATATTCATTTAATTCATTAGGATTCGTTAAATGATTGGGAATAACAACAGGAGCCCTATTATATATATTAAGATTGCGCAACTCATTCCACAAAGTTTTTTTGTTGGAGAAGAGCAATTTATGTTCGAGATAAGCTTTGAACTGTATATGATGAATGATATGCGTGGGAAAACAAACGAACAACAGAGTTTACGTGTTGAACCGTATACTGAACAGCGTGGGCCACTAAGAGCGGTAATCGGCTGTATCTCGGAAAGTATTTGTCCTAAATTTTTGGAAATTATCTTCATGTTCCAGATTTTACCGCTAGGGGGCGTAACTGCTATGTTCAAATATAAAATTCCTATTATCTCAGAAAATCGCAGAATAAGCTATAACTTTGATATCATCAATTGAAAGCCCATTTAATACCAGATAATTTTCTTTCCTGACATTTTTTCGTATCTGTCATAAGAGAGGAGAATATTTCCGTTACCCGTTACTATTCAACCTATCCGAATAATCTTGGACTCGTTTGAAAGGGAATTGTGTGAACGTTAAACAGCGTTTATATGCTATATCCGGTAGTTTCAAACTGATAAACTAGAGGTCGCTTTCTGGAACGGTAACTTATTTTTATAATTTTCTTAAAAAAATAAATGGAATGATACAATTGCGTTAATAGGTACGTAGATTTAAATTACACATATTTTACTGAAAACCGCATCTCGATATCTCTATTTGTTCTCAAGTTATCGCAAAAAAGTCCCTGTCTTTGCAGACGTAGACTTAACGACAGAAGATATGAAAAAACTTTTAAGACTTTTTTGGTAGAGCATGAAATCTTTGTATAAAAAGTCTGGGGGAGCACTATTCTAACTATTATGGTTGTTAAGTTATCAAGCTAATTCTGTTCGTGATTAAGCCAAGCCCCAACCATAGGTGCAAGATTTATACTGTATAGTGTCAGTCGTTTTGTTCATTTATCTGTTTTGTGCTGTTTTTGTGTTTCTTATTTGATTTGTCTTGTGTAGGTTGGTAAAATCCACGAAACATCGTAGTTATGTAAACCACCCTGGTAATCTCTGTTATACTGACATTAGTTCAAAACCTATAAACTGTGTGTTTGATTGTGTTCTTGGTGATATGAATAAACTCTTAAAACTTAGTGAATAGATGACAGGAAACCACAAAAGTAGACCAATTGGTATTCCTATGATTTGCCAAAAAAATTCATAAATATTAATCATTTTTATCTGATTAGTATAACTATGAGTATTCAAGTGAAACGAAACATAAGATGTTTCCTCAACATTTAAATTTACACCTCATGGGAAAGATTTGCCTGCTCCTGTTTGTAGCTTGAAAACAATTGAAGACAGATCGGACGAAAGTGAAAGTGAAATTGAACAACTTGTTCAAGAGTATTCTTCCAAAATCTCATGTTCACCTCATAGAACAGAATGATTTGGGTGGTGATTTGACAGTTTCTAAACATCCAGTAAAACTATTGGAGAGTTTATTAGAGTTTATTGAGTTTCCTAGGTATTAAACAACTTTTTATGGATTCATGTAAAACTTAAGAACATGGCTTTGCTGCTGGAAAGAGTCAACTATAAAGTTCATGAGCGATACGTCTGTTATAATAATAATAATAATAATCCATGCCTTAGCATCCCCCAACAGCTTGCGCCAATTACAGGGGGCATCGGCTGGCCATGAGTTATTATTACGCCTGCGGCTGTAGACCGACTTAAGATGTTACCTTTCCGCATTTGCCGTGGAATTTGGAAAACTACAGAAAACCAAACTCAGAAAGGAAGCACCGGGGTTCGAACCCGGTACTGCCGGACTGCGAGGCAAGTGTGCAAGCCACTAAGCCACCAGCCCGACACTAAGCCACCAGACTGACAATGATTTAAATATTGTTGTACTGTTGACTGATTTATAGAGGAGTTTTGCTCCTTTTATATTTATGAAACATAACAAAATCAAGGATTATTTTGTGAGGAAATCGAATGTAACAAGAAAGGAAAATGAGTTAAGTATTCCATTCGTTAAGTGGAATAAAATCACTTAGCCTGCACCACATGTAAATCTAACAATAAAGCTCCGGCGAAGAACTTTATCTAAATTTATAAAGAAGCCGAAGGCACTAGGCATTTGAAGAATTCAAAGGTATTGCTCACAGATTTTTGAGTAACAGAAAAGATGAAGATTATATTGTTGTAGTAACAGTAGTCTTATTAGACAACTATTAAAACATGTGTACTAAACGATTTGGAAGCTGTAATCGATGACGAGAATGAAGGTTTTCACCAAAATATATTTATCGTCGGGCATGGTTACTAGGGTCGCTGAGATCTTACAATGATGGGTAGTTACTTCAATTTTTCTTTTTGCCAAATCTTTGTTTAAAGATATTTTTATTTAATGGCGATGAGAAATAAAATCGTTTCTTGCTATGTGTAAGGATGGCTTTCAAACTAGTTGCTTGATAAATACAATCAAATATTTTGACTTGGGTACATAAACAAAATTGCATACTGCAAAATGTTAGTAGAGGTAATTCTGTCGTGAATATTTGGAAAAATGTGTTTGTAATAATTTTGTTGATGGAACGTAATCTTTTCTAAGAGTTCCAGCGATCGAAATTAAAAACGAATCAGAATTAAATGTTTCCACTGATCGGCTTCGAAATTTATATTGACCAAACATGCTTGACATCACAGCTTCGTTGTATTGTTATTTCTGTACACAACAGAACTCCGCGTATATCAGTCATATATACAGGCGGTCGCTAATGACCGCGCCATGTTGGTAATCGTGTGTGGCCTCCGTTCTTTTATTAAGCACCAGTAATGGGCACTCTCCTTTCAATATCTGACAGATTACGAATGGTGCTCGATTATGCGCCACGGACTCCATTCGTATCAAACTTCCCGTGATTTCTAATTGTAACACATTCATTATGATTTAAAGACGCTGTTAGTGCTAGGACAGAATTGCCTTTCATATTGTTCGGGCTACCGTATTCACTTCTCTTGTGATGCCAGTCGTTTTTATTCTCTAGGTTTACCTTTTCTTCGGATACTACGTTTTAATTATTCTCAGAATTTGTGGTGTTGTAGATATTGTATGAGTATTCAACGTTTAATTATCATTAAATAGAAATATACATCCACATTTGTTGTATGTCTATCTATGTGTAAATAGAATTTAAACATTAGTTACATCTTCTTTCTTTTACAGGTTGTGGATGTGAAATAATTAATACGTATGGGAATTAGTGGGCAGTCGTATAGATCTCTATTTTCTTCTGCATTAACAACAGTCTCTGTATATATCATGAACAAAAAAGTTTGTGTCTAAGAATATTCTATTGTAAAAAAAACTTCCATTTTTATGTCAGATGATATTTTGGTTATTATTAACAAATATTTTAATAAGCGAAAACCAACTACTGTTCACATTTTACGTAAAAACAAAATTTTAATGTCAGTGAAGCATAAATGAGTATTTTTGTGGCAAACACAAAACTATAATTTGATATTAATACACAATACTTCATTTTTGATTATTTGGTTAAAATATCGCTAAAGCTACATTATTAGATCAAGGCCGTAGCATTAGATAGATGGCAAAAGCTGCCCTACACAGCAAGTTATTTTGTCATCAAATCTAAAGAGACCTGGATCAGGTCGACCAAGACTAAGACTGGAACTGTATTTATAAATAGTCGTTATAAATTGCAAAGCAGAATATTTCAATTACTGTCTCGATATTTTTAAAGTCGTTCAAAAATACTTCACTTGTATGAAGAATTGTTATTGTAATACCTTTCTGATTTACGACTAGAAATTAACTTCAGTTTTTGTAATAACTATTTCGTAATTTCGCCTTTATTACTATTAGCAACAAATTGCATTGTTACACGTCCACCTACTTAAATATAATTTTATTGAATAAATTTATTGTGTTTCATAGTCTAAATATAATATGGGCCTGATTCATTATAGGTAAAAATAAACTATCAAACATTTGAACAATTTTAACTATAAATCAATCGATGTGTGATAAGCAGCTTAGGTTTCCATATGATTAAAATCCCTTGGTATATTTGGGACTATAGATTTGCCAGCGGAAACCACCACCTGTACCATATCATACTGGTTTAAACTTATGCTTTGCGTTGGTAATAGAAAAGAAATATGACACACAAAAACACTAGTTCGCCCGCAAAACATCAAACATCCAACGCAAAGCTGATGCGTTTCAAAAGTATAGCAGTTATTATCAAGGTAATTATAATACTGAATTGCAACTTATTATTAATCTTTCAATTCCTAAAGTATCTCCACTTGTAGGTCAATGAAACAGGAAATTAATTAAATACCAATTTATTCCAGAACATATAAAATTATGTTTTCGTTAATAATATTTCTTCAGTGATCTACATAGATATATTGATTCTTATTATTAATTTAAAACCTAATTATTGTCCACGATTACTGAACCGTTCTGAAACTGAACAACATGTAAGTATACATATATAACATTACGAAAGAGCCCATATGAGTAGCTTACAAACAAATAATATGTAAGAATATTACCATTGGCAACTCAGAAATTCTTTCACATCGTAGAAACCATTGTCCCCTTATCGCACAAGCATACTTCTTTACACAGATATTTTCCATGTTACCATTTATGGTATTTACCTTATACAGTGCGGTTCTAAAGTATGTTCCATCCCTGCTAACTTATGATCGGTTTAATAGAGAGGTTCCAATTCTGTGTAATTAATAGGAAATATTATATACTACATTCGAAGTTTGAAGTAAAATTTCTATTTAGTTTCAAAGATTGACGACAGGGAGCGATATCGTATCAAAATTTTAAATGAAATGGGGGGTCGAGTGGCACCTCATTTTTTAAAGAACTCACTGAGTATGGTATCAAGCTAAGATTTCATAAAAGTTTATCCACTCACATGAGGATTGTAATAGAACAAAATTTTATTTAGTCATCATTTATTTTGTTTGCAGTTATCTGTTCAAGATAAATTTAAAAGTCTTAAGTAGCTATGAATTGTGAACCGTGTGTCTCTTATTATTATTTTTTAATGTATGGTGGGTGCTTAGTTGCAGTGACTCCGTAAGCTGTATTACTTGTCTGGCTATCACTGCAACTCTTGCGGTGTAGTTTTAGTGTGTGTAAGTTGTGTTTAGATGGCTTTGTGACAGCATCATATCGCCTTTTATGATGCCGCGCTGTTAATCACTTTGCTCCCAACAGCGAATGGCAAGTCGATCCGGGATTAAACTCTCTGAAAAAATGTCACCGTCCCTCCAGAGAATTGAACCCCGGCACCTATCGTCCTCTCACAACAATAGTCAGCCGCCTAACCACTGCGGCCATCGACCCGTTGTCTATGAAGTAAGTCTATGAATGATGGCTTACATACTTCACCTAATTTTAGGTAATCAACACTCTTGCCGTTTTTGCTTTTGCAACAGAAAAACATCTTTAACAGCACTGGACATGTTCCAAATCTCGATTCCACGATTAGTCACATTATGTTAGTCTTACTGCTTCATAAATAGAAATAAATTTCATCCTTTTAATACTGTATAGTATGCTAGTTTGCTTTTCAACAATTCCGGTTACATTTGCGAAGACGAGATGAATTTATAGTCCCAATAACTTAGTTGTTTTATGTTGTTCAACTGTTCCTCCTACAAATTGGTTCCTTTAGGTCTTTCTGTTGTTCATAATTAACTTATTTCTCGAGAACCGTTCTTCAGTTTTGTGGATGCTTATTTGTGCTTTGTACTTTCTATCCAGTTTTGAGGATGTTTTATAAACATACAAGTGCCATATGTATACTTCCACAATAGGCTCCTGTGGCATTGCTTCTACGATGTTCAATAGGTATGATTTTCGTCCGCAGAACTCCATAAAATACTTTCTATTTTTGAGATATGAACAAAACGAATCCCTCGAACTTTGTAGTGTAATTTTTCTAATAATAGTTTACAGTATCAGAAGCACGCATTAGACCATATGGCATATTAATTCAGGATATTTCTGGTTATCTAAGACTTCCATCAGGTTGATTATTTTCTCCGTTTGGGCATATTAGGCATCGTCAAGTATTTCATTCTATTCGAGGTATTGGACCAATCTGATGGCAATAATTTGTCCGAAAAATTTTGCTGTTGCTCACAATATATTGGTGGATAGTTTCGGGCGTCTTCTATATAGCCCTTCTTCTTCTAGAAGGTATCTGTTTACTAAATAGGTTATTGGCTCTAGCATACTGTACACGTCTACCTTCATTAGCGCTGTGGATATCCTACAGCATTCATTGTAACCTTTGATTCAATTTTATTAAGTACACTGGAACCTCGTCTATATCCGCGGTCGGGAAACGTAAACATTCACTTACATCCGCTCAAGAGGGGTCCCCACTCTTATCCCGTTAGCGGAGAGGAAAGGCCGTGCTACGCGCTGATTGGCTCATATGAATACGTGCACTATCGGGTGGTGGATGCTGAACGGATATAAATGAGCGCTATAGTGCGGATATGAATGAGGGAGGATATAAGTGAGCGCGGAGATAAGCGAGGTTCCAGTGTATTAATTTAATTTCAATTGTTTCTGGTCCAAATGAGCAAGGTTCACTATTGGTTATAATTGCCTTTTGCAAATGTGCTGAAAACGAATAAGTATCCTTTCTATTGACATTACATTTAGTCATACCATCTATAAAATTAACAAGCAATTACCTATTTCTGTCCCTTGTAGTTGTTTTTAAAAATACCCGTTAAATTGTAAAAATATTTTGCTTAATGCGGGTGTCAGTTAGGTGAATATCTTCCCGGGCAAGCTGCAGATCTAAGCTACTTTGAACCAACAAGTCTTGCAGGGTAGAACAAAGTGATCAGAACACTAGGAAAAAAGAACTCGCATCAAACGAAATCAATATCTCACCCTCAGGTAAATGAATATTTTTAATTAAATCAATAAAGTTGTATATTCTTCAGAATAATGAGAACAATGACAAGATAAATGAAGACTCTTGTGTAATAATCTCCATTGTCGTTGGATGAATACGATGTACATATATGCAAGAAGAGGCTTTAGCTGAGTTTTATATTGAAACAGCCCTACTACATTAAACTCCAGCCAGGTTATTGTGCCCAACCATATGCAAATTTACGAAATGGATGAGTAGGTTGTTAGACTATATAGCTTAGGTGTGATAGAATTTTAAAACGTATAGTCTCTGTAACATTGAGAGTAACAACATTGTTGTAGGTACTAAATACATTGTTGCCGTCTCCAATCATTTCAGACAAAGCAGTTTTGATGATTAACTTTGTAAAGTCCATTACTCAGCGGGTTCTGCTATTCCTTTCTACCTAATACAATGATCTTGTTTTACTTAACAGCTGACAAAGTTAAATAAAAACATGTTTACACGAACTATTTACACCGCATCGATGAATATAGGATCCTTTCTCGGCCAAATTGAAATGACTAAACTCCTATCTAATTCAGGGTTTGGAAAATCGAATTTCGAGACGAAGACAACCAGTGAATACCTTCATTATGATTTTGATCACGTAAAATTTTAACCATTGTCGTATGAGAGGTTACAATGTAATTGTGCTATGATTACGTTTAAATTGGTAAAGTTCAATACTGAAAGTATTAAGGTTCGTTCGAACCGTCAGTTCTGAATTTAGTAGGCATGCGCGATACTTTATTACTGTTCGAACCGCACATTTTTAGGATTATTTATTTATATTTAGCATTATCTTCAGGATTTCAAATTCGAGAACAGTTCTAGAACTGACGGTTCGAACGAACCTTTAATTGAATATATATTTTGCCAATTTTGTTGGAAATACATCGTACAAACTTATACAATCGTGATGAAAATAACTTAGGATCGGATAAAAAATACAGATGTATTATATTGCTACTCCGATATTATTTATTTAAGCTTATACAAGTTAAACGAAGGCATCTTATCCGTTATTAGCACCATCCGATATTACTTGCTAAATAATTTAAATTTATTATTTGTTCACAATCACCATATAAATAGAAATACAAACTTTATGTATTGGATATTGATTTTCAACCTGTTGACGAATGTACTCGTGAGTAAACAAGTAAATAAATTTAATATATGAACCGACTCTAGAAACATTATCGATAAAGCTTCTTTTCATCTCTCGACAACATAATAAATTTCTTGATCACGAAATATTTACTAGATATCCGCTAAAACCTCGGAAAAATGCTAAGGACATCACGCACGTATATGCAGATATGCGACACCGGCTCCTATTACCACCGACGGAACATAAATTGAATAAAATTCCCGTTCCGTTTCTCAATTTCGACATGGTATTTCGAGACATTGTTCTTTCTCGGAAGGGAAAGAGATCGGTCACGTGACGAATCGTGCACGCCCAAGTTAACTCGAAGAAACAAAGAAAGAAACGGCAGGAACAAAACGAATTAAAGAAAAGCTCGTGGCTTAGGAAAAGCGAAGTGAACTTCGTTTAACTTTGCGACTCCTAGGAGTTTGTTGCGTGATATGTTATACACTGACGCTCATAGGTATTCGTTGAGGTAAAATAGTTCTTTGAGTCAATTGTTTTCCTGTTACACTTAACGGTTTTATATGGATTAGTTCTGCAATTTTGTGCAGATCAAGTATTTATATAATATTAAAGAAAAAGTTTTCTACTTCTTGTTACATTTGATGTAATATTTAAATAGTTTTTTATTTATTTGAAGTGATTTTATTTCCAATAAGTGTAAGAAAATTATGCAAGTATACACAGTATGCTATACTATTATGTTCAAATAACTATTGTCAGCGCCAAATCTAATTTTGCTCCATCATATTCCACAAGAAATTATCTTAGATTAGATTCATGGTGTTCTCTTAACCCTTAGCCCTAGTTAATATTTCAACTTCCAAAGGAGTAAAGCCAGTTGTATGACCCTCGTCCGAGATGTTGGTACCTCTGGCAAATCATTACAATGTTATACAACATTATTCTTCTGCATGCCGTTTCACTATGCTTCGGGAAGAACTGGTATTTATTATGGTCCACCTCCTCCAAATTCTTGAGGTGAAACCGTAGAGAACTGATCAGTGAATAAAACCGCGATTGTGACATTTTTATTGAGGTCTGATAAGGATGTGACTGTAATGGCAGAAAAAATAATAAACTTTTTTCATTGTTTTGGTGTTGAAGCGAAAGTCCACTGCTGTTGTTGTTCAGTTTCCTACTTTCACCTACCTTTTATATTTAGCAATCCTGGTTTAACACGTAATACCTTAATCTCCTCTACAATTCTATGGTTGAAATATTTAATTCCAATTCCAGATAAGTTTGGATCTTGATAATTTATTGTGCTAAGTGTATTGTTATTAAGCTGAGAACCAGATCTGTTATTTGCATTGACTTTATAATTTTATGGACTCACCATAGAGAAGATTTACTGTATATGAATATGATAGCAACATTAAAAAGAGAGCTACCAACTAGTAAATGAAGATAAAGATTGGGAATTTAAGACCAAAAGTCTATCATTGCCATTTGGCACTACCAACTAGTCATTCATCATTTCTGTACTTATTTTGCCCTTACAATTTCTATTTCTTTCATAGATATCTTGAATTTCGAATTCGAATTTTTTTTCGACGTTTCTCATTCAAATGCATTATCTGGTAATAGTAATTCAGCTCTGTTCTCGGATAACTTTGAATATTGTGTGTGTGAATGCAGAATTCCACGAATACTGGTGGAGGCAAGATATCAATTTTTATTTCATTCAATCTCAATGAGGTTAAAATCATTCCTAGTATAAATTTATAATGTTTTAAATAATGTTTATTTTAAAATTGTATATGGAATATAATTTGTAAAAATTCGGAAAAAGCACACATTTGCATTATATATGCACTTATGCAAATATAGGAAATATATCGTGAAAGGAAATCGTGGTTGATGGTTATCGTGTCGCGTGACGGATAGAATCGATCCCGGATTTGCCATGATATCGGCGGTGATGGTTCCGGAACCGTATTCCGACCGCACGGCTAACAGCAGTGTTGAACCGCAATTGCCGGTGTTAATAATGATTTCATTAAATCTTAATGCCAGGCAGTTATACGTGAAATTATCGTTGTTAAATTAATAGCTGCAATTCCTTTTATCGCAGTTTTACTATACAC
Source organism: Holotrichia oblita (assembly GCA_023690525.1). NCBI lineage: Eukaryota > Metazoa > Arthropoda > Insecta > Coleoptera > Scarabaeidae > Holotrichia > Holotrichia oblita. Next base: position 118,008,003 of record CM043018.1, read on the forward strand.
ATGTTTCCTAAACAAAAACGAATTTATTGTATTGTGTAGGTATTATATAAAATGTGTTTGTTCCATAAATAATTGGAATCATGAAAACGTTTTCGCTTTTCAAATATTTCATATAATAAATATATAAATGATTCTCTCTAAAAGAGCTTTGGTATCTACCACTCGTTGGAACAAAAAGCTTATTTCAAAGGCTAATGTATAATAAAGATTGGCATCCATTTGGAGGAAAACTTATTCTGGCGTGTAAATGAACCTTTGGGTTGATACATACGGGCATAAGATGTTCAAAAATTATTGCTCAGGCATGACGTGAGGCAACAACCACGATAGAAACATAGGTTAATCATGCATTAGATAGTAGATCCAATCAGAAAACAGAAGTTCTTATTCCTTGGACAACCCATCAACAAAATGGTTGTGAGACATAGTCGGCACAGCTAGTAGCTACGTCTTGAAAGAATAACTTTAACGCTTATAAATATATATAGATGCAGTTGGATCATCATTCGAAAGAAGCTTTACTAACAGACGAATTTTTATGATGACTAGTTCAGAGTTGATTCTGCAGGGACTCAAACTATTAAATGGTGGACACACTGTTATGTTAGGTTAACCAACTGAGAATTCTAATCTGCAAGAAAGCTAGCGAGAAGTATAGCAAAAAAGAAATGCTTACATTTTATTAGATTATAAGACTAAACTTGTTTCTAGTCTGTCATATAATAATTAAAGCCGATGGTAGTTGATCGGATCAACTTTCTCAAACTTGTTTTCAAATATTTCATTCAAATGATTACAAGCCTATATTGTTTAATGTATCCAACTATCAGTAGTACTTTTAGTAAACAAATTAATCAACATTTAAAGATTTGGCTGAAAGGAAAAAGATTGAACTGTATCTTAAACTATATTCTGCATCCCATCTATATGGACGTTCAGAACAAATTGTTGCATTTTCAGTTCTGTGATTCACCCAAAAGTAATGTCCAAGGAACTAATTTTTTGTTATTAAGTGAATTATTCATCAATCGATGTATTTGTGACCCGACAAATATTTTGTCTCTCTCTAAGCTTTTTATTGAACCGAGTTTTATAATTATATTAATTTGTAGCGCAACAAAATCGTGCAGCACAGTATGATTGCAATTAACATCATCATAAAAAAATAATGGTTCAAAATATTGTTTCAACATTTAGTTGAGCTGGTGGTGTAATAACTAGTGCATTTGCTTCCTTGTCAGAGAGTAACGCATTTAAATCCTAGTACTACCTTTTGAATTTGAATTTTAGTGGTAACATCTTAAGTTTCATCATAAGTTCACATGCAGTGACTCATGGCCAGCCGATGGCTCCAGTAATTAGCGTAAGCTCTTAAGGAAGGCTATAGCACGAATTATTACTATTATTACATATTAAACTTACATTCTACGAAAATTTAATGAAAGCCTTCCTTTATTTCAGAATTTTATGTTAAAATATTTGCGATTTTTTATGGCTCACAGATAAAGAAACTGTTGAAAAATGAAGAATCCGATCCGAACATATCCGATCACACCACAGCCTAGAATTCGAAATTTTTTAGAAAGCAAATCTGAACTACCCGATAATTGTTGAAGATTTGCTTGCGAGATAAACACAGATAGTTGGTACACTATCATTTTGTTTAATTCTATTTCATTTTCTGCAGTATCATTTTCAGCCTTTTTATTTTTGGAATAGTGTAAATACTACTTGCTTCAAAATCGAATATGCAAGATTAAAAAAAAACAAACAAACTTTAAATGAAAGGAAAACATAAATATGTCCTCCTTTATTTTTTAGAACAGCTTGAATTCTGTTAAGTACACTTTGAATTAATTTTTGAAGAAATTCTTGTGGTATTCGTTCCCATTCTTCTTGTAATACTTTCCACAGTTCATCTATTTAGGCTTTCTCTTTCTGCTTTCTTTTGATCTAAGTAGTTTCACACCTTTTCTATTATATTCAGGACTCTGTGGTGGTCGTATCATTGTTCTTGGTATCCCCTGATTCTGTTTTTCTTCTAAGAACAATTTAACAATCCTAGCAGTATGCTTAGGGTCGTTGTCCTACTGTAGGATAAAATTGTTCCCTATTAAGTGTACACCTGATGGAATAGCATGCGCTTCAAGAATTTCCTTGTATTTCGGTGCGGTTAGTCTCTTGTCTAGTTTGATTAGCTGCCCAACTCCAGCTGCTGAAATACAGCCCCACACTTGCACGTTACCATCTCCATGCTTCATTGTTGGCTGTAAGCATTGTTCGATATACCTATCTTTCTCGAGTTCTTTTGCGCATATATTGCCTTATATTGGTACCCACACATCATACATTTTGACTCGTCAGTCCAAACAGCCTTACTCTACTGATATTCATTCCACTGTTGGTGATCGCGTGCATATAATAATCTTTTCAATTTACTCTCTTTACGAAGAAACTGTTTTTTTGATGTGAAAATGAAAAACGAAAGCTCTTAATTTTATTGAGTTAACAGAGAATAAATCTACAAATATACTATAAATATATTTATGAATATTACTGCAACCTGGACATTTCCACTGCTTGAGATACACTAATAGAAACACATTGCACTGAAATATAAACTCCCATCTCCTAAAAACAAATCGGGGAAAAACCAGGCACAGAGCAGTTTCCCACGATATCGGCTTCTCACGATATACTGCAGCAATATATAACCGATATCGTAAGAACATCGAAACAAAACTTTCTAGGAAAAGGATTAACATTTATTTATAATATTAGAAATATAAAGTATATGTATATAATGCTTGCAAAATGAATTTATGTACTGTATCCATTTCTCAGCACAAGTGCTAATTTCTTATGCACAGTACTGTATGTGTCTTGGGTCCATTTTTTGCATTCGCATTTGAAGTTTTTCCTAAAGAATCAAGATGATGTAAATGTCAAGCATGATGACAAATTTGATTAAGAAATGAATACCGTTACCTGATGCTATCAGAGGTTTTTGGAGGAGAGAATGATGGGAGATTACATTTGGTTCCACAAAACAGAAATTGATTCCAAAAGGAATAGATGATAAAGCAAGAAACAAAATTATTTCTAACAATCTGGTGTTATACTGAAATACTACAATAAAAATTAACTTTGATTTCCAATTTTTATTTTGGCCAAAATAACACTTGTTCTCATATTGTGATCCATTGCATTCCATATTTGTTAAAATTGCTGAAGCAATTGGAAAACAATATTGTAATATTTATCTTTAATTTGATACCTTTTGTAATCAGATCTATCATTGCTCACTCGAGATATGGTCAAAATAATCTCACTACCTGTAAGAAAAACAAACAAAAATAAAATTTCATATCTTAAAAACGTATCCATAAAAGTTTACAGAGGACTAGCCAATAAGAAGTTTGACTAGAATGATCATTACACTTTTGCGAAACAGATAACGATGAAATCAATTTGATGCACGGTTGCTCCAAAAATAGAATGAGGTATCAAAGGTATCTATATATAACATAGATCAGAATTTCTGTAAGCTTGTCAAGATTCTTCTTCGGTTATCTTTGAGGAGCTTGTGGTGCACTTGCTTTCTAGTCCAGGGTTGCTGAGTTTGATGACTGTTATCTACTTTTTGCGGTTTCCGTTTGATTCACAGTATTTTCCCTTTCGAAAATACGACTAACAAAATGACAGACGTCAAAATAAGTGTGGCAAGTAAGTATGTAAAACAAATGAGCTAATACCATTCTTACCAATCACCCTGTATAAGAATGGAGCATAACTAGTTGAGATAATAATAATAATAATAATAATAATAATAATAATAATAACCTTTAATTGTCCAACAGTCACAGACCAATAACAGGACAAAGTTAAAATAAACCAAATACGTGAAGTAATACACATAAAAAATAATAATCAGATTCTAGAAAATATACAAAATAACAATTCTGGTGCATATCTTAAGTAACAGTAAATGCAAAAAAAAAAAAAAATACACTGTAAGGTAACATAACAATCCATCAAATCAATCAAATGAGTACAATAGCAGATATCAAACGTTAGATCTATTAAAATTAGTAGTCATGTGGTACATAGGTGACTTCACAAGAACATTAGTTTTCGCACGACAATTAACTAAAAGATTAACTGACCGAGTGTTCATAGACGGCACATTAAAGTTCACATATCCAAGCAGAGGTGGAGAATCAACGAAGTTACACAGAAGATTATTCAAAAATCTGGCACTATACTTACAACGTCTGTCTTGAAGAGAATCGAACTTGTGTAAGTGAAGTAACGACTCATAATCAGCCCCGCGATTGGGATAGGTACCGGTAGTTCTGTATGTTAGATATTTTAAAAACCGTTTCTGCACACGTTCAACAGAAATAATTTGGCTCGTGTAAAGGGGATACCATATTAGATTAGCATATTCCAATTTACTTCGCACAAGAGCACAGTATAGTGTTTTTGCAGTACGAATATCACTAAATCCTCGACACGATCTTATAATGAAACCCAGAGTCCGGGACGCAGTTGTACACATATTAGAAATATGCTCAGTAAAGTTTAATGCAACATCAAAAATCACTCCCAAGTCTTTGATTTTATCTTTCCTGGCTAATACCTGCGACTTTACAGTGTAGTTGAATTTCACCGAACTTAAACACTTTGTGAAAGACACTATAGAACATTTATTGACATTTAAAGACAGCTGATTTAAAGAGCACCATTCATCAATCAACACCAGGTTTGTTTGCAACTTAATGCAATCTGCCTCCGTGTTAATTATGTTATATATTTTTAAATCATCAGCGTATGCTAAATGTTCACATTTTAACTTCTTAAGAAGGTCATCGATGAAAATATTAAATAGAAGTGGACCAAGATTGGAGCCCTGTGGAACTCCAGATGGCATTTGGAAATGATCAGACGCGAATCCGTTGTAATACACATATCCGCTTCTGTTAGCAAGGTAGGATTGAAATAATTTCACCAGACGAGGGCTAAAACCAATGCCATCCAGTTTAATTAGGAGAATGGCATGGTCAATGCAGTCAAAAGCTTTTGAAAAATCAGTGTATATTACGTCGACTTGCTTGCGTTGATCCACTGCTGTAGCAATATACTGTGTTAGATTGGCTAAGTTGGTAACAGTAGATCTTCCCACCATAAAACCGTGCTGATGTACTGATAAGTAAGGCTTAACATTATGGTATATGTTACAGTAAATAATATGTTCAAACATTTTCGCAAAGTTCGGCAGTATATTTATTGGCCTATAATTAGCTACATCTGCACGATTGCCACTTTTAAAAACCGGTATTATTCTACTTATTTTCCAGATACTTGGAAATTCAGAAGTATTAATGATGCGGTTGTAAAGTATAGCCAACGGGTAAGCGAGACTTGGAGCACACTGTCTTACTAGAAAGCTCGGTAAACCATCATTCCCTGAGGTCATATCACACTTGAGTTTGGATGCACTTGAAATTACGTCATCTATAGAAACATCCGAGATATTGAAAGATGGACACTGACTGAAAATGTTCATAGGAATAGACGTGCTAGGTCGAAAAACCCTAGAAAACTGGTGCCCAAAGGTGTTGACGATATCCTGTGGTTGTAGCAACTCTACACCTTCAAAAACCATGTTACCAGGAATTCTTGATGATGATTTGTGACTGTTAATAAACCTCCAAAAGGATTTAGGGTTAATAGTAATCTCTGCTTCGACAGATTTCTGGTAATTAGCATAAGCTAATTTCGTTTCATTTTTCAGTAAATGGCGAAGTCGTTTAAATTCCATTAAATAATTGTTAGATCTTGTTTCTTTCCATTTGCGAAAGTAATATTCTTTCAGTGTAATAACCTGTTTTATGTACGGTGTAAACCATGGTGGATAATTACGTTGGGTTGTTTTAGTTTTAGGTACGTAACGATCTAGTATGCTATATAGCTGATCATAAAACTCTGCAACAGCACCTTCAACATCATTACAGTGAGAGAGGAAAGTCCAATCTGTGTTGTGCAGTGTGGAACACAACAAAGGCATATTAGCTTTGCGGAAATTATAACGTGGGTTATTATTTGAAGGAAAATTGGATTGTTTCGAGTTTGAACCATGTATCAGAATAATATCCAGAGCAGGGTGGTGAACGTCCTCAGCAACAAATGGTGACAGATCATGAGCAACTGCTATTTCTAATTCAGTGTTAGTGAATACTAGGTCTAAAAGTTTATCATTTAAATTAGCAACCGCATTTAGTTGCCGCAAATTCAGCATTTCCATCCAATGTCTAATAATAATAGATTTCGCGTCAGTGCTTCCAATCACATTAAAGCCAGGAGAATTAAAGTCGCCAGTTAATAGGAACTCTTTGTCTGACAGAAATATCCCAAAAGCATCAAAGAAAGCTTCGTAGTCGTTCAGGTTAATATCAGGGGGAATGTACACATTTGCAATGTACAGAGAGTAACTAAATAATTGACATCTACAAACAGCAACATCGATTAGAGGAACCAGTTCAGCTAGAAACGAAAGGGCCACTTGACGAGGTGTTCTATCCTTAGATATCGTAATAAAATTGAAATCAGTTGAAGACCTAAGCCTTCTACTATTTTGAAGTGCTTTACTAACGAGACCTTTATCACCGAGAGCAACTTTCACCGGACGTTTTCTATCCGTCTTGGTCGGATCATACTTTCCTAACCTGACTGGTTTGACTGGATGAGTAATCGGAACCTCCAACAAAGCAAGCACTTCTTTACACATGACGGCATCAGCATCAATCTGGTCTTTCCTATTTCCAGCGACTTGCTCAGGCACATTAAATAAAATAATGTTGTCCTGCCGCCGTTCCCTCTCCATTATCTCTTGAATAACCATCTCAGTTCCAATCAAATCCCCATCCGTATTAGCCATGCCTTTTTTCTTAAGTGTATCCATTTCACTCCTTAGATCATTCACTAACCCAGTTAGGGCTTGAAGATTTTGTAGTTGTAGTTTGAAGTCCGAACAAATAGAACAGTAAAATGTAATTTTTCTGTCTTTGTTTTTTAAACATTGAGCTTCCGATCGCGAAACACCAGCACAAATAGAATGCATAACGTTTCTGCAGAGATCACATACCACCTCCTTTTCAGGAATGAGATCTTTGGTACACATACTACAGCGTGCACTCATGTTGAAGCTAACAACTTTTTGAAAAAGCCTTGTAGATGCAAATACTGAACGCAACGGAAAAACTAAACCGCCGGAAAAAAGTCTATAAGAAACACTACTAAACGAAAATAAATGAAAGTTCGGTAAAGTTCAAATGAATATTACGCGAAACACACACTAAATACACGATTTAAATGTTTATCAATAGCCAGACAATTCAGTTTGCTATCTAGTGGTACTAATTAGCCTTAATTTTAAGCACAAAAAGCATTAAAAACCAATGAAAATATGCGGGCGAGTATAAAACTTCACGGTATCTCACGTTACACACATGATATTCTCTCATGATATTCTCTCATGATATTTTCTCTAGAGTACCACCAAAACATAGAACAGAAAGATTGAATAAAAAAGATTCTATATTAAAATTAAATAACTAAGTACATCTCTCTTATATAAAGCGAACGAGAATAACCATTCTTCTTTGCTTTATACTAAGACGGAAGTGAAAGGAATACTATTACTGTAGATACAATTGTCTTAATATTGCGAGTTCTAGTTTGTTTTATTTCGTATACAATATCAGTTAAAGTATCTCTCAAGAACATTTCCGCACACAAACTTCCATTGAAAATTCCTCATTCGTTATTGTCGAATTGATTTATTTATTTAGTTCGTCGCGAAGTAAAAAGTCGATTAGAGTAGAACGACGACCATCAGTCGTTTCCATTAAAAACTAATTTGTATCGAGGAACGTGTAACGATGTGCGTGCGTAAGTGAATTTAGGGTTGTGTCGTCGCCGCGCCGCGCCGTAGTTCAACTTCTTCCTCGTATTCTAGTAGGGAAGGGTGATCCGCGGGACGAGAGGAGGGGAGGAACGGACGATTGCGAGGGTGGACGATTCAGGCGGCGCGTACGCATCATAACCGCGAGAGTGTTAAATCTTGTTCCGACGGACGACCGGAACCGGAACTTCGAACCGTCGTCTGAATAAAGAGCTCGGGGGTAGAGAGATAATGCACTGATCATCTTTCAGATCTAATTGCCACCCCTGTAAAAAGCTGACTTATTATTTTTATGGACTCGGTTTCCGCGTTTCCGCTCCCCTTTTATGATTTATCGTGCGCCTCCGGGCACTGTACAGGTTTTTTCCATCCTTTCGCTCGAAAAAGAGTTGATGGTGATAATATATTTATTTTATTTATTACTAGGAGGGCAGGTATAAATTTTGTTGTTTTGGAGAAATAGAAGACAGTTACATTATACATATTTAAATGATATCGAAGGCTTCCACGGTCTGAGTCTCTGTTATGAGGGCTTCCGGGTTTTGACCGCGTCATAGTAAAGTACATATATACAATACAAAATAAAATAAAGCAAAAATGAAAAAGAAAAATTACAAAAAATATATATACAACTTACTCAAACTCGACGTTTCGCCACTAATGTAAGTGGCTTCTTCAGGAGCAAAACTAGGTGAGGGGCGCCAGAAGGTCACGGTAACTCGACGTGTCAACCACGCTAGAGGCGAAAACCTTCTGACAAGGAGAAGATGGACGTGCAGGGGTATATATACCATTGTGCAGGGAAGCGGAACGGTGAGCGCGAGGCAACGATGCGGAACAGTGAGCACGGGTCGAAGAAGCGGAAAGGACGGGTTTCCAAATGCTGGAGAGTGGGTAACCAATATCGCGATTGAGGTTTTGAGGATGTCTCTGGATCTCGATAGCTTCCTTACCTTTCGTGGAAAATAGCGATGAGACTTGCTTACAACAGATACCTGATCAAAACAAATTTTATGGCCCGTATCTATGAAGTGTTCGGCTAAGGCTGAGTGTGTTGAGGAACGTGACTTAACGTACCGTTGGTGTTCCTTGATTCTAGTTTGAATAGAACGTCCAGTTTCGCCAATGTACACTGAGCCACAGTCACAGGGAATTTTGTAAATACCTTTATGGGAGAGAGCAGGGCGAGTGTCCTTGGGCGAAGGAAGAATTTGGGAGATCTTGTTTAAAGGTTTAAAGATGGGTTGGATATTTTGCTTACGAAGAATTCTACCGATGTGATCTGTAACGCCATGGATGTAGGGAAGAACGATGGTACTTAGCTGATTACTAGATTCTGGTGCTACCTTAGGAGACCGTGGATGAGTGTACCTATTTATGACCCTTTGTATGTTGCCGGAGGTATAGCCATTCTGTAAAAGAGCAGTTTTTACATGTTTCAATTCTTTGTCGATGTTGTCGGGTTGGGAAATTGAGATCGCGCGATGTACTAGAGAGCCGATTACCGATTGCTTTTGTGCTGGATGATGATGTGAGCTGGCATGAAGATATCGGTCGGTATGTGTGGGTTTCCTGTACACGGAGTGACCTAAACGACCATTTGGTAGACGAGTAACTAACACATCAAGGAAAGGCAGGGAACCGTTATTCTCAATCTCCATGGTAAACTTGATGTCGGAGTGTTGACTATTGAGGAAATCCAAGAAAGTAGGCAGAGTGTTTTTGCCATGTGGCCAGATAATGAAGGTGTCATCCACATATCTTAACCAAGTTTTGGGTTTTAAATTCGCATGTTCTAAAACAGTGGTCTCAAAAGCCTCCATGAAGATATTAGCTACAACCGGGGAAAGTGGAGATCCCATAGCGGCGCCGGAGGTTTGATGATAGTATTTTCCCTGGAAGGTAAAGTACGTTGAAGTAAGGCACTTCTCGACTAACTTGGCTAAATCTGGGGATTGGTTGTCCTGGATCAATAATTGGTGGATTATAGCGACGGAATCGGCGACAGGGGAGGAACGGCACGGGGAGGAAATTTTCCGTAAAACCCAAACCTTTTCTAAGCTACGCCTCAAACTATCTACCCTTCTGTGCACCCTTACTTTCTTGTCTCGCTGTCGCGACCACCAAGTTGTCCCAAAATTTCTCAAACTTTCTCACCACATCAGCACTTCAGTATCTCGATCTATCTTAAGACGAGCCAGCTTAGCACTCATCCGCGAACGTATCAAATATTGCCGTCGCGAATTAGATCTTGTATCCAGGAATCTTCTTTCCCTTCATTTAGAACTCTCCAACACTCTGTCTGAAGATGATTGGTCCCTCTTAGATCGCATTTCTTCTATCCAAGCTCAAAGATCCTCAGAACGCATAAAGGAAAATCATATTCGAAAATTTCAATTGCTTGCTCCAAATAACAAAAGAATCGGAACCCATTCATCATCAAAAACGGTCAAAAATCTATCGTCACACCCCCTGTCGGAAGCTGAAACTCTAGTATTATCCAAAGGTTTAAATTTCTCTGTGACTCCCAAAAGCATTCCAAAAGAGGGCATCATCTCTTTGGTAGAATCATCCATTCGCACACTCCCTAAAGAAAATGCCGATATTATTCGTTTTGAAACAGCCAAACGTCTTTCTTCTGCTAAACCTCCTCAGCCAAACTTATCCAAAGTAGAACGTTCAGCCCTAGGTTCTCTCCGCGCCAACAAAGACATAGTAATTCTTCCTGCTGACAAAGGAAACACAACCGTCATTCTAGACAAGTCTCAGTACGTGTCCAAAATGTCAGATCTCTTACAAGATGGTAGCTACACCCAGTTGTTACGTGACCCCACTTCGAAATTTGAACGGCAAATCTCTTCATTAATTAAATCCTCTGACATTCCTTCTGACATACAGAAACGGATACTGCCCAAGGAATCCAAGCCACCTAGGTTGTACGGTCTTCCAAAAATCCATAAACAAAACCTACCTTTTCGACCCATAGTTAACACTATAGATTCGCCCACCTATAGCTTGGCCAAATACCTCGCTCATACTATTAAGAAATACACAGGCAATGCTCCTTCTCACATTCTAAATTCATCGCACTTTGTTAAACTCATTTCTGAAATCTCTATCGAACCCGAAGATCTTCTTGTCAGTTTTGATGTTACCTCACTCTTCACTAAAGTACCTGTCGCCGATTCCGTCGCTATAATCCACCAATTATTGATCCAGGACAACCAATCCCCAGATTTAGCCAAGTTAGTCGAGAAGTGCCTTACTTCAACGTACTTTACCTTCCAGGGAAAATACTATCATCAAACCTCCGGCGCCGCTATGGGATCTCCACTTTCCCCGGTTGTAGCTAATATCTTCATGGAGGCTTTTGAGACCACTGTTTTAGAACATGCGAATTTAAAACCCAAAACTTGGTTAAGATATGTGGATGACACCTTCATTATCTGGCCACATGGCAAAAACACTCTGCCTACTTTCTTGGATTTCCTCAATAGTCAACACTCCGACATCAAGTTTACCATGGAGATTGAGAATAACGGTTCCTGCCTTTCCTTGATGTGTTAGTTACTCGTCTACCAAATGGTCGTTTAGGTCACTCCGTGTACAGGAAACCCACACATACCGACCGATATCTTCATGCCAGCTCACATCATCATCCAGCACAAAAGCAATCGGTAATCGGCTCTCTAGTACATCGCGCGATCTCAATTTCCCAACCCGACAACATCGACAAAGAATTGAAACATGTAAAAACTGCTCTTTTACAGAATGGCTATACCTCCGGCAACATACAAAGGGTCATAAATAGGTACACTCATCCACGGTCTCCTAAGGTAGCACCAGAATCTAGTAATCAGCTAAGTACCATCGTTCTTCCCTACATCCATGGCGTTACAGATCACATCGGTAGAATTCTTCGTAAGCAAAATATCCAACCCATCTTTAAACCTTTAAACAAGATCTCCCAAATTCTTCCTTCGCCCAAGGACACTCGCCCTGCTCTCTCCCATAAAGGTATTTACAAAATTCCCTGTGACTGTGGCTCAGTGTACATTGGCGAAACTGGACGTTCTATTCAAACTAGAATCAAGGAACACCAACGGTACGTTAAGTCACGTTCCTCAACACACTCAGCCTTAGCCGAACACTTCATAGATACGGGCCATAAAATTTGTTTTGATCAGGTATCTGTTGTAAGCAAGTCTCATCGCTATTTTCCACGAAAGGTAAGGGAAGCTATCGAGATCCAGAGACATCCTCAAAACCTCAATCGCGATATTGGTTACCCACTCTCCAGCATTTGGAAACCCGTCCTTTCCGCTTCTTCGACCCGTGCTCACTGTTCCGCATCGTTGCCTCGCGCTCACCGTTCCGCTTCCCTGCACAATGGTATATATACCCCTGCACGTCCATCTTCTCCTTGTCAGAAGGTTTTCGCCTCTAGCGTGGTTGACACGTCGAGTTACCGTGACCTTCTGGCGCCCCTCACCTAGTTTTGCTCCTGAAGAAGCCACTTACATTAGTGGCGAAACGTCGAGTTTGAGTAAGTTGTATATATATTTTTTGTAATTTTTCTTTTTCATTTTTGCTTTATTTTATTTTGTATTGTATATATGTACTTTACTATGACGCGGTCAAAACCCGGAAGCCCTCATAACAGAAACTTATACATATTTATATGCAACGAATGAAAAAGTAGCGTAAATAATATAAACGTTGCATGTCATTAATAATGGTAAAATGATTTTTTTGTGCTTCCTGGTAATTTAACAACATTGTTAAGCAACGAAAATCGATCAAGTAAATACTGACGTAAGAGTTCGTAAGCTAGTTATCGGCTATGGTAACTAGCTAATTAATTTGAAGGTCTGGGGGAGGCTGTCCACACGCGGGAGTACTCTCGCCTCTACTGTGGGCAAATCTAGTTGATGAGCAGCGGATATGCAGACGACCTGGCAATCATAGTGAAAGGGAAATTTGCAGGAGTGATTTCGGAACGAATGCAAGTAGCCCTAAATATGGTGAACAATTGGTGCAAGCGAGAAAGGCTGTCATTAATGCCATGAAGACACAGATTGTCACATTCACAAAAAAGAGAGACCTAAGGGAGCTCAAACCGGTAAGGCTAAGGGACATAGAAATCCCAATAGCTAAGAAAGCAAAATACTTGGGGGTTACCGTTGACCAAAAAGTCGCCTGGAACATACACATACAAAAGACATGCAATAAAGCACCTATGGCCATTGGCAGATGCAGAAAATTGTGTGGAAAAAACTGAGGAATTAAACCCCAAAATAAAAATTATTATACACAAGGGTGATCAGACCTATTATAACATATGGGTCAGTGGTGTGGTGGCCAAAGACCCAACAGGCCGGAGTAGTGACGATCCTAAATGGTGTACAAAGGCTAGCCTGCATGTGCTTCACGGGGCCATGAGAACTACTCCAACATCAGCTATGGAAGTCTTGTTAAACCTGTCACCACTACATATCTAAATACAAAGAGAAGCAAGGTCTGTCACGTACAGGCTGATACAAAATCAAACACGCATCACACACATACATGGGAGAATTTATCAGAAGTTGATTAAAGAACTAAAAACCGGGGAGGTAACTTGTTTAGCTACAGATGTAATGGTTCCAAAATACAACTTCAACAAAAAATATAAAACCAAAATACCAGAACGAGAACAATGGAAAGGCGGTCCTCCCGTTAAAGCCTCTCTACACTGGTCTACAGACGGTTCGAAAACGGAACAAGGTGTAGGAGCCGGAATACTCGGACTTAAACCAAGAACGGAAGTCAGCCTAAGTCTATCGAAGGAAACTGAAGTTTTCAGGCGGAAACAATTGCTATCCACCACTGTATCAGAGAAATATTAAGGCAAGGGACAGAACAAAAGCCTATAGCCATCTTCACTGATAATGAAGCTGTGATAAAAGCGCTTGACGCTACAAAGATCATATCAAGGCTGATATGGGACTGCGCATGCGCACTAAATGAACTAGGAGTGCAGAGGAAAGTGACCCTAGCTTGGGTACCGGGACACGAAGGTATTAAAGGAAATGAGAAGGCTAATGCCCTAGCCGAAGAAGGAACGTCTAGGCCACTCATTGGACCTACACCGTCGTGTGGAGCCACGAAACTGGAAATAGTCAAAACAATGGAGAAATGGTCGGCGAATAAATCCCTCGAATGATGGAAAAGCTCTCCAGAACATCGGCAGGCTAAAGAATTCATCAAAGAATACATGCCTATGATGATGAAGACGTTCTGAACAAAGGCAGGAGAACGGTGAGGCTGGTAGTAGGCCTACTAACAGGACATAACAGACCAATAAGCACCCTAATAAGCATAAGCATGTCAGACAAAAGAAGATACCTCACAGCACATCCTGTGCCAATGCGAAGGACTAGCCAGAATGAGGCTAGAGTGTATTGGCGAACCATATCCAGACACGGCGAGCTACATGAAGACTAACCCGGCAAGGCTAGAAAGCCTCATAAAGAAGGCTAAGCTAGACCAGGTGGTGTAGCTAATAGGGAGCTATAATAGACCTATAGGTCACAGTAGCAAGAGGCCACATAGCCATACCATTTAATTATCTATCTATCGGCAATGGTTAGAAAACCAACCAGCTATATATTATAGCCAATTATAATAATAAGTAAGGAAATAAAACATCACTGTAAAAATTAAAACGTACTGAGGTAGTTAGTGAGTTAGTTTATTTTTATTATGGTATATTTTTATTATTGCTTTAATCTTTGCATTATGTTTTTCTCACTACTAGATCAAGCAGATTTGTATTCAACATTTAATAATTCAGCCAATATTCCGTTGTTCATCGGCTGATTTTATTAAATTAATTAAAATGAAAAATGATATTTGAAATGCTGCAAGTGGTGTTAATGATATTTTCAGCCTCATCCTGAATACTAGATAGTAAGGATAGTTAAACTTTTGGTTATACTTAGAAAGTTGTAGCGTTCTTACTAATGAGAATTGCTTTTTGAATCAATCGATGTTCATTCAATTATTATTTGGTGGATAATTAAGTCAAAAGTAACGAAATTATCCGCAATAGTTTATTTTCTTACTACAAAATTTTTAAGTGGGCCTTGAAAAAACAGAAAATCAGAATAGAAGTAGTGATAAATTGTTCATTCAAACGTAAGTTCGGAAAGTATTGTGGGTTGGATACCACAGATTTTAAATACGTCACAATAGGATGACCTAAAAGGGAACAGCAGCATCTTTCGAATTCGATAAAACCTTACACACCGAAAGAGCACCTAACTATAAGAACTACTTATTTATTGTAGCCGTAGAATTGCCCATGCCTGGTTCACAGCCCCCTTTAAAGTTTGCGCGATTTTTTGGATAACTCCTTTCCTCATTATTAACATTTTGCAAAGAGAAGTTGTGTCCTCCGTGAGGCCGGATAATATGCTGCATATTATGTAGGAAACGAAGTAATAAAAGAGGTTAAGTATTAGTCTCTGCGTATATTAGACCTTACATTCATCCTTTCACCTCGCTAACTTGTTTGAGCAATAATTTAGATGGCAGACTAATTTTAAGCTCACTTCCTCTATCGGGCAAAATCAGAACTAATACTACTCGGAGAATCAACAAAAGCAGGTCGGTACGGCAGATACCAATCTAGCTCGAACAATTCGTGAATTGTCAGTCCTGCTAGTACTCTTAAGTCTTTACTATGAGCACTTATTATGTACAGTCATCTTTTGGTTTTCAATCTGTTTTCGTTTTCTAAGTATATCTACTTTAAATTTGCAACCTGCAAGCGCAATGTAAATTTATTCTTTAACTAACTAATCTTACTTTCGATGAATACAAAACTGCTGCAGCTTGCAGAAAATAATGGTGGTGGTGTTGGCTTAGGTAGTCTTTAACACCAAGAAAACGGAAATACGGTGACCTCCTTATAAACATTTGAAAAGGCGTTAAAAAAGGGAAATAATTAATGAGAATACATGTATAGATTCTGTATGAAATGATTTTTTTAGTATGCATGCACAAATATAACAGTTTTGTATAGATATTTATCAAGGCCTGCAAAATAACTGTTGTCAGAATTGATTAACTTATTATTCTTAAAAATAATTTTTACTTTATTTTGAAGTTTGAAGACACGTGAAAATCATTCTTGTTCAAAGTTGATTTGTGTTCTAAAGTGCACTTTAATTTGGATTATTTTGTGGTGTGAAGTGCGAAGATAGGCAGTAAACCTAGTCTTACTTGAATTGTGTGTTCTTCATGCATATAGTTGAATTTAATTGTTGTGTAAACACATCTGAATACATAAAATTTAGAGCTATTAAGTAGGTTTTCTTTTCTATTAATAATGCTGAGCGCAGATGCACTTATAATTAGTAGAATTATCACATCAATTACCACACTTCCAAAATAGGTAGGAGAATGTTAAATAGAGTTTTCGCAGTTTCTCATAAAATATATCAAATTCAATGATAATGATGTATGCACAATTTTTACGGTTTCATTATATTGTATGACGATCGGATGTAGAAAAAATACATAAAACTTCAGTAAGTTGTTCAAAGCAGTACAAACACTATTCAATTAAAATAATTTAAATATTAATGTATAGATTACATTAAATCAAAATCAGAGATGGCTATCACCGAATGTATCATTGTATTATTTTAAAAAAGAAGTCGATCCCTATATATGTATATCTAAAGATATAATTCAATTGGGTTTTATCTAACCAATGATACTGGATATCTGCAATTATTTAAGTTTATCGATGTTCGCTGTTTATTTTTCAATTATGTGGTAAAGATCAGCAAATAATATTAGATAAAGATTTATGTAATTGTAAAAATTTACAGACCATGTGCGTGCAAAATTGTCACGATAGAAAATGCTTGGAATGGTATGCTCCATATTAGGTATGTGTATCTCAATATTATTTATATTTCTCGAATATAATTAAAAGATTAGATACGTGCTGGTACATCACTATCATTTTTGTGTTGATAAATCGACGTATTTTGGCTGTATTATAAATTATATTACATTTGTTTGTATGTATTTCTAGAAATATACTTATTAGATATGGATCTACTATATTAGTTATCGGCTTCATTTAGTTTAGCAAACTTATATTTATTATGCATACGTATGTGTATATGCGAGATATAGATTCATATTTATATATGATCCATTTTCATTTTTATTGATATAGTTTTAGAAATTAAAAGTACTAGCATTGGAACTAGTAACAATATGTTTTACAATTTTCCTAGAGGATGTACCGGAGTGTATTTGATTAGTCTTGCTACTGTTAGCGGTAAAACATATAGAGCTACATAAACTTGTCACAGTTGTTTGAGTTATCTAAAAAATTAGTACTGAGCAAATGAAACTGTTCGAGTCGACTTAAATTTATATTATATAAAACAAAATTTCGTTTATTAGTTGCACTACCAAACTACCAAATAAATAAACACAATTTTTAATTTTAATCATAATTGTGACTGTGACTGGATATGCTAGCAACTGTAGGAATAAATAGTTGATAAGCTAAATTACTGGGCTTCAATTGCTAAAACCCAAGCAGGTCCAACAAGGACTTCTTTTAAAAATTTTCTGGAGCATCAAAAGAGTGCAAACTACCAAAATATCGTAGCTAATCTGTTAGGAAACCACAAAATTTTAGGGTTTCGAATGTCGCTCAAAATTCATTTTTTGGAGTCACATTTGAGTATCTTTCTTGCTGATTTAGGAATGAGCAATGAGTGATGAACAGGGAGAAACATTCCATCAAAATATGGAAGAAATGAAAAAATGATAAGGGTAGGTAGGATTCCATTGACATGGGAGATTATTGCTGGTCCTCATTAGAGAAGACAACAGCCAACATAAAAGGAAGAAATAACTTCATTTACGCAAAACTTTGACATGTCAGCAGTTTTCCTTTCTAGTAGTTTTAATGTCAAGATTTTTGTACTTATCCATTTTTTACTCTTGTTTAACAAAATTTGTAAATACAATTGTTATTTGTTGATTGCAACTCTAAAATCAGAAATGGTGGAAAAGTTTGGTTTTTGGTTGGTTATGCTTTCAGTTAAAGACTGCAAGAACTATATATTCATTTTTACAATAGTTATTAAAAAAAAGTTTAAAATTGTCGGCTAGAGTAATTGTATTAGTTTTTGCTCGTTTCTATTTTAACCGCAAACTGTATATATATTATACTAGTGTTTTTTTGGTCTTTCGGTTTTATTTCTTAAACTAATTAACTAAATAAAACCATCCATTTACTTTACTATTGTATTTTACCTTACGGAAATTTGTTTCGTTTTATTTTCTTAATATTAAATATATCTGACAATACAAATCCAACCATCATCCTCACTCTTCACTCTTAATGTCTCAAACTTATTGTCCATCAATTCCACGAATCCATCTTTGTCTGATTTGTTTTTATCAGATACTTCACCGTCATTTCGTTCATCTCTAATAAACTCAGGATGTTCATCCATCATCGTTATCATCTTTTTTTTTCTTTCAGGATTATTTTATGTAATACCCTATCCTCCTGTGCAGATACACCTTTTTTGCTATTTTTATGTGACGAATGTGTGGGTTAATTGTTTCAGCAGTATTGTGTCAAACGATTTCTGGGTGCAAATAACGGTTCCAAAATTATAGAAATAGATGCTGCAAATCAATTCGATCTTCTTTACGGGATATTAAAGGCGGCATATTTATTCATTCATACATTTTCCAAAACATGAGAGGTCGGAGGTCTAGATGCATCATCTAGACTTTCTAAATCATCGGATACTAAAGACTTGGGAGCGGCATATTTTTGTTCCGAATAAATTTGCCACCTTTTATGTGCCTCTGACTTGAATTTTTCTGTGGGAATCGCATTATAAAAGAAAAAAAATTCTATCTTTCTCAAAATCTTCCTTTATCACATCAGAATTAAGATTTTCTTAAATAGTTGCAACAATTGTAGGAAAAACTGATTTTCGCAGTTTTCTACCATTATTCTTTTTGTTTCCATTTCACCAACTTCATCCTACCTTATTTTAAATGTCTCCAGTGTAGTGACTGCAATACGTAGTTTCTGCATTATGAGAAATGCCAAAATATAAAAACCAAAAAAGTGTAGGTCTCGTCAAAGATCTTGCATTCGTAGTTGCGCTGACGAGACCTAGAAGGTCGAAATCACGTGGTCCGCTTTGATTTATTTTCATTGCATTTATTCGCAGAGTGAATTCCAACAATATGCCATGAGCGCCTATTATAGGCATTTTTTTTTTGGTTCTGAGCCATTGTTAAACCAACGTAGAAAGCATGTCTATCATATATTAAAACGATCGTTTATGTTGCAGCATAAGAAATAAGTAATGCCATCAAATCCGATTGTGCTTGATGAGCTTCACCAATCCCATACATTTTTGCCATGCCAAGATAATTAAATACGGTAGTTTTGCACTGCAGCATTTGCTGCTAGATCAAGCTTAAATTAAAGCCTGGTTACATATTTGAAATGGTTATAGTTGCGAAGCAATAAAAAATACAACGCCAAGAGTTCAAAATGTTATTTTGGGATGTTTATTAATTAACTAATATTGTTTCATTATGAATTATTCATATTAGTTATTCTAAATATGTTTCTTTATTTAATTGAGTTAATATTACGTGTAATAATACAAGATAGAACGAAACTGCTCCAAAATGAGGAACATGTTAAAAAAACGATATGTTTGTTATGATTACGATATATCTCTTAACAAGTAACGTAT
Source organism: Holotrichia oblita (assembly GCA_023690525.1). Taxonomy (NCBI): domain Eukaryota; kingdom Metazoa; phylum Arthropoda; class Insecta; order Coleoptera; family Scarabaeidae; genus Holotrichia; species Holotrichia oblita. The sequence continues at coordinate 118,027,782 of CM043018.1, forward strand.
ACTACCGATTTTTTATGACATTGTTGCTCTCATCTTTACTAGTACTTGCTCGTATTAAGTCCTATATTGACACTTATTTCGAGTAAAAGTACTCGAACTAAAGCGTCGATAATCAAAAAATAATCTCTTTCCTATATATATACGTATGTGTATAAAACTTTCGATTTAAGCCCGTTTAATACCCAACTCTCGATTATGTTATTGTTACAGCTACGAGTTCATCAGAGCAAGTACTATATAATCATAAATATATATACAATAATCATCATTAAGTAATTATAGTGAAGTGGTGATTCTGTATTATATTGGTTTATTGCGAAATCGTTGAGATTTTCATAATAACGATAATTAAAACTAATATGTATATGCGATTAAGTAGAAATCGTTGTCTCGATAGGTACTGCAGTTATTACGTAATACTACTGCAATTCGATTGCTTAAATAAGTACTATACTCGTATAATTATAGAATCACATTATGATTTTTTTTATCGGATTGCAACAAATATTTTTGAAATTTTAAAAAGTGTCCTTTACAGTTTTAAGATTTAATTAAAATAAATATACTTACCAATAATCTAACCAACACTGTAGCCGCGTATTACTGTTATAGTAGATGCCATAATATATTTTGAAACAATCGGGAAGCCTTCCTTGGTTATTTTAGAGATAACGAGAAAACGAAGAAGCCATGCAGTTTAGATTCTGACCCAATAAAGCCGTAAGTGACGCAATAGTTCTTTTAAGACAGTTAAGAAAAAAAAATAGAAGACATAGAAAAGGTACTCGACAAAATGTTTGGGCAATTTTAAGAAGTAGGGAAACATCGGAAGCCATGAATGAGAAAATATCAGAGTTGTACTGAGCGAACGACGCCATTATGACAGAGAAAGGTTGAATAAAAATCTAGACGAACAAATATAAATAAAGAAAAGCAAGGATCATGATAATAAGAAAGAAACAGCAAGAATTTTAGAAAACAAATTTCAAAGTTCAAGTATTTGGATTCAATAGTATTACGAGATGGGAGATTAAAAGAAGAAATAAAAGAACAAATATCAGACGAAAGAAGATTATATAATAGCATCAAGATTACGTAGAAGAAATCTAATAGACTAATAGAAGAAAAATAGCGGAAGGAGAGTTGAGAAGATTCGGCCATATAAACTGAATGACAGTAAACGGAACAGTGAAGCAATATTGTAACACCATGTATATAAATGAATTTATAGTAATGATAGGAAATTTTATTATGCTTAATATTTTCAGTGAATGATTGTGATTACATTACGCATTATTTCAATTTCCACAATTTCGATTAGTGGCGTTTAATAATTAGATCATTTTCTTATACACATCTGTCATTTTTCTTTTTCTGAATGCCCATAATCTTTTCTTTTTTCGTTCGTTACGCACGTCGAAAGAAATGGACTAGCATAACAGTGAAACCCAAAGCAATCGAGAACTATCACACAATAGCGCAGTGTGTGGTTTCATTATCGCTAATTGCCGACCAGGTGCTCGCACAATCAAATCACCGAGTGCGTTTCAATGCATTAGGTAGATATGTTTTACGTACACATATATCACTCTCCAGAGCATTTTTTTGTTTTTATTATTTATTTTCTTGGTTATACTGTAAGCGTAAAGACAAACACATCGAAGTAATAAAGTTCGTTTGAATTGATTCGTATAGAAAGTAAATATTCTTAAGTTATTTACAATAGTTTTAATTTATTTGTAAACAACTTTCTTCTGCTATTATCTTCTAACAGTTAATAAAATTGATAAAGTTAACATTAATTCTTTAGACGACGAACTTAGATATTTTTGGAAAGTTGTTAAAGTAGTTCGAAGTCAAGGGAATATAATAAGAGGAGAAATCTTTTGTTTATCAATTAGGTAATGATCTACGTAATGGCAAAATGCTAAAACTTAGTTTTTGAACTAATCAGGTTTTGATTTCAGAATGTAATTATTAATATTGATGTTGTTTTTTGACTGTTTTTTTGTAAAACAATAAAATTTGTACGGGTTTTTTCGGTCCTTTAATAATAAAAATCTTTAGATATTTAGAATTTAGATTACTAGCACTAGACGTTAATCTAAATTCTTTTTAATTAATATAATTTCCTGAAGAAGTCACAGAATTGTAACGAAATATCTAAAAATTTTTATTATTAAAGGACCGAAAAAACCCGTACAAATTTTATTGTAATTATTAATAATAGTTAAACTAAAATCTGTTTTACTTCTTGTTGCTTGAACTAGTTTTTAACATCATATTGCAAAACTCTGAACTAGACTAGTAGACTAAATTAAAATAACCTGGAACTTAAAAAATTCTGAAAAACAACGAGTTAACAATGTGACAGTTACTGGGACTGTATTACAGACGAAAGCTGAAGAATAAAATTCTTCCAAGAATTTATTGATTAGATATTGACACAAAATTCACTGGGCCCTTATTCTTTACTGAATCGGCTGAAGCGAGGTTTTAGTTTGTACCAAATTTCTGTAAAATTAATGGTGTTGCGAGTCTTGCAAATAGAGTATCATAGAGAGGAGCATTTTTTCTTATTGTCCAAACCTTATTTTCAGGATCCAATGTACGTAATTGTAATCTTTTCAAATATATTCCTTTCTAAAATTAACACAGAGTAACGCTTGGAACTAATATCGTTTAATTATCAGACAGCATACATCCTGTTTCTTGTTTTTTTTTATTCACTGACTACTAAGATGAGACAGAACCATTTAAAAACGAACACTCCCACTTAATGAAAAATAAAAAACATATGAATGTCAGTCACAATCCCCTTTGGTACGTAGGATTCATCTTCGTTATTCTCTTCGATAGACGAACTATCTGCCAGATTGGGTTGAATAGCTTCATCTTCAATTTCCTCGATGTTTGTCTCAACACGAGTTGAATTGTCTCCCACTGAAATAGAATTCTCATCAAGATAAGTGGATGAGGTATCCATTACCTGTAGTTTGATCTCCATGAAGGGGGACTAAACAACGATATCCCTTTGTAGTGTCGCTGTATCGTACGAAAATCATCTTTCTGGCCTCTCGATCCCATTTCTGCCTGCTTTGCTTTGGTACGTTCACCATAACAGATGATCCAAAAATTCTTATATTGCTTCTGATAAAATTAACACAGAGTAACGCTTGAAAGTAATATCGTTTAATTCTCAGATATCAAAATTACAGTTATTATATTTGACAGATCAACACTCCCACATGAAAACTAAAAAACATGTTAATGTCAGGTTTCATTATCATCAAACTAACCCCATGCTTATAGCACAAAATTGCGCCTTTTCTTGAGCTATTGAACAGCTATTGTAAGGCTGTCAACCACCATTTCTTGCGTTGGAGCATACATGATCTTGACTGCATGGTCTTTCACTCGCTCTGTAACATAATGATGTCGAACATGCTTCGATCTAGCTCTATATCCATCACATTGGGCTAAATTAATTGCGCTCTGATTGTCACACACCATTTGACAGCAAATTTATTATCAGTGGACCAAATAGTAAATAAAGGCAATACGGTAGTATTTAATGATGAAAGTTAGAGTATTTACAATGAGAACAATGAATTATTAATACGTGCAGACTCATCATCCGGGGTTTACAAACTTAAGAGTGACCATGTATCAAGTCTTGTTGCAAGTGACACATCAATAGACCTGGCGACCTGACATAGACGGTTAGGACATTTAAACTTTAGTGATATGCAAAAAATGATGAATGGGCAAATAGTAAGTGGTTTGAACTTTTCGGAGACAAATAGCATGTCAATTAATTGTGAAGTTTGTGCGGAAGATAAGCAAAGCCGACTATACGATAATCGTGGTCTGACTAGACAGATTGGGTTGCTACGAAAGCTAATAACAATTCGCCTGGAATGCTGTAGTTCGATGGCAAACTCTGTAAAATGTAATAACTGTAATTTTGATGTCTGAGAATTAATCGATATTACATCCAAGCGTTACTCTGTGTTAATTTTATCATTGTTTTCTTTAATTTACTTATTTGCAGCACCTGACAAATTACTGAATATATCCAAATTTAATAATTTATCGGGTACTTTTTTGATATACCATAATGCAACTATTTTTATATCAACTATGTTATTACATCTTGCTGATTGCTGACTTTGTTAGAAAAAGGAAGAAGTATGCGTTGTGTGCTTAATCTTCTAGGTGTAATCTATTCAATAATTTCTCAAATGGTAAATAAATTTAAGGAAACTGGATAGCACTCTAGAAGACGGAGGAAGGTATAAAAAAAGATCATAAATTTTAGACAAAATAACTTGATGATATGAACCTTAGTTTCAGATCTCTTCATCTTCCTGCTGTGAATATTTCCATTACAATAGTATTGTCAGATGATATTGAATATAAACAATGTCATTGTTATTTGTGACATTGAAAGTTTTAGAAAATAAAATATAAAATATTGTTCTTCTTTAATTCACTTTAATAAACTCTAACGGGCACTCAAATAATTGGAAACAGGGGTATTTAATTGCTACAATTTGCTCTTCAGCACAACAACGGTGTTAAACAACATATTTTGTGCGTGATCGCAATCTAAAACAATGAGAGCGGGCAGATGCACAACCTAATAGACGATAATACGAAACGGAGGGTTAAGTACCGGACAGCTGATTAGACGTGATTCACACCACCTGCATACTAAATAAATCGAGACGGGCACGTCTGTAAACACACCACCGCGCCAATATGCATGCATACATACTTGCTCATATAGTACCTATTTAGCTATAAAGCAATATATGAATATAACTTACCTATCAATGTCGGGATATAGTTGATTGATGATTCACTAACTCTGCCTTAATTATCTTTTCGAATTATGTAGGGGTGCGATTCATTTACATATGTTTAATTCTGAAATATTAAAATATAACAAGAAGTTATCCTTTTATCACAATATAAGTAAATTACAAGGATACATATTTCGACGACTAAGTTGACATCTTCAGTGACACACATACAATATATCAATTCGGATACTTCTTATAGAACAGCAAACTCAATCTATTGGTAAACATATGTGTACGATTGTAGTAGTGGGCAACTTAGATCTAAACCGGTCTCGACGTCATATGTGTGAAATCCTCTCAAAAATTTGAAATATATAGAATAATCGTCTCTAAAACATAGAAAACCGCTGCAGGAGATCCCCAAACCACGTGCAAACTTCCGAAGACAGCATAGAAAAACTAACTTAAAAAGCCAATCAGCACCTGAGGGGCGCTGACTAACCACGACTAAGCTGATTGGGACGTTAATAAGAAAATGTACCGGATGAAGGAAGAAAAGAGAGCAAATTTTTTTGTCGGAAGGAAAATGATTTCTTCGCGAAGACGCTCGGTCCTATGCGCGACAAAATTGTTCTTATATAGGTGCATACATACATATAACCGCTGGTAAGCCTTCGAAAACTAAACCAGATGACAATTTGTACCAATTATGTTAGGAAAAATTTTACACCTGTTACTTATTTTTAGACAACATCAAATCTGTTAGGCGTTTTTTCCCACCCAACGTGAGGCAATCAAGCAAAAATTGTCCATGACACCATATCGACCAGGGTGCTTTTAGAGTGAATGTTTCTCCGTAGAGTTTAATGTATTCAAGAATAATACCGATTTATAAACGAGGAAGTAAAGAAGAACTGGTAATTCACAGTTCCGTGTTTTCAAGTTTTCCAGAATTATTGAGTGTTGTTAGTGAATAACTACACATTTTTATAAGAAGCTCCAGCAGAAGCAAGGTTTTATTAGGGGAAAGAACGTACCCAACTACACTTGAGGGGTGTATAAATTAGGACAAATAGCAAGGAATTGACCTAACCTCTAGATTTGAAAAGGATGTACCACTAATAAGAAATCCATAAATCTCAAGGTAGCTACCAAACAATATTCAAAATACATTACTTGCGCCAGCAATCGATTCTAAATAGTTTTGAAGTATCATGAAGCTAGACATATACGTCATCTTTTTCCTCATCTGTTTGCTGTGGTATAAGTTAAAAACAAGAAACAAACAAGGACCTTATTAATCTAACCGAAACTTTATTCTATTTATAATTCTATTACAATAAACCAGCGTGGCCACCATAATTTTTTCTTCGCTTATTATTTCTTTTACGGTTACAATTACTTAATAGCCTTTATATCCCCGAGATCGACATTCATTTATTGTCAAAAATAATTAATAATACTGACAATATGGCTAAAAATCTAGCTCTATACTTCTAAAAACTTGTACTCAAATGTAATGAGTTCATTGGAATGATTTGTTTTCACAAAACAAACAAATGTCTTTTCTTGATTGATAATTGTAGTTACTTCATTCTGAAGAAATTGAATTCTGATCTTATTAGATGCAGTATTGCAAGTGTCTTAATCTATACACATATACCTATGTTACATTGAGAAAAATCACTATTTGCACTTAAGTTAATTGGATTGAATGTATAGATTTCTATTATAATAAATTACTTCATCCGTTTGTTTTCATTCTTGTTACACTTTGATTAATATTGTTGTTGCAAGTAGAACTGGTAGGTAATGCGTGCATTTTCTATCTCTGAGTTCCCTGTATGCGTATGCAAGAGTTGGGTCGATTATTTGCTTCCCTATTTATTTAAAGGTTCAAACAGGCACGTCCGACAACGATAATGAAAACAAATGAGCTTTCAGATTTTTATAAAAGTCTCCCCAATCTACAAGAAAGTTAAACGTACACGAAGTGAAATGTTTGTAATGAAACCGTATTGAAAGTATGTTTATATGTAGAACCTAATTAACATACATAAACTGTTTTATTTTTGTTATTGCAATGGCTACAAGAGTTTAGTAAATAGGTGTAAATAGGTTTGTAGGCACGCAACAATTTTTATGCAGGTTTACAGAGTTAGAAAGATATTTTGAAATTCTTAAAGTAACAATTGAAAAAATAGAAAATCAAATTCCAAAAACAATTTTTCTGGGGATGTACAATTCAAACGATAATTTACAAAGAACTAAATCATTTTCGAACTATGTTAATGCCTAGTATAGATTCTCTTAAACATCAAAATTAAACTGATACATTCACATATGCAGTATTATGAATGTTTTCTATACAAAAGAAGAACATTACAGAACCGGATTCTTTATGGACCAGTAAAGTAGTTCATAACTGGTCGCTGGAGCACAATTGAAGATTGATTACCATGTGTTTGAATCGAGAACACAAACTTCTTTACAAACTCCACTTGAAAAGGAAACGAATCAAAAAAGCACTTGTTTCGAATACGTTCATGCTACTAGTCCATAGTTAAATACATACGTATACACTACTTAAAGAAATATACATACAAGTACAGGTGTAACGTCTATTATCTGTAAACTGTAATCATCATTATTTCAACTTAGGCATACAACTTTGAATGATACAATGTTTAAATGGTAGATTTCTACAGATTAATGCGCCTCAATAAACAGAGAGGCTAGTTAATTAGTTGGCAATGAATGTCTGTGTAGTGATTTCGCTTAAATTACCTGTAAAATATTTCACAGTTCGTTGCCAGCATTTCGACGCGATTAGTATTGAAATCTTTAGTGTGGAAAACGTTCCAATCGTTGAAACGAGGCATACACTAATTTGGAGTTTTATTCGAATTTGTCAGGAACGTATGTATGTATATACGTCATATATGATAGCTACATATTTATCTATATTTTAAATATTCTAAGACATTCAAGTCTGAAATATAATTTCCGGTTAAGTCTATTTGCATCAGAAGTACTCAAAATTCTCAACGTTTATTCTATGTGATAAATTAACTTTTTCTTGATAGATGATGCAGTAATTGATGAGATACAATGAAAGTAATTTCGTCAATTAATTAAATCATTTAATAATCATTTATATTTAATTTATCTTGCCCTTGTATATGCATTTTGAGATACGTAAGAATTTAAATACAGTTCTCAATGTTTTCTATATCTTTTGTATAATTTAGTTTTGTTTAAATATAGGTACCACATCTGTATACCATCTGTAAAGCGGCTATTTGTTATATCAAACAAATTATTTTATAAAATATTCTTATTTAACTAGTACAGTTTGTCCCACGACGAGCTTACGCAGAAAGTATCTCAAGCATAGTTTGTAGAAAAAATCTGAAATTTTGAGCATTTAAGTTTTTCATAAAGCGCATTTTAGGTACAATATTTTTAGAATTGTCCAACTTCCGATTACAGTAGTAAAGTTAGTAAACTCCCCCTATGAGAGATGCATAACAGGATGTTTTAGAAGAATTTGCAGGTATTCCTATCTCATACGATCAATTTTCCGCAAGTGTTCGCCATTTTGTGCAATTATTCAGGGAAACAGAAAGCTTGGATCACAAAAAGGGTTGTGGTAGACTAATCATTAGAAACGAACAAAATCTTGAAGCGGTAAAACATTTAGGAGAAGAACGTCAATATGCTATGAGTGATTTACATCAAGAATTAGATCGTTTGCACTTGCAGACGTATCCTTGAATATGATCTACATTTAGATCCTTACCACTTGCAAGATACCCATGAAATACTGAAGAGGTTAAATGTTACATCGACAAGCATTGTCTTCGAGTTAGTTTTCTATTTCTTCGTTCATCCCGACGTTTTTACAGAATTACCAATCTTAGATCTTATTAGCATTGCCAACCTACAAAAAAAGGATTAGGACTTGAAAAGGTTTCCTAACTGGTGAAGACTATAATGCATGCTATATGGGGTTAAAAACTAACAAAATGGTAAAACACATCTCAATCAGTGAAGTTATTGGTTATGGAAGAAGAATCGGCATGAGTACCAAAGAACCTATTTAAAATAAAAATTGGGTTTTATATTCTTGGTATGACTTTATATTACTACACTACATATTTTATTATTCGGATCATTGATTTTCCGGATTCAGCAGATATCCAGATCAAATATGTTTTACAGTATGTATGTTTTGATTTCGTCTTTTTATACAGAGGTGTTTGTGAGATTCCCTTGAAACTGTGTAGCATTTTTGTGCGTATTATTTACATGTTCCACACGTCTCCAGTGTTCAGTTCAATTCTGAAGTTGTGTAAAAAAGATTATTGTAGAAGAATTGGAAATTATACAACAATATATACAGTGTGGTCATAAAGTTTGGAACCAAGCTTATAACCGCATTATTTTACATTTTTAGGAAAAACGCTCGGACAGGAAAATTTTCTTTTTTAAAACGCCATCTTTTGACATACAATTTTTTTCTATGACGTCATTGGTTTTTAGAGTGATGACGTCATCAACCCTTTTTTTAAATGGCAACCATATTATTTTTGTATCGTTTTTGGTAGATCTTTATATCCTCCAAATAGTGATATTAAACAATTGGTATGTTGCATCACAATTTTTTTTAAATAATATAAATTTAGAAAAAAAATAAGAAAAATTTATTTTTGTACAAAATTAAAATTAAATTAAAAAAATACATCTAAACTTAAATTTATTGCAACAGTTGACGTAAATGTTCAAAATGGACCCCACCAACCAACTGACACTGTCCCAGCCGAGTGTAAACACTTCGTATACTCGCCTCAATTATGTCTGGGGATATTTGTGTAATTTCTACGCGAATTCGTTGTTTTAAATCTTCTAAATTGTTCGGTTTGTTAAAATACACTTTCGATTTCAAATAACCCCACAAAAAAAAGTCTAACCTGAATCCGTTAGACTTTTTTCACGAGAACGAGGTGGCCATTCTATGGCGCCTCTCCGTCCAATCCATTTATTAGGAAATATTTCGTCAAGATAGTGGCGAACTTCTACACCATAATGGGGAGGTGCCCCATCTTGTTGAAACTAAATATTTGGATGGGGTACATCACCCCTCGTGATTTGGGAAAATAACAGCGAGCGCTGGAACCAGTTCAAATCTTAAAAATTCTAAATATTGCACAGCAGTCAAATTTCCGTCAAAAAATATGGTCCTAAGATGCGTCGTCCAATCATTCCAACGCATACGTTAACTTTCCCCCTGGGCTGAGTATGACACGCTTGAGTCCAATGCGGATTGGTCTACGACCAATATCTGCAATTATGGCGGTGAACAGATCCATTTAGGCAGAACGTAGCTTCATCAGAGAAGACGATGTTTTCCAAGAAATTTGCATTTTGGTCACAACGTAACATTACGTCTTCACAGAACTGCAGTCGACAATCTTCGTCATCCTCATGTAATTCTTGTACAAGTTGAACTTTGTAAGGATGATAGTGTTCTCTTTTAAATAAGTTGACGACAAATGAGTGAGTCACCTGATTGGTTAACACAAGTTGTCTGGTGGAAACCTGATGCCTTTCTTCTGCTTCTAGAAGCACATTTAATTTCACATCTTCTCCTATTTCAGGTCTACCTTGCCGTGGTCGATCTTTTACGGATTCAGTTTCGGTAAACTTTTCAACTAGTTTTATCACCGTAGACCTGGCAATTGGAGGTCTATCAGGATGTTCATGGTTAAACAATTCGCATGCTTCTGCATGCGTTCTCTGTCTGTCCCCATACCCAACCATAATTAAAATTTAGATTCTTTCTCGCTCAGATAAATGTGCCATTTTTATATTAGCGAAAATGAACAATTTTTACGCAATGTCTAACAAATTTAACGTCAATAGAAGTAAATAATTCAACAATGTTGTCGCCAGAGAAACAATTTCAAAATATTAGTGTTCTACATAATTTGTATAAAAAGAAGAAAGAATGTCATAAAAAAATATCTAAATAAATTTTTTGCATAGTAACATGAGTACATGTGCTTTTTACGATCCGCTTTGTTTATTGGTTGTTTTTTCTGTTGTTTTGACAGATGTATTTTTTTTAAATATAATTTTAATTTTGTACAAAAATAAAATTTTCTTATTTTTTTTCTAAATTTATATTATTTTAAAAAAATTGTGATGCAACATACCAATTGTTTTATATCACTATTTGGAGGATATAAAGATCTACCAAAAACGATAAAAAAATAATATGGTTGCCATTAAAAAAAAGGGTTGATGACGTCATCACTCTAAAAACAAATGATGTCATAGAAAAAAATTGTATGTCAAAAGATGGCGTTTTCAAAAAGAAAATGTACCTGTCCGAGCGTTTTTCCTAAAAATGTAAAATAATGCGGTTATAAGCTTGGTTCCAAACTTTATGACCACACTGTATATAATTAACAATAGTAGTAGTACAATTTAACTAAAATTGTGCAGATTGTATAGTATAATCAAAAAAACTAAATCGCCCCTGAGCATACAATGCTCATTAAACGCTGTTCCTTTAGTCTATAACTAATATAATAAAACCAAAACACAGAAAACCGTAGAAAAGAAACAAAAAGATGTAAGAAGCAATAGCAACAAGAAAAACTATAATTATCTAATCTCAAGTGTGCAGTAAACAGATGTAAAAACCAAAGCCAGATTTCTACATGGCAAACCTAGCATGAATACAAAATAATCTACTAGGATAATAGTCAGTTATTGCAGTGTGCAGTTTGTTTGTATTTATTTAATAAACACATAAGACAGTTTAAAAACTTTTGAGTAAATTATTAATTATATTTGCAACGTTATAAGTAAAACTACATTTAAAAATTTCAAACTTGTGCCTTGGAATACATAGAAAATTACTTCTGTGAATGTTCACATCATGAACCTGATATCTGAATTTAATCTTATTATACAGATAGACAGGTAACTCTGATTTCAGGATTTTTACATAAAACATAGTCGAATGTATGGGGCGTCTGTTCTTCATATTCAAAACGTATTTCTCTTTGTAAATGTGAGAAACTCCCCGGAACTTCCGAATGCCCCACACCAACCTCATACAGCAATTTTGCATACGTTGAACAGTTTGAAGAGTACAAAACATCACCATAATTAAAGTAAGATAGAACCAGTGCGTCGCACAATAGCAGTCTCGTAGCGGAATCAAAGAAATGGCGATTTATATATATAAATTTCAGGGCAATACAGGCTTTCTGAATTAGTTGCATGACATACGTAGAAAATCTGTGGTAGATCTCAAGGCATATGCCTAAATTTTTGACGCTGTCAGTAGGTTGAATTTTCTGGTTGAGGATCTGAATATCAAGAAGAGACAATACATATTGGCGAATTCGTTGGGACCCAAAAACAATCAACTGCGTCTTAGTTGGGTTTAATGACAGCTGCATGGATGGAAATGAGTTGACTACATAATTGTATTGCGTTGTAACAACAATCGCTGGCTTAGAAAAGAATGAAAAGAAAATTATGAGATTAATTTAACTTATATTTTGCTTATTGTACAATTCTAAGCAATTTGTGCGATTTTTGTAGCTTTATTCAAAACACGTTTTCTTAACCTGGCAAGAGGAGAACCTTACGAAAGGCAGAATACCCAGAAATTTAAGCAGAACTGTATTCATGGTTTGTAAAAGAATGAAGCAAACACGTCGTAATGTTTTTCCGAGATTCTAGCTAAAAGCGCTAAGCAGTTATACATTCAGGTAACACATGGCTTAGATTTCTTAAGGTCAATGGCGAAAAACAAGCTGTGGAATCCTTTGTTAATAAACCTGCGAGTCAAATAAAAAACATTAGGCTCTTACCATTGCAAATGTACAATGCTAATGAATCAGCTTTATTTTGAATATTACTGCTGGAGTAAACGGAACCTGGTAGAAAGATAAGCAAGGAAAGAATAGCATTTGTAGCTTGTACGAATCCCATGCTCACGAATCATTCCAATGTACGCAACTCCCAGTTGAATTTGCTGCATATTCAACTAGCAATGCATTGGTGACATCGGCATTGTTTTCTCAATGATGTCATGGATCATCTACCAAACAAGTAAAAGCATTTTCGAGGAACAATAATTTAACCATAATCGAAGGAAGAAGAGGTACAAAGTGATGATGCCAATATTTCTACTGTTTGACTACCAACGAATTGCACTCCAGTAATTCAGCCAATGGTTCGTAATACAATTTGGTTAAATAAACTGCGATGTAGTAAAGACCTATGGAAACACTTACTAACATCTGAAGAAGAAAACAATCAATCATCATCAATCCGTTTTATAAAACGTAGTGTTCCTGTTACAAGATGCTTGAGGACATATGTATGTCCCAAAAAGTTCTATAAAGGTGCTGGAACTACTTTAATTTTCATTCGTTATAGCCTGAGCTAGAAGACTCCGAGGTTTGTATTCCATTAAGCATATTGACAGAAAACTTAATCATCGGTATTATTAGAATCAGGACAGAAAGAAACTGAAGACATTGCAATCATGTTGCTTCTAATGAATGAATTTGATTATACGGATTTTTGTTTATACGAATTAATTAATTCGAATAATCAAAAATGTACTGTATGTGTATAGTAGTGTAAATTATACAAATATTAACGTTTATTAAAAATTCTGTAGGAATATTAGTAGACTAACGTATTTTGTCAACATTCACCCACGCTATACAAATTATATTTTTATTTATTTTACTCATTAATAGCCCATATCCATCTGAAACTGTATTCACCTACTACAAAACGTCTACAATACAATTCCACGGGCTGATCTCTTTTTCTAGCTGTTCTGTGAAGAGAGATTTGTCAAGAGGAGCACAGCGAGCTCCCTCGACAATTCTTATTTATTTTTCCGTTTCCTCTTTTTTACGAACGCTAATCCGACTTAATTTCTGTCCGGCCGATTCATTTTTTGTGCGTCCTCTTCGCTCCGCAGGGTCGAGGTCTCGCTACGAAATGGATGACTAGGAAGAAGATCGAGCAAGCCGTGAAATTTAAGCGGCGGGAGGTCTTTTTTTAGTTGTAGATTGAACGAGGGAACGGTGGCATGTCCGAGGACCGTAAATCACCGCATTCTATCCTAACTAAAGTAAATGTTGCTGAAACGAGAGATGTGTGTGCATGTGTGTATGTTTATATTAAGTAATTGAAATTGGAATCGCATGCGAATTTGGGAATTATTTTTTTGCAGAGTACGAAAGTTTTATTGATCATGTTGTCACAACTATGGTATATTACATTTTTATTTTTGCAAGAAATTATCACAGAAAGAATAGGTAAAATTTGAATGGCTACTAAAGTAATCAATAACCAACTTTTCTTAGTAAAAATTTCATTTATTTCCATCAGTTAGTGATGAAAGAATTATTACAAGTGATCTATAATATTTATGCAATATCAGCAAAACAATAAAGATATATTATGTCCATTTTTCCCCGTACTTTGGAAATTATTTACGATCAATACTGAGCGCCTATACACACCTGATGTACTCTATTATGTCCTATATATCATCATCTATTCAGTTTGACTGCATCATAAATTTCTATTACGGTAAAATATTCTTGGTTGAGTGAATTTGATTTAGAAGGTAGTGATAAAATTGTTTAATATATCTGTTTATAATGATTCCTGAAATATAGTTTGATAACGAAGAAAATATGAACATATATTCCTGTGTACTTTAGTTGCGTCCCTTGAGGTATAAATAATGACAAATGAATGTATTTTATCTTTGAATCTTATAGGAACTTTTACATACGCAAAGGAGGAGTTTTAAACGATAACGATGCAATTATTTTGTATATACCTACAAACTAGACGCTCAACACCCTATGAGGTTATTATGTGAAAAACTGGCTGGTTTCATAATAATTTCTTGAAAAACCGGAAAAAATTAATTGCTGACTAGTGTTTTTTTCGCAATATATATAATTTTTTAATTATTGTTTCGAGAACTTAGGCATGGAAATTAAAAATTGGCAGCAATTTTACCTGGAAATATCTAAAAAAAATCAGTATTAGTTTAATAATGCTTTTGACTTAACGAAAACGGAAAACTCGTACAAAATGAAAACAAACTTAAAAGACTTATAACGTTAAACAAAACGCTGCATGTTGGCAATCTACCAAACCGTCAATGGCTTGCCAGCAGTAATTTTTTGGAAGTTAATGAAAATTTGAGAATGAGATTTTTTTTCTTTATATTTTTAATTTTATGAACGTCAAAGTAGTAATCCACTAGGAATTAGAGCTTTTCCACCTTTTTTTTGTAACAAATTGACCACTTTGCCTTATTAAATTGGAAATACCACAAAGTGGGCAATTTAATTTTATCGTATTTTTTTTATTAAATCATCATAATAGTTAATTTCCAGGAAAATATTTTTATATATTTTTCTCTAAGAGACCGAAAAACCAATCAGGCGGAATGATCAACGAGTGAAAACAACAATTCAATTTGTTTAATATGTTTCGGCCATTCCGAGCCAATTAGCACAGGTAAGATTGCTATTATCGCCCTACTTTGTTTTGCATATCCAAACGTGAGAAACTACATTTCTTAAGCTTAGATTGTCCTTGAAAGTTCCAGCGATAACTGTAAATTAATTATAGTTTATTTGCTAGCTAAAACTTCTCTTCGCTCTCTAGTGGCGCTTGCACGTGCCTTAAGTAGCTCCTCTCTATGGGCCTACGTTTCTTTTCTAAGGCTGAACGTTGAGGTCCTTAAGCCTTTTGATCTCTGATATGGCCCTTTAGGCCTTGAGTTGTTGATGATAAGAGTTGTTGATGTGGTCACTCTCGCGGCAGTTGGCGCTGGTGGATATTAGTCCTTCTTGAGCTAGTTCTCGTCCGCAGCAATGTCGATAGCCCTTCTAATCTTCACTCTAGGTGGTGGTCTATCGAGGTCGAGTCCGGCCAGACGGGAGACCAATGAGTTTGCCGATGTTGTAGTTCTCTCCGGGGTCTTGGTAGCAAAAAACAAGATGTGGTCCTTGAGGGAAGGGACTCCCAGGTCCGCCCGGAGTTGAGTATTCCTAACAAACCATGGGGCCTCGACGATCATCCTGAGGATATTATTTTGGAGAGTCTCCAAACTCTTTAGGTGAGTCTTGGCCAGACTCGACCAGGACAGCGAGCCATAGGTGATGGTGTGATGAAGGAATGTCAAGTAAATCAGAACCTTGATTCTTAGAGAGAGGGAACTTCTCGAACAGCAGCCACAGGAGCACCGATATGGCAGTCATAAATCTTTTGACGGTCTTATCGACATGGAACTTCAAGGTGAGTCTCTGGTCCAAGATGACTCCTAAATACAACGCAGACTGACTCCGTGGGAGACGGAAATCCTCAACGAAAATATTATCGTGGGGTGGCCCTCCCTTCTTAGAGTATCGAACAGCTACTGGTATTAACTTGGATGGTATTAACTTGTTCTTGAAGACGTCGACAAACTAATTCCTCACTCCTCGATGACGTATATGCTGCTGTACGAATACGAACGACATTTCTTAAAATTCTTGGTACATGGATCTTACTGCATAAGTATGTGATTCTTGGAAACGTTTTGGCATATACTCTAATGAACTTTACCTTACGCAAATGCATATGGATTTTTTTCCTTACAAAAGTGTGTTCTTATACACAATTAATAAACACTAATTAATAAACAAAATAATCTACTAAATTAACGGAGTTGTCTTCCGTAATACAAGCTAGTTTCTAGTTTTTAAAATGTTGGAGAGAGATAAAAGCGGTACAAATTCAACACTGCCAAAGATTGCCCAGTTTAGATTTCATAACTTTCATTGTCTATACATTTAGATGTATGTTTTTGCATTATCCTGATATAATCCTTTTCGTCTACTCAAATTTAGACAATATGACAACAGATTGAAATTAACTAATTTCTCCAATACCTTACATACAAGTAGTTAAGTTCCTAAGTTTTACCAATTGATTCATTGTTGGAATACAATTAACATGTCGAAATGCATTAATTGTAAAGACTACGTCTACGTTCTCGTGCTTCTTGTATAGTAATGTAAATAATTATCAATATAGTTTTGTATCTGTGGGTAGTTGGTGAAACAACCGAGTTATAAATTTATAAATTCGCACCTCTCGAAAAATTTCCAATAAGACAAATTTAGTTTCTGTAATTTCACATAATTAGAAAAATTAATAGCTCTACCAATACCAACTCAAACGTGTGAATATTTGCTTCAGTACAGTTTAGGATGTAGAAGGAAGATGTCGTTCACATGTATTAGTTTTATTTCTCCGAATAATGACAGGCACAAAGGAATTCTAAATTCACTACTGTATCAGGGGCAAAAATAACGCGGACCAAAAATTGTGAACAAGAGTATATTCAACTATTTGACTCTAATTTATTGTAACATTGCTTGTGTTTCCTTGTTTTATTTTGAGTTTTAATTTTTTTATTGTTGTTAACCCAATTTTGTGTAAGCTACCAGCTTCTGTGCAAGTTGACATTTAAGTTAACTTAACTTTAAGCTAAACAAAAAAGGAAATGATTAATTTACGTTTCATCAATCCCAATGAGTATACTGTTGATTAAAACAGGTACGGTACAGCTAACAGGGATAACTTCGTTTTCCTACCTCATACGAACTTCACTTATTGTTAGTGATGAAAATGTTGGTAGGGTGAAAGGTTCTTTCGTTATTATCGAAGCGTTGCTCCTAAATTAGAAACAAACAAAAAATATGCTAATTTACATAGCAATTCAAGATTATTTGTTTGTTAACATGTTATAACTGCATGTTTAACTTCTTTTACAAAAAATACATGGAACCACATGTTGTTTTATAACACTACATTAGCAAGATCTGTAAATTCAAAACTTGCTCTTGCTGATTGTGACTTCAACGAAATTGAATACTC
This sequence comes from Holotrichia oblita, assembly GCA_023690525.1. Classification (NCBI taxonomy): domain Eukaryota; kingdom Metazoa; phylum Arthropoda; class Insecta; order Coleoptera; family Scarabaeidae; genus Holotrichia; species Holotrichia oblita. The sequence goes on from CM043018.1 coordinate 118,045,589, forward strand.
ACTTTATATTCCCCATTTGGTATCATGTAACTGTTTCGATGATATGGATAGTCTTATAAAGATTTGAATGGAAGATTTCCTGCTTAAGTGTCATGGGGGCCACGTCATCGGTGCCAACAGCAGGGATGGACACAATTCCTGGACTTCTACCACAATTTTATATGTGGTCATAAGCAACCTTAGTGTATTACGGACTAAAATAGTAAGTATAAAGGATTGTAAGTGGAGATAATATCAGCGTCTTCAACTATAATGAACAGAAGAGAATACAAAAACCAAAAAAATGGCTGTAATAGGCGCTTATGGTATATTGTTGGAATTCATCCTGCGGATGGTATCTACTGTACCGACTTGTGTTGTGTAGTGCCTTGCGGTGTACTACTCCCTCCCTCCCCCTCCTCCCCTTCCCATGCTCACTAGAGGGCATGAGGTTGGAATTAGTCCATTGTCGGAGGTATTATACAAAATAAGATGAGAGGGGTGAAAGGTGATGAAATTAGATCTTGCACTCGGAGTTGCGCTGACGAGACCTGGAGGGTCGAAACCACGTGATCCGCTTATAATTCTTGATCTATTTTTATTGCATTCGTCCGCAGAGTGAATTCCAACAGACATCCTTTTGGTTTTCATATTGGCATTTGTCGACGTTTTCAAAAGAGAATACAGTTATTCAGTTACTGGAAAATACAGTTATTCTCAACCGCGAAACAGTTAAAGCTACGTCAGCATATCGAGGAGAAGTATCTACCGGGTGTTTATGAATACATCGCAAACGGCGAAAGGCACAGGCATAGACATTTGGAGAAAAAGAAAACTGGATAGCGAAATCATCCATTTTGTTAAAACAATCGCCGTCTAAACTTCTGCGAAAGGCATTTTGAGCTACCTATGTACATTGAAGTGGATCAGACAAAATCTTATCTGAGAACTCATGCCCTTATAGTTCTGTTGGGGTGTCATAACAGACCATAATACTATCACAGCGTTACGTTAAGATGAGTGACAAGCCGCTCAGGAGTCAAACCATTCACAGGACCTGAACCAAAGTGTAGGGGTTCGTATCATAGTACTAAACTCTTTGTACGATCTGAGCTCATCGTTAGGCACTATTTCTACTAGAACAGACGCGCTCACGAGACACTGTAAAACTATTGAAATTCATCCAAAACTCTGCAAGACAATCTTGATTAGTAGAAGCAAGTTAAAACCTTTTGGAGGGATTTGAACCGTTTCCAATGGGCTTAGTAAATTGCCTCATATGCAGAAAATGCAGGGAATTTCCTTACTGACTGCTCAACAGCGGAACAGGTTTTAGATTTAGATTTAGATATAAGGGTGATGTTGCACCGCGACCGTGGGTCTATTGTGCCCCCTTACATGAGGTGTAAGCTGCTGGGTTTTGCCCGCAGTCACAGCTCCCTATCCAGCCTGAGGGCTTTAATAAACTGTAACAGATGTGATGGTTTCAGAGAGGGTATTTCTTCCTCGTCTATAACGCGTTTGCCAAGATAGTTGGCGCGAATTTCTTCAATTTCTGTGCAGTTGGATATCAGGTGTTCCGGACTTTCATCTTCCGCCCCGCAGAACCTGCAGTCGCTATTCTGTTTCAGACCTATTCTCTTCATGTGCTCCCCGAGGTGACAATGCCCTGTAAGGAAACCTGTGAGAATGCGTAATCTGTTCCTGTTTAGTTCTAGCATGGTTTTTGCTCTCTGCTTGTTGAAATTTCCAAGGAATACCTTGGAATGTCTCAGACAGTCGGACAGAATGTCGGAACAGGTTAAGATCAACTGCAGATTTTGCTGCGCGGGTGCAACCAGTTCGAGAGTCTTGAGCATGTTGGTCGGCTAGGTCGGCTAACTCAGTTGTCTTTCGAGGTCTTCCCACCCATGGAGGAACAAAAAGAAGTACACATACATAAGTACAGATACATAATAAGGAAAGCTTGATGGATGATGAAGTTAATACATCACATATATCTTTTAAATAAATATATAAAATTTCAAATGAAGCTAGTCTGAAATCAAAACACCTTAAATGATGATTTAATCCTAACTTCTTTCGATAATCGTTGTAAATACATGTTTAAACATTAAAAATTAATGAAGTTTTAACTGCTAATATATATCTGTGTACATGTATATATATATTTAATAGGTAATTTATCAGATGTCAGCAGTTACAGAGCCAATTTAATTTGTTACCCAGCGTTTACAGTTTATGAGTTAATATAACATGGCTCAATCGCCCTCGAAGTACCATATTTAATCCTGAACGATTGTAAATACGGTGTATTACCAGACGATGTTTCTCACCATTATTAAATGAACTATTTACCCTGCGAAAAGCCCCTATTCGTTACACAAGTATTACGGTGTAATCTCATGTCAGCGGGGATAGAAGTCATGAATCGAAATGACGGTTGTAATATGTTAGTATCGGCAATTAGTTGTCACCAATTTTTAAATGTATTTTCTTTTAGCGTTTATGTTAGAAAGTTTATAAAATCAAATATAAATATGTATAAGAAAAATGCTGTAATAAATTTTCAATGATGTATCGTACGTACTATACATGTTTATCCCTTCATTCTACTAAATATCTCGCGATGATGTTTATGTATATACATATTTTCAGAAATCTGTACGCCCGAACGGACGAAACAGAAATTGATTTCAACCCTTAGATAGGGGTAGTTTGTCCGGTGCTTCCCCAATAATAAATGCCGATCCGGAGTTATCTCTGTTTCAAGTCGGCTGACTCTTGTGGCCAGTGCATATACAATATGCTGTATATGATGAATGGGGCAGGATCTGCACAGTCATGTCCAGTCCATTGGCTCTCTTATCTCTCTACGCTTTAATGTCATAATACTATATCCGAGAGAGCATTAGCGCCATCTCCGGTACTCTAGTTTCATCGATGCCCACCTCTATATTACATATATACCCTTGGACAAAAAGAAATGATAAAACTCAATATATACAGTTATTCAACTCCTTTTATTATTTTTATTTTAGTAGCTTTTTAACAAACGAAAAATTTATAAATTTCGTTTAATGAACAAATATACATAACTATACATATTTTTTATTTTTTAAGGATAACTAATTCGGATTAGTGATTAGTTTTATGAGTATTTAAGAGTAGGTACTTTGGAAGAATCTCGAACTGTTCCGAAACATCTGGGAAGAATGGTCACTCTACAGGGTCATTCACGGAACTAGTTCGTTAAAACTTGTAATTATAACTGATATAATCTGGACACATCAGCAAAATTATTTGCGCCATTGTACTACTACCGGTTTACCGGAAGTTGACGTCAACTTTCTTAATTTAAATAGCATGGTATATTTTTTATGAGTTTTGTGTATTGGTCATACAATTCTGCATCAAAACTTACTAAGACATCCTATGTCAAAAATCAGCCGTTTTTGAGTTATTCAATTTTTTTCAAATATAGGGCCAATTGCAACATCAAGATCAAAATTCTGTATTTCTGAAGGCATTGCAACTGAACACCTCATATTTGGCATGTTATTAGCCGAAATAGCATAGATCATATTTACGTTTTAAAATTTATCATAATTTATACAGGGTCGTCCAAAATTAACGTTCATTTCAACCAACTTTACGTCGATAAAAGTAACACCCTGTATATTATTGCATTTTTGAATATACTTAATAATTCTCTATCATTCCTTATTAGTCATATTAGCTTGTATTTTTTACGGTTTCCAAGTTAAAAGTACTTTTCTGGTCAAAGTCCGAAAAATATGATTTTTAATGCATTTAAAATCTTAGTAATCCTTGAATGTCAAAATAAGCACTGCAAATTTTTCTCTTCTTTCTTAACTAAAACTTTAAACTCATCACACACTGTTGCCTATGGTCACTTGTCTGATCATATTTTTGCAAAGTTTCAACCAAATCTCGAACTGGGGCCGCTCAACCATCTTGCCAGATCTTATAACTGACGCAACTAACACTTGAAATACCCTTATTTACACTCTATACACCATTATCTGCCAGTTAATGTAACACGTCTTAAATGAATTTTTAAAAAGTACCGTAAATAACCTCATTACGTTCAGGTGTAAGAAATCCTTTTTTCGTCGACGCTTCAACGCCAACATCAGCGAGTGAGTAATATACGACCGCTCATAAATTTCACTAAAGAGGAATATTTTTCATTAAACGGCACTAGTCGAAAGACGGGCGTAGAAAATGAAAGAACCTTTATCTCGGCGGGCGTGCGATATTTAACGAGATAATAAGACGTAATCTAGTTGGCCGGGGGAGCGGCGCCTGCTGGATGATTGCCTCCGTATTTCTTCATTACGCATCTTATTAAATAAGTCGTTAAGAAACAAAAGAGGCGAGGCCTCGAGATCTCTTCCTAATGGAGGCTAATTGAGAGCAGCTCTCTAGATTCATTATGTTTTTTTAATTATGAAAATGAGTAGAAAACTGTACTCGAGAACAAAAAAACGTTAAAGCGTATTATTAGAACACGTTTAATGTCGAAATACTCTATATTTAAAGACATTTAAAAAATCAATTTATTAGTAAATTTAAAAGAATGAAATAATTAGAAACACAAACGACAAAATAAAGTGAATTTCGTAATTTAATTTCGTTATTACATAAAATAACCAAATAATACCCAATTGAACACGTAACGTTTTGTGACTTGAAAGGTCTGTAATAGAAATAGCAAAGGTGTACGAATATCCATTTAAACCGTTTAGGATACAGGCGGAACTGACAGCTTCTCTTCGGGGATCGTAGAAAACGGGATTAGAAAAGTTCGTAATCCTATTTGGATTCTTTAATTTTGCCACAGGGGCAGCCGGACAGTACAGACAAGTTGCTGCCCGCTGAATACTAAGTTGTTTAGGAAAGGAATCTCGCAATACTGAGAAAATATTTTCAACCTAAGTGATTCCAGATGCTATTCAAATAAACAAGGATACAATTATAAACAAGAATTTGTACTTCTAAGATAGAATGATTTCTGTACGGATAAAAGAAGTTGTTTTAGCGTTTTCGAGTGGGCAACATTATTTATAACATTCAGGTGGTTACAATTTGTATGGAATAATGTTTGCACTAGTTTCGGTAACGCCCCTACAAAATCTTTTGTGGTATATTTCTATTTGTAAACGTTTCATTCTTATTTTATTTAACGGACAAATCACCTTGACCACCCACATACAGTGCATTATGCCGTATTTCGTGACACGTATATGGTCTGTACTGCAATATGAAGCACAGAATTGTGTATTTCTGTACAATTTTCAGTATTGCAGTATTCAATACTACCTAACTGCAAATTTCATAGAATGATTTGTAAAATATTGTTTCAGTTTATATTATTATTGTTAAAAATTTCTTTTAAAATAAAATGCATCATCATGTTGTTATTTGAAAAATACGGAAATAACAGGACCTTTTTTAGTACCTTTTTTACCAATACATTAAAATAAAGCAATCAGGCGATGAGAAAAAGTCCGTCTGGTTTTCCTCCCCATTATATAAATGTACGTAACATAAAACAAACGACTGTAAAATCATGTCGTTGCGCTCAATTTAACGGGGACGTCCCTTGTTTTAAGCATATTGCTTTAGTTCGGGACTTCTACGTATGTTATAAATTTTATTGTTGTTCGCTTTAAGTTGACAATGTATCTAACGAGTTGAGAACTTTCCACTAACGATTGTCGCCGACAGTTGTAATGGAAGACCTTCAATTTTAAACCTCGACGCATATGCTGAGAGGCTTATCGACTTTAAAATTGCAAAGGGAGAGCGATTTAATATAACTAGATTAACCACGTGATAGCTAAACATGGATGACGTTAACGTAGATTCTTTATTGATATAAATCGTTAATTTAATCAATTTATCATGTTATAAAAACATCATTAGGATGTTATGCTTTTATAGCAAACGTCTATTAACTGCTTTAGATTAATTGTATTTCTGCACATTATCAAAGAAAATATAGGAAAAATACATTTTTATGATTACATTTTATAAAGACTATTTCTGAAATATGTGTGCTTAGGGCATTCTTAATGAACTAGAACCATTAACTCAAACAATAAACATACTACAACTATAACAATCAAGCTCGCCTAACTTACGAGAACTAGATGTTTTATAACATCAAAGCAAAATTTCCAAAAATTTCAAAGGGGAAACCAAAACAAGATACTTTTGGAGACATTTTTGGTGACAGTAGATTTTTCACATTTCATTTCTTTTCCACTTCGCTGGTAGGTAGAATGCAACTATCATGATATACTGATTCTAGTGATAATCTCCCGTTCAATTATTGTACACTTCTACAACGACAAAATCTAGTTGAATACCAACATCTTGTAGATCACAACACTGTACCTACTTTCGTCAAGATATCACATATTCTATATCTACAGTCGTCAATAAGATAATTTGCAGCATGCACGCCATGTTGACCAGAGAAAGCGTTCATTTCACATACAGCAAACTGAGTGGCATACCTACTAAACTACATCACCTACGTTTGAATACTACCTACTCAGAACACCAATCCGACATAACAACGGAGAAGCATATTATGTTCGAGAAACCCAATCAGAACCCATATATTACAAAGGAATGAACTTGGAAATTGCATCAATTAACATACCGAAGAGGAAGAGGAAGAAATGTACAAGAAAAATAAACCGTCGGTAAGAAGCATTACAAAAACGGAACCAGAAGTCCTACGAGGTAATAAGAAGACTGAAGACTTGATAAAACTATTAGCTGATAAACGAAACAGAACTCCGGTAATGCACCAAGGTCACTAAAATAATCTCAGCAGACACGCATCTGAAATAATGTATCTGTACCGAAAATAGAGAAAGAACAATGACGACTACTTACCTTCAAAGAATCGACAACTACTGAAATCCACTGCATCCAATCAGCCCGGGAAGGACCAACTTTTCTCTCAAAATTATCGACACATCTTATTGATATCTTGTTTTGCCAAGGTGAGAGAGGCTATCATCCTGTCTAGACTCAAAGAGAAATTGTTTATAAACGAAATTATACAGGATGAATAATTCGGTTTCCACCAGGGCCACTCAACAACATATCAGTTTGTCCGCTTCACTGAAGCTATTTACAACACCCTGAAAAGGAGATACACATTGCGGGCAATCTTTTTCGATATTTCCAGAGTCTTTGACATTGTTTGGCACAAAGGCTTTGAGTTTTGGATGGTAGCAAAGGGTATAAATTCCAATTTAGTTAGAGTCGTACAATCATATCTTTCAGACAGAACCTTCTCCACATGATGCGATGGTAGTCTGTCCTCAAGGAAGCTAATAGCTGCAGGACGGCCGTAGGAGTCTGTTCTTGCTCTTAGCTTCTTCCTAATTTATATGTCAGCCCTTCCCAAGTCCGATGGAGTTGAACTTGCAATTTATGCAGACGATTTTGCTTTGTATACATCTTCGGTAAACGAAAACCATCTCCGTTGCAGGTTACAGCACTCGGTAGATGAGACTTTGACTTGGGTTTCCAAGTGGAGGTTGAAAATAAATGAATCTAAATGCATAGCTGTAAGATTCACTCCTAAAGAAACTGCCTATATCCCTTCGCTAAGGATTAAATTAGTAATTTATTATTCTTTTCTACGCCCTATAATAACTTACGGTTCCTTAACGAGGTCGAGCATGGCGAAATCTTGTTTTAAAAAACTGGAAACCTCGCAAAGTACGAAGTTAAGGTTAATTACGGAAGCACCTTGGTTTATTTGAAACCAGTAGCTGAAAGATGATTTGGGCGTGTCGTGACTCAAACAATACGTGACGTGTCTTTCGACGAAATCTCAGCAGAGGTTTAAGATAATTCAGCTTAATCACATCCACCAACGCCACTTCAGCAGAACAGTCGGAAGAACACATACCTTTCCCAATAAAATACTATCCAGAAGATAAAAGGGGCTTAGGAATCCAGGCTCGGTTCTAGAGGAGAGATAGACTATAACAGATTCATCCAATCTTCAATACTTGTACAGCAGAAGCAATAGCTACATCACAAGAGCCCTACAGTAGATACTTTAGTAACAGGAGATGTCTGGCAGCAACATTTTAGTCAATTTGCGCGGAAAATGTCAGGTCATGAGCGTACCAATAGACGAAACATCAGAACTCGCTAAGGGTCATATTTATAGTCCGTGCTTGAGGTTGTGTCGGTGCTTGAGCATGCGATTTTTTATTTCTTTTATCAAAGGATTTATTTCACAAGACACGGCAATTTTGCCAATTTCAAAAACAAATATAACAGAAGAAAGAGTAGTACAAGAGATAGTACATTCATTGAGACCCACTTTCAAGTCTTATATTGATCAAATAAGTATAGGATATGTAGGAGGATGGATTGCCAAAAATCGCTAAAAACATGTTATGTTTGTAATATATGCAAAGAAAATGTTCTCTGCAGTGGAGACCAGTTAAATGTTTGGCATGTAAATAATTACATTCATTAAATAATTTAAAATGTAACAAAATATGGCGCGAGCTCATTTATTCGACAAAAAGTTGTGATGACATCCAGTAATCGATTGCTGTTGGCTAATATTTTAATTTTTACCAATAGCGATCCATATCTGAATCGATCACATCTTTGTGTTGAATAAAAAAACTCGGCCAGTATCCTAATAACTATTAAATATATTCAAATTAGCTGCCTCAACAATTTTAATTGTGAACTTCTCGATAGATGGCGCAAACTTGTTCCACTTAATAACTAGGAAGATACCATTCTCGTTAGGTTATTTTCTCTGAGAGGAACTACGAGAGGATTTAATTAATATTTTCTAGTAATCATGCGTTTATCCTCTCTGGTTATTTATACAGTCATTTCCACAAATGGGTTACCATTTGTGAAAATGCTATGCTGCGAGCTTTTGCATACACCCCAACCTAATGAGCAAACATTGCAATTTATACAAAGTTCTTGTTATAGGCTTTCAGAATATTAATTTTTCTTTTTGCTTAATAAATAGAGCGGACCAATTCGGAGCGAAAGCAGAAGCCTCAATACACTTTTCTGCTACTATTATACGTGCATACACGATAACCGTGAACAACATACTAAATAATCGTGTGTGCGATGGGGCACGCGGGAACCAATTCGTTAGTCACGCCTCTGCTTTCGCTCCGAATTGGTCCACTCTATTAATAAATATACATTTCATAACCACTTTCTGTCGACTAGTTTTTTTCGTATACATACCTTCTAAGACCACAGTTATGTGGTCTAATAACAAGAACTTTGTACAAATTGCAATGTTTGCTCATTAGGTTGGGGTGTATGCGAAAGCTTGCGTCTTAGAGTTAACACTTCTCTTCAGTTTGGGTGATACCTGATGATACCTTTATCCATTTCCTTTGTAGATCGTTCTCGTTTTTAGTAACTTGCTTTGGATGTAACCATTTTCTTGTCATTATAGCCCAATATTTCTCAACTGGACGAAGTTGAGGACAATGGTGGATTAATATTCTTCGATACAACTGTGACTTCATTGTCTTCGTAGCAGTTCATGGCCAATTTACCATAGTGACATGTAGCTAGATCTGTTCAAAATAAAACAGGATCTTTGTGAAGACGTATCATAGGCAGTAATCGTTTCTGTAAGCATTCGTCGACATAAATATTTTTGGTTGATTGAATCAGTCGTGACAAAAATGCTGCTCTTTAGACCACATTTACAAATTGCTTGCCAAACCAAATACTTTTTCGCAAAGTTATCCATTTTTTTTGTTTAAATTTAGGTGCAACATCGCCTCTTTTTCGTGCAGTATAAAACAATTGACCAGGAAGCTGATTGAAATCTGCTTCGATGTGAGTTTGGTCGTCCATGATCATGCAGCCTTTGGCTTTGTGTTGTTGTAGTTTTCGAGAACGAGTTTTAGCGGTTTTGTTTTGTTTGTCGTTTCTGTTGTGTGCTAATGGAAATTTATAGGATTGAAGACCGTTCTCTCTGCGAACTTTCTGCACATATCCAGACGACATTTGCACGTTTTTAGCTACATTTCTAATAGAGCATCCAGGATTTCTTTGAAATGCAATACCACTTCTCTAGCCTTCTTTTCTGAAGTAAATCCTTTTTTTCGTCCACTTTTTCGATTTGTAGTCAAACGTTCACTGAAGTTTTTAAGCACAAGAGTTATAGAAGAGAATAAGAAAAAGAAAATAAGAATACTTAACGTTTTTGCAATGTCTTTGTGAGATAAATGCAGATTTTCTTGCTTTTTGCGTACAATTAATTCACGCCTGCTTTCTTTCTGCGAAATCATTCTGCAAACTGTATCTAATTCTAAAAAAGTAAGGATGCTACGAGGGAGCGTTTTTATATTCGCGGAATGAGCGGGTTGTAGGGGGGTGATTAGGCGCATTGGAGGCGTGGCCTGTGCAGCGACTCATAATTAGTATAAATACGAAGTTTTATTGTTATTAGACAGTTAGTCTTTGAGCTGTTGTCAACCAAGTAAGATAATCAGGAGTGAAAAGTGAAATATGGAAAAAATCGAATATCGTGCCGCTATAAAGTTCCTTACCAGGCAAGGAAAATCAGTGGCGACCATAACGAACGAGATGTCATTGGTTTACGGCGACTCTTGTCCAGGAAAAACCATGGTGTACAAGTGGCATAATTTATTTAAACAAGGAAGGGAATCCCTTGAATACGACCCGACGCCGGGCAGGAGCATTGAGGTGACTACGCCAGCACTTATCCAAAAAAATTGTACTCGAAGATGCTCGACTAAAGAAGAAACAACTCGCAGAAATGGTTGGAGTATTCGATACAACAATTTTTAAAATCCTACACGATCATCTCGGCATGTCTAAGGTCAGCGCAAGATGGGTACCAAGAATGCTCACGTCGCCGCAAAAACAACAGCGCGTAGAGTGTTCGCGTGCATTTTTGGACCTCTGTAATGAAGACAAGGATGGTGTATTGAGTCGAATTCTTACTGGAGACGAAACTTGGGTTCATCATTATGAACCTGAGTTCAAACAAGACTCTATGCAGTGGCATAAAAAGGGCACTGCACCTCCCAAGAAATTTAAAGTGTCACAATCAGCTGGGAAACTCATGGCAACGGTATTTTGGGACTCGGAAGGAATATTGTTGATTGATTATAAAGATAAAGGTGTTTCTATAACCGGAGAATATTACGCTTCAATATTAGAGCGACTAAAAGAAGCCATTAAAGAGAAAAGACGGGGAAAATTGACGAAAGGTGTGCTGCTTTTGCACGACAACGCGCCCGTCCAGAAGAGCCGCGTTGCGTTAGCTGCCCTGCATAAGGTGGGCTTCGAAATTGTGAATCACCCACCCTACAGCCCAGACCCGGCCCCGAGTGATTATTACCTGTTTCCGAAAATGAAAAAAGAGCTGCGGGGTAAAAAATTTACTGCCTATGATGAAGTCAAGGAGGCAGTTTCGGCGTATTTTGCAGATAAAGAGAAATCATTTTTTTATGAGAGTATAAATAAATTAATTGAAAGATGTGAAAAATGTATCCGTCTTGCAGGCGAATATATTGAAAAAGAAAAATAATTTGGTTTTTTTATTTCCACCCCTTATCCCCCATTCCGCGAATATAAAAACGCTCCCTCGTATCTGTAATGTGAGATAATAAATATGCTGTATGTATGCGTACACCTGCCTAAACCATTATATTTTACATTTGACACTTGACATTTGTGAGCAGCTTTTTCCGTATACACACCTCAGTATCGTACTCTAGGGTTTCCGTACCTCATGTTGGACAGCCTTAAAGATTAGTGATGAGCTTTCCAAATTATTTCAAAGAATTATCATCGTTCATCTTGTATGAGAACAATCATTGTTTTCTTGAAAAATCGAATCCTCTACTCTTTGACGACAAGCAATATTTTTTTCTAAATAATTCTAGATTTCACAGATATCTAATAAGATTTTAATGAAAGCACGCTTGCTTGCTCAAAATCACGAAATATTGCTGCAAAGAATGTTTCAAACTTTATATTCAAAAAGAAATGTTCACTAACATCAAAGTAGATTATTTCGTAAATTTTGTTTTTTCTTCAGAAAAACAAACATTAGCACGTCGTAAAAGATTTAAAAAGGAAAATTTTTATTCAAATATTTTTCACAAAGTATTTTCCATAACGTATCCATGCAGTTAATATAGACATCCTTTTATATGCTTATCGCACCATTGTAAGAGCAATAACATTTGACAAGTAAAGCCTTTCTCGGCTAATATCAGATTCGTGCAGGGGATACAGACTGAAACGCTTACTAGGGGGCGCTTATTGAATATCTGATGTGATCCACTTAGTGAAGTCACCTCGACATCTAATTACACCCCGTAGACGACTTTATATATCCCGGAGGGGTTGCGAACTTTTAGAAGCTTAAGCGTCTGCTCTAGAACTTGCTTAGTTGTACACTTTCACGAAATAATTACCATGAAAGTGAAACTATATAGAATAAATGCAGTTAACTCGTATACTATATTTGCATGTTGTGTTGAATTAAATAAAGAACTTATTGTAATTGATAAGAAAAATAAAATAAATTTACTTGCAAATGGTATACAATCATAAAAAATATTATTGTATAACACATTATATACAAATAATATAATTTACCTGGAATCGTTGATTGAAGGAATACATAAAGATGCGCAACCTATGACAGTTGACAGAAATCTCAGATCCCTTAAATGCAAATCTCCATTTAAGGGATCTGAGATTTCTGTCAACTGTCATAGGTTGCGCATCTTTATGTATTCCTTCAATCAACGCTGGAATTCAATACATGATCGATCTTCAGTATCCTGGTAATTGTGAGTATAGCAAGAAAGTTTGTTGTCCATGGGCGGAGGAACCGCGTCTCTCACAAGGGAAATGCTGGACAAAAGTTACACGTGTATTCTATTCAGTTGGTTTGGGGTCCTACGTACCGCAAATATTGATTTTTTGGATGACTTTTGCTATTCATTCATTCATTCATTCATTCATTCAGGGCGCGTTATGTAAGATTTTATATGCGGTTCCGTTCAAAGAAATTGCATTATATTACATGGGTTTCCAACGGAAGTTCAGCAACAATTCAAGACGTAAAACGGCGGCTGCGTCTTGCAATAATAGTATAGTTTAGAAATCGTTAGTGGGAAGCGACAAACCGGGACTAATGTGTCAACCATTCAGAAAATTATACAATCTGTACCGAAGATGAACGTTTATTACGCTTGTATCAAGAAATATGGCAACACATTTGATGCAATTAATTCACAAAGAATAGTAAAAGCTGCATTTATTAATACAACAGTAAGAGAAATGCGGTAATACCAATTTAAAGAACATGTGTCATTGTGTACGTACAGGTTCTTGATTTTATCAAACTTGAGACCTGTAGTTGTAATTGAAATAGTACTGTTGATTTACAATAAAAAAAAGTATATCAAAATCGTCATATAAAAAATACAATGATATGATAATGATATGTTTATTATGTTTTTATTATCATATATCCACAAAAATACTATTATTAGTAATTATTGCCAAGAAATGACACTTATGCCAACTACAAGGATAATAATGCCTTAATTGTAATGCAGAGATAGCAATACACACAGCAGTAAATTGGTTCATCGTAGTTTAATTTCATGTGCGACTTTCAAACATTGCTTTTAGTTCAAACCAATCCAATAGAGACGCTGAACCTCTCGCCAACATAAAATCTGGATTCAGCTATTCTAGAACGCAACAACAAATAATATGACCACAGCACTATCCAATATTGAAGAAAATTGACATAGTAGCTAAAAAGGTATTTCCTGAGAAAATGTTTCTTTAACCTTTTCGAGCCTATCGGGACATATACAGGGTGCCCACCTGGTACGCGGAAGTCCAATATCTTGGTTGATATGAGAGATAATTGAAACTTCTTTTATTGCACGCGTCTAGTTGTTTCAAGATCTACACACCTAAAATAATCCCGATTATATAAGGTGTTCCACTTTCTCTGCACAGGAACTGGGGTTTCTTCTTCTTCACTTTGACAGTTTTCCTGTCTTTACTCAGTAGGTCTTCAGTAAACTCAGGTCTGTGTTCCCTTAGAAACTCCTTTGCCTGTTTTTGTCCTGTTGATCTTTTCCACCACTCCTTGGACCTGTTATATGTCCATTCGTAGATGGACTTTTTAATTTGCGATTTGGTGATGCCGAAGGAAGGGCCAGCTCCTATGAAAGGTCTTGACGAACTTCGTCTGGCCAGCTCATCCGTCGCCTCGTTTTCCTTCACGCCCGTGTGGCTGGGGACACAGGCCAAAGTTAATTTTCTTTGGGTGCCCACCTCAATTTAGGGCTCTTATGCAATTCCAAACCAGCTTTGAGTCAGCACTTGCAGAACTGATCGCTTTAAGTGCTGTCTGACTGTCAGAGGGTATATTATGAGAGTATTGGTGGTTTTTAAAATATTGTTTAGTTTTATCGATATATACAGTGGAATCCTGTTACAGCGAAAGCGTAGGAGACCGACGGTTTTACTTCGTTGTAACCGAATTTCGTTGAATACGAAATTGTAATAATCATCAATCAATTGCAGTAGGTACCAACATTTTTCTAAAATTTTGTTTTAAACACTTAATACACATGTGTGATGTCATCCAGACTTTTTTGTTATTTGTATAAGCAACCTATAAGTTGGTCACATTTTGAAAACATCTCGATGATTTGGACTTTCCTATAATCAGTAGCTAACGTATTTCGGATCCGTCGGCATTTGCACACACAAGAACTGTAATTCTTTCTTTGGATAACTTACCCTTTATATATTTCTCATTTCTAAATTTCAAGGTTTTGTCGGGAGTTTTCTCGAAAGAAGTTGTTTTCTCTACAAGGATTGGTCCACTAATTGGTATGTTGGAGTTCCGTTGTTGTTTGAACCAGTTAAGCAGTACTTCATCTAGATCTTCGAAGGTTATAGTTTTCAATCTCTTATGTTCCTTGGAATTGTAAGCAAAACTTTGAGTTAATTTTTCCTTATTATTTAATGAGGTGCTGAGCTATGAGGGTGGTAAATTATATTTAGGACATACGTCTGCCGTTTTACCACCAGAACTCACTTCTTCTATTAGAGTCCATTTTATCGGCTATATTCAATGTTTTCATTTTACTGTTGCAAAAAATAATCCAACAAGTTTATAATAAGTTTTATTATTATTAGGTTCTTATGTATAATATCTGTATCCATTTTGCAGTAGTTCTTTTATTGATGTAGGCTTGTTTCTACAGAAACTGAAATATCTTTGTATTACTATTTGTTGTGAAATCGCATTAAACGTGAATATAAATAGGCCATTCAGGTAATTGTTATAAACTTAATAAAAACCCAAACAAATTTGTAGTCATCTGAATGCAAAGAGATAATCTATATGCAACCCCTCTTGACGTCACATAAACTATTTTAGTAATGGTTCAGGAATTTGTGCAACTTGTGCCTGTTCTGCGTTGTGTCCAAGCTGTTTAGGAAATCTATTTTGTGTCACTATACTTCGGGCAAGGTAAGAATTTGTTATTTACTGTGTACAATTGTGTAATTGCTACAAATTTTCGTGATAGAAGAGTTAGACGTCGAGTGGGACACAAACGTTCCAATAGTCATTTTCCATGGCTGATATTTGTCCCATTAGCCTGTATTATTTGCAGACGACTCGAAGATATCTTAGTCAAAAAGAGCTAGAAAACGAAGCAATGGCGCTCTTTGATGAAGAGGATGAGGATGACCCTTTCTACAGTAGTGATCGCTCTTCGGACGATGAAAACTGCGAACCATCGGAAAGTTCTCTCTCAGAAAATGAAATGGAAATTAGAAACACTGTCATACGAAATAACGACAATTCTAAAAGCGAAGAACCTTTATCTGATGGTGGAGATGAAGACATCAGTGCCAGTTTAAATGTAATAATAACTTTACTCCTCGTCTAATACTTCCTACAGATAAAGCAATCACTTCAATTTTTCATAAAGGTACTACCGAAATAGGTCTCAAAAATTGTTTCCTAAAAGTTTGATGATGCATATTGCTAGACGAACAAATACAAGATTGAAAATATTTGAAAGAAAAACTGGAAAAAAGAGGACTTTCACCGATTATCACGAGATTATGATTGTCTTGGGATGTTCTCTAATCATGGCATATAACAGAATGCCTTCTTTCAATCTCTATTGGTCCAAAAATAAATCACTTGGCAATTGCGCTATAAAAAAAGCTATTTCAAGAGATCAGTGCTGGAAAATGCTACTATATTGAAGAAGTTACAAACTACTTGAAGTATACTTTTCAAAAGTGTCGCGAAGATTCATCCCATCAAATTATTGATGAGTTAATGGCTAAATTCAAGGGAAGATCGTCAATAAAACAGTACCTTGCCATGAAGCCTATAAAACGTGGGATAAAGATTTGGGTTCGTAGCGATTCTCTCACAGGATATGTGTACGATCTCAATGTTTATTCTGGTAAATCGACAGAAGTTACAGAAGGGACATTAGGTGAAAGAGTTGTGAACCAACTGGCACAGTCTATCAGAGATCCAAATGTAACTTTATGTTTCGACAGATTCTTGTCATCAGTGCATCTGATGAACACAATTACATATCCATTGGTAGGTACGATCATCAAAAACGTTCCAAAATTCAATATGAAACTCGAGAGGGGAAAATTGGAAGTCGTGGTGAATAAGGAAGGTACCACCGTAGCTAGATGGCAAGACACCAAGGATATGTTAGCTGTAAGCAATTGGTTTTCTGATGAAGTGGTTGAAGTTGAACGCACCATGAAAGACGGTAATAAACTGTCAGTATCATGTCCAAAGATGATACAATTTTATAATAACGATATGGGAGGCGTAGACCTAACGCATCAAATGGGTCAGGTTTATATGATTTTGACCGCAAATCGGGAAAATGGTAAAAAAAAGTATTTTTCAAAATATTGATGATGAGTGTCGTGAAGGCTCATATACTTTACAATGAATTACAAAGAAAAAAAAAACAATTTTTACCATTCTTGGTCACAGTTACTGAGGACCTTATTTGTCAAGGCCGGACAGGAGTTAATATTAAGCGCAGATCAGCTAGCTCTTTAGGAAGACCTCGAAAAAACAAGAGAAGAATGTTGAACGTCGGTGACCATTTGCCTATGAAAGGACTTACAAGAAGAAGATGCAGTCGATGCACAGGAAGGAAAATAGAGAAGAGAACGACCACTCTTTATCGAATGTGTAACATTCCGCTCTGTAAAACCTGTTTCACGCCATACCGTCTAAGTTCACCTTAAATTTCCTCATTCCATTGAATTGGTTTTTATTTTGTACAAATTTTTTGTACAATGTAAAAATTCTATAAAATAAAATTTTGAGCATACTGGGTCTTTAATGTCCCACCTTAAATGTCTAAGTGGGACGTATATGTCCCGGCCTAAATGGCCTCCAAAATTGAAAAACAAAACAGACCGATTTTTTTGGTCCAATTAATTAAAAACAATTGTTCGCAAAATTCGCCAATGAAATTAAAAATCCGACTCGAAAGGGTTAAGAACCACAAATAATGTTCCAATGCCTTTAAATGTTTAAATAATTCCAAAAGTTCCAAAACTTAAGGAAGTTTAAAAATCCAAAAATCGAGGGAAAGCCATTGTTAATTGTGACTTTTTTGCAGAGGGTGATAAGTGGATTGGAAGTGATAACTGCTGACTTAGCCAGATGAAAATGATTAAACTGCCTTAAATATTTCTGTAGGCATTAACATGACGAACCATTTAAATTCTGATAATTTTATTTTTACTGAAATGAAGACTGAACTTAGAAATATGTTGCCAAAATCATTTATCTTTTGTAGCTTTCTTAGAAGCAAACTCTGTTAATTCTCGAATAGGGGAGAAATAAAAAGACTAGCTAATTGTTTGACAAGTGTTTTTTTTTCAGATTAACCGAAAGCTCTGTATCTTAAACAACTTACAGTCGATTACAACTTATTTGGTTGACATGGTTGTTGGGATTAATATAAAAATAATCCTCCAAACGATAAAGTATTTGATGTTATCATTACTAATAAAAAATATGGTGAATCTGGCACGCTAGACTTGGGTATTTCTGATCACTTGTTGGTGTATGCTTCTTGCTTGTCTGACGAAGCCAAACAGGTTAAACGTACTATTAGGAACTTTCGCACATATAAGTATTTTGATTATATCTTTTTTCAAGGTGATTTATTGAATTTTAACTGGGATTTATTATATGATATGCACGATATAAACGATATGTTAAACTTTCTTACTATAAATATTAAAAACATATTTGACTGTCATGCACCCATTGTTTCGATAAAGCTTAAAAAGCCACCGGCTCCATGGTTAACCGATAACATCAAATTGCTCCAGTCACTAAGGGATGATGCCTTTAAGAAATTTAGGAAAAAACGAGACGGGCCATCGTTTGATTATTATAAACAGCTCAGGAATTTTACTAATACCGCTATCAAAAATGAAAAAAAGCGTATTTAAACTATCGATTTCGAACTAGGTCAGCTCAAGGCATCTGGGTTGCTTTAAGAGATATGGATATACTTTCTAATAAAAAGATCAATTTGCCTGCGCATTTAAATGATCCTGAGGCTATTAACTATCACCTTATTAACAGTGTGACAACCCATCCGGTAGATATTAATTTACTCACATATTATAATACTTATGTTGTTGCTGAGCTCAAATGCATATTTTCTTTTACAGAGGTAACTGAAGAGAGAGTATTATGTACAATTAAAGATTTGGAAGCTAAACCTTGTGGTTCCGATGAGATCGATTTAAAAATGATATTGCTTATCTGTCCCGTATTAATACCACATATAACCTTTATAATAAATTGCTGCTTGCGAAAAGGAGTAGTTCCGAACGATTGGAAAAAGGCCATTGTAGTTCCAGTGCCTAAGAAACAAAATGCGAAAGAATACAAGGACTTAAGGCCAATAAGTATTCTACCTGTATTGTCTAAGGTCATTGAGAGATTAGTTGCTACTCAAATACGTCAACACCTTGAGATTAACTCCATTCTGCTCCCTTATCAATCTGGTTTCAGGTCTGGCTATAGTTGTGTCACAGCATTAACGCATGTAATCGACGATATACTTACTGCTACTGACAACAGTAAAATAACAGTACTTATCTGCCTTGATTACTCAAAGGCCTTTGATGTAATAAACCACGAATTACTGTTTAGTATTTTACACTATATTGGTCTAGATGCGAACTCTATTTCTTTTTTCAGAAGTTACCTTACTGGGCGGCAACAGCAAATACGCATTAATAACGACTTCTCACAGTTTAAAAATTTGAATGCTGGGGTTGCCCAGGGGAGTATTTTGGGGCCTCTAATATATTCTATTTACTCTACATATCTATTAAGAAAGCTAAAAGTATGTAAGTACCATATGTATGCTGATGATACACAGCTCTATCATTCGTTTGACCCTGAACAGATTGATACTAGTATTGCGCAAATAAATCATGACCTCCAAATGGTTTATGATACATCTTTGGCACACGGGCTTACCATCAACGCAAGCAAAACAGCAGTCATCGTGTTTGGTCGGCCAAAGGCGCGTCAAAAGATATTTACTAAAATTAATTTAACATTGAATGGAGAAAAATTAGACGTTGTTGAAGTAGTTAAGAACTTGGGTCTCACAATTGACTGTGATTTAAGATTTAGACAGCATGTGGCGAAAGTGACGGGTGCATCCTTTGGGAAACTTAAGTTGTTGTATGGTAGGAGGGATTCTCTGACAGTGGAATTGCGCAAGACCCTCTGTGAATCGCTTATTTTCTCTAGGTTTAATTATTGTGATGTTGTTTATGGTCCCTGTTTGGATTCGGAGGATAGTCGCAGAATACAAAAAGTTCAAAATGCCTGCTTAAGATTTATATATGGTATTAGGAAGAGGCAGCATATTTCCCATACACTAGCTTGGGCGGGATGGCTAAATATGATTATGAGAAGGAAATTACACCTTGCATGTTTCTCTTATAATTTAATTTTATTTGGAGTACCCCCTTACTTGCACCGGAAGCTGACCTTTAGGACTGATGTTCACAATATTAATGTTAGATTTAAAGGCGCACTTACTCCGCCCTTATTTAATACTGCTATTTTTAAACGGTCCTTTTCTTATAACGTCGCTATTGTTTATAATTCTATTCCTATGAACCTCAGATCTTTGTCCTGTACTATGTTCAAGAATAAGTACAAAGAACATCTCTTTCAGGGATTAAGATAAATTCGTGTGGGATTGTTGTATCTCGTCATGCTGCTGTGCCTATTGGATCGACCGATACGTGTAGATGTGGTATAATATATTGTTCTTTTTTCTTTCTTGTCTTTTGATTGCTAATCTATTAAGGAGAGTGTGATAAGTAATGTATGCACGGCTTTTGTTAATTTTCCTTCATTACTGATGGATCTGAAGGAAGAGCATCGTTCAGATGATTCCGCTCCATTTAGGCAGGTATATTGATTTATTGTTTAGATTATACTCTTTACCATGTAAAATTATGTTGCTGCTTAATAAACTCTATTATTATTATTATTATTATTTTTAACGGGTCTCTCGCAGTGGTTAGGCGGCTGACTATTGTTGTGAGAGGACGATAGGTGCCGGGGTTCAATTCTCTGGAGGGACGGTGACATTTTTTCAGAGAGTTTAATCCCGGATCGACTTGCCATTCGCTGTTGGGAGCAAAGTGATTAACAGCGCGGCATCATAAAAGGCGATATGATGCTGTCACAAAGCCATTGAACACAACATACACACACAAAAACTACACCGCGAGAGTTGCAGTGATAGCCAGACAAGCGATACAGTTTACGGAGTCACTGCAACTAAGCACCCACCACATAAAAAAAAAAAAAAAAAAAATTATTATTATTATTTTTAAGAATTAAGTATTCTCATATATGTATATAATATTTCGCTATGTCATTTATACTAAACGAGTAAAATGTGTAACATCAATTGTGAATTAAATTGTAAACATACAAACATGCGGTGTAAAGGTAGCGCAACCTAATACTTATCCGATGATTTATGACAGTAAATTGTAAATTGTCTCCCGAATTGCATATAATACATGAAAACCATTTGGGAACTAATAGAAACAATTAGTGTTACATGCATGTAATATGTATTCTGCAGCTAATACTGACATAAACGAGCAGCGCATCCAGGTGTACCAGTTTATATTATTCTCATGTTAATTTTCTATATTCGTGTCGTCCAATTTTGTAAATTTGTTTGTTCGATATTGTTGCGCTTATGCTTCCTCGAAATCGTACGTAAAATATGTTTTCCGATGTTTCAACTGTGTAAATAAAGAAATACCTACGTTACAGTTCAAAAGAGAATATTTCAATCCACTAGGTTGTATGTACTTATAGAAATCAATTTCTAATTCATAAAGATCATATAACTAATATAGACATAAATATGATTCATTAATGCAGATTAAAATGTAACATACGTTAATTGATTGTAAATTCTGTATATACATAAGTGTGGCACAATTCTAAGAAAACTATTTCGGGAATTTTGGTTTATGAACAGCTTCCGTTTCCTGCCACAATAACTTTTGCTTATATAAATCAAGGTTCTTCATACAAATTCGCTTACACTATTTTTCGTAATAATGCTAAAAATAAGATATTACAAATAAAAAACTCTAAATACTTTTTTGCAATGCAGGCTTTTGACCGACATTGAATAATTTGAGGAAATTAGTTTTGTTATCTCTCTCATGATTTAATATATTCGTCTAAAATATTAATTTTATGAGTTAAGTAAGAATAACGTTTTTTTTGTCAATTGGAAGAGATAACAGTGCAGTTATTGTGGGTGTGTATTACTACTCCATTACTATCTTACATATGTAAGTATTAGGGGTGCATAGTCATGTCTGAGTGACAGATTCACCGTTGCATAGTAAGCGAAGTTACTCATATGTATGTATAGTTTTTTTCAAGCTATAGCGACCCGACTAAAGGATTAAAACTGCCGGGCAATAAAGATATTTTCAGCGAGAGGTTTGTTTAGGACAGTCGGTGTGCAAATGAGAAAATGGACCGTACTTAATTTATAGTTCGCATAATTTGGTTTGATGTTGTTGAATCTATAATAAACATAATTTTTGTTTAATAAGTTTAATTTAATTTAAATTAATTCCGATGTATTAATTGGTTCGTAATATCATTCAAATTTACAAACTTTTGAATTTATTTTAAGATTGCATAAGTAATGAATATATACGGTGCCAGTAAATGTTTCGAAAACTATGTAATGGCCATTTAATTGCCATGGATTTGGGATTAAGGATTGTTTTCGAAAAATTGTTATTGGAATATTTGTATTTTCGAATAATTGTGCATTGGAAGAATTGTTTTTCGAAGAATTGTATTTGGGAGAATTATTTTCGAAGAATTTTTCTAGACTATTTAATTTGTTGTGTTGAAGTAAATGCATAATTGGTAGAGGGGAGAGGGTGAAGGTCTGCTACGTGTAGAAAAACAATATAGAATGATTTAGTTAGTTTAGAAAGCTACCTTTCATTTGGAATCAATCTGCGTATCTGTGTCATTGTGAGTAATCTGTGTAATAATGTGGAGACAGTGGGCAGCAATCGAAGAAGATGAAGGTGATAGAGCACCTGTCGAAAACCTTGTGGAATTTGAAGACAGTATCCCCGAACAAAATATTACGTCACTGAGAACTCATTTAAGCCTGCAAAGTCAGCAAGTAGTTCTAAATGTATACAATAATTTAACAACCGAAAATTTTGGGTATAAAAAGAAGATTATTGAAAGAACAGCGAAATTAACTGGAGTATCTTATGGAACTGTATATAAACGTGCTGCCGAAGGAATTTTCCATAGAAAAACAAGAATTGACAAAGGAAAATCAAAAGTGGATATGTACGGATTTGACAGAATTCGACGAAAAATATACGATTTTTATAGAAGAAATGAAGTTCCTACGCTTATAAATTTGTGCAAATTGCTATCAGAAAATGGAGAAATACACTGGGGCGTTTTTTTCCCCAGACCCGTCCGACCTATAGCCACCGGTAGGCACCGCAGCCATCAGGCTTATTGTGCCACATCTGTTTGTTCAAGTCACCCACTCTAGCACGGTAGTCCCCTCCACTAACCTGTACAGGTCCCTAACCGAGTGGGTAAGGTATATCTCTGGGTCTCCTTTCGTTATCCCAAACAGATTCTGCCTTCTGCGATCTAGTGCCTCGCAGTCGCGTAGTATGTGATCGGCTGTCTCCGGTTCTATCCCACAAAGTCTACACTTTGTGTCCCCGTCAAACACTCCGATTCTGTGTAGGTGTTCTTTCACCGCAGCATGTCCGGTCAGTAGTCCCGTTACGATGCAGAGCTGTTTCCTACTAAGATGTAGTAGTTCTCTAGCTCTTTTCCTGCATGGGTTCCCTATAAAGGTTTTTCCATGTACTATACCGGGTAAGGCTCCCCAGTATTCCTGCTGTTTCGTACGAACCCAGTCTCCTATATGTCTCCGGGCCGTTTGCCTTATGACCCCGAAGAAAGGTTCTGGGCCGTACATTTCCATCTCTGACCCTCTCTTCGCGAGTTCGTCAGCCCTTGCGTTGCCCTCAATCCACTGATGGCCCGGTATCCAAGTCAACCAAACCTTGTTCCGGTTCGACAGTTTCACCAGTTCGTCGAGGCATTCCGTCACCAGCCTGGACGACACCTTCCGGCTTAATAACGCCTTCAATGCCGCTTGGCTATCAGACATGATGTGAATTCGTCTGTTGGTCACCGCTTTCACATTCATTGCGTGTGCGCATTGGAGAATAGCATATACTTCCGCCTGTGGCCCTCATTCTGAGAGCATATCCCTGCACCGGTACCATTAGCCGTCTTAGATCCGTCCGTGTACCAGACTAAGTCTTGCTCTTTGATTCTCAGTGCATACCTGACAGCTTCCTCCCGTCCGTCCGCTATAGACACCGTGAAGGGATTCCCATACCTATGCCTTACCGGCATGTGGTCGGTCCGCATTTCCAACACCCCCATTCCCTCATGCTCAGTTATCGACATATGATTTGTGTTGACCCTTTTCGGAGTCGCTGTGTGTTGCAGCCTGTATGCCCCCATCCCTGGTAGGTGGCGGGTTCGGGTCATCATATGGTAGATAGGCCGATCCGATGACGTATTCCCTCGGTCCATATCCACCTCCACCCTCAATTTTCACCGCAGTTAAATCCCTAGAACAGAACTCTGTTAGCGGTAATGCTTTTACCTCCTTTCGGATACGTATGCAGGTTCGAGGGGCGCTGGCCGTTCTGTCGTATAGGACGTCCCAGCCCGCACTGCTAAGACCCAGGACCTTACCTTGTTTAATCCAAGGTTCCTGTATGAGTACCACGTCACAATCCTTCGTGGCCATAGCAAGGGCTGCCGAAGCCGCCTTGCTATGTTGAAGGTTGGCTTGTAGTACTCTTGTCATTGCTCGGTCGTTTGATCACCCGAAAAGTCAGCCTTCCCAGCTTGTAAAAAGCTTTGAGTTGGCTCCTCTCCAGGACTTTGAACGAGGGGTCATCCACTGAGTAGGCCAGGAGCTGTCCTTCCTTCTCAATCTTCCTGCTCATC
Source organism: Holotrichia oblita (assembly GCA_023690525.1). Taxonomy (NCBI): domain Eukaryota; kingdom Metazoa; phylum Arthropoda; class Insecta; order Coleoptera; family Scarabaeidae; genus Holotrichia; species Holotrichia oblita. The sequence continues at coordinate 118,070,352 of CM043018.1, forward strand.
AACATCCAGTTCTCCGTCATCAAGGATTTTGCTTCTTGAGACGGTCTCTGATTGTACCCTCCTCCACATTCTGTGGTTCTGGTACGTGTACTAGCACCCTAGGTCTGGCAGGAAGCTGTGTTGAGTCCACAACCCTCAACTCTGCTCCCTCCAGTCGCTCCCGAAGAAGCTCTCCTAGGGACGCTACCGTGTTTTCCAGCCATTGGGCCGTTCCGCGGTTCGCACAAGTCATCCACAGGACCCCTGCGCTGAACACGGTTCTATAGAACTGCAGAGGCTCCGTGCTGCTTGCACTGTGGCGTTAGTACATTGTCGAGAATTCTAAGGCAAAATGGGTTTAAATTCAAAACTATTGACAAACGAAGAAGAATTATGGAGTCTCCAAGAATACAGCGACTTAGGGACGAATATTTAACGCAACTGAAGACATTCCGAGATGAAAACCGATTCATTTGCTATTTGGACGAAACTTGGTCCGATAGCCATGACATTGTAAAGAAAGGTTGGCTTGATGACTCTGAAATGTGTCAAATTGATGTTCCTGTTTGCAGAGGCAAACATATCATTTTTGCATACGCAGGATCAGAAGATGGTTGGATTAGTGAACCATTAATTTCGGGAAAAAACATAAAATCTTCTTGTGTCGATTATCACCAGGACATGACTGCCGACCTGTTCGAAAATTGGTTTACCAATAAACTTCTACCGTTTTTACCTCCAGCAAGCATTATTGTAATGGACAACGCTAGCTATCATTCGCGCCAAATTATTAAAATTCCAAGTAGCTCAAGTACAAAGTTAGAAATATCTACATTTTTGGAACAAAATGAATTGTATTTTGAAGACAGTTATACGAAAAAACAACTTTTAGAAGTTTTACAGACAAAGACTTTTTCGAAACAATATTATATAGACAATATTGCAGCTGATGCGAGACATACAGTTTTACGGCTACCTCCCTATTATTGTGTTCTCAACCCTATTGAACTGATTTGGAGTCAGTTAAAACAATTTGTTAGACGAAATAACAGTGCTCCAACGTTTAGTGAAACAACAATTCAGAAAATTCACGAGGGAATATCTCACATTTCAGCAGAAAATTGGAAAAAGTGTATTGCACATGTTATCGGTTTGGAACATGAATATTTGCAGCATCTGCATTTAACTCGACAATTTATAATACACGTTAGTGAAAATGAGACTGATAATACCACTGATTATGACGAATCTGACAACTGTCAAGACTTTTAAGGCAGGACATTTATATCAATTTTATTTGCGTATTACATTTAGTTTTATATTTTTATATAAAATATATTATATTACATTTAATTCAATTAATTATCGAGCATTTGTTAAACAACAAAGTAAATTTGTTCGGAGATTTCAGTTCACGGATTTATAACAAAAACACTATTTGCTCGTTTCAATATTTGGTTAATTTTATAAAATCATCCAGAGTAATGCTACAAAATGTATTTAAAACTAGACATAAGTTTTTTTTTTAATTACAGAAACAAAACGTTACTTTATTACACCTATAATCGATTACATTGGGATTGTACTATTTTGTTTTAATACGGTCCTGGTTCTGTGTCGATTCTTTTAGTATACATAATGGATAATATTACCAGTAATATATAAACACTTGTAAAGGTTTGAGATTATCCTAATATGCAATAAAATATCGGGTCGCTATAGCTCGGAAAGAACTATATATAGATCATTAACGCGGTATAGAATTAGATATAATTGCAAGGTAATTAGTAATGTGATAAGAATTATGTGGAGCATTATGCAATATTAATATTAAAGAAAACAGTAATGTAATGTGCATGTTTCTATTACAGTTTACTATTTGTTTTATTGGAGCAATAATTTTCCCAATTCAGATGTAAATATAAGCCTTATCAAAGGTTACTCTGAATCAGGATATTTGAAACAAAATTATATCTGTGTTAACTGATAAACATTTATACTTATGTAAGATCTAGATAATCGTTACTCTATTCATTCTTCCAATCCACTCTTAATGTTGTGATGCGTGCACTGGATCCACTTCAATCGTCTTCTTTATTATTACAAGCTAGTAATGTGCGCTTTAGAGTTTGATTCAGTCATGCAGTGAAGTCCGCAATAAATGAAAAGCTTGAAATTACAAAGAAAGAAGTCAAGATACGGATGAAAGCAAAAAGATGAAAATAGGAACAAATAAAATAAGACAGTAAAACAAATCGATGATAGAGTTTAACGTTTCATCTTTCCCCTAGAAGGCTTCTTAAGGTGGAAGAAAAGGAAGGCAAAGATAGTATAGCAAAGTTTTTTATTCACTCATATCATTTAGGTATTCGTTGAAAATATATTTAGCATAAATCCGAAATTATTTAAATTCATACATTAAAGATAGACACAAAGATTAACGCAAAATCGTGCGGAAGGTGTCTTTTCATACTGGACGTTTTCTACAGTTGGCGTACAGTAGACAGCAACCATGTAGGTACATAATTTTCTTGCAGTTGATGCGCTAAACTTGGCAAGTGCTGCTAATGTGTCCAAAATTAATTTTCTGGATTGTCCACCAAGTTAGCTCATTCTAATTTCTAATGTTTAAATAAGACATGGTGGTATCAAATTCCAGCACTATCACGTTGAGGCTATATTTTTTACTCTGTCGGTTCCTATGTTCACTCTTCAAATACATGGAATTCCCTCACACTCAAGAAAAGCAACGTAAATGTAAAATCTAAAATAAAAAGGTATCTCTCATTATTTTCTCTTATTTGCACATTTTCATTTTCAATTTTTTTAGCTTATAAATTTAAAATTAAATTTTGAATTGAAATTTAATCTATAATGTTTGACTGCAAATATGTTATTGCTATTTGTGAAATATCTTTTATATCAAAGTTAGCATCATATGTTGAATTGATTATGCACTTCATTTCAGATTCACAAAAACATTTTGAACGTATGAATTTTTTATATTTTTCAAATTTTGATCCACGATACATTTACTAAAATAAAGGAAAAAGCATTTCCTTTTTTAATGTCGGAAGTTTGTAACTACATATTTTCCGTTATCAAACTTGAAGTTATCCATATTTTCGTAAAAGAACTGCCAAAATATAAATGTTGCCGTTTTTTAAAATTACAATGCGTACTCTTTTCTTTAAATCATAAACTTTGGTTTTGAAAAAATACCATACAAGAAGGTATTGAAAAAGTCTTAGCCGTCTACAAAAGCGAAGAAAATTTAAAGATCAAAATACAACAAATCTGAAACGTCTCTAGACCTTTCAAAAAGAAATTTTGCTCTTCATACCAGGCCTCTATAGCTTCTACCACCCTTTCGTTGCAAGAAAATGTATGACCCTTTAAACTTTTTTTCAGTTAAGGAAAGACATAATACTCAGACCGAGCCAGATTTGGTGAATAAGAGAGGTGTTCGAGCAATTCAGTTATTGTTCCACCCTTATCCTAAAAATAAATGATAATTACTCCACGACAATAAAAAAAAAATTCCTTTTCCATCAGCTTTGTGAACACGAAACTTCATAGGTCTTGAAGAACCAGAGGGTCTCCATTCCATCCGTAATGCTTTCACCCTTGCACGCTTCTGGTCAACATTCAGCCGTATGGAAATCCATTTTACAGAAATTGTTCTCATGTCCAAATCGACGTGAAGTGTATTATGGACGCCTTCATATTTTAGCCCAATTCAACGTTCTGACAAAATCATGTCATGAACTGCATCAACAGTTTCAGACACTAACACAGAAACTGGCCTTCCCAATCGGTGTTCATCTTCAATGGAAAATTTACTCCTTTTAAATCTTGCAATCCAATTTTTCACTATCAATGTAATCATGAAAAACAACAACAACCACAGAAAGACCAAAGAAGGTTAACTAATTCAAACTACAAACATCACCAAGTATGGTGACTACTTTTACCCCACGAGTTACTGTCGAAAATCATTAGTAAACAAAAATCTTGACGTACAAACTAATGGTAACTTTCAAAGTTTTTCAATATTTAACAAGCGTAGACAGTAAACACAATAATTTGATAAAATTTCAAAATCAAATACGACTGATTCATCAAATTCTGTGTTATCGCCATATGATCTTTGCTACTTCAGAATAGAAATACATACTTTAGTAATTGTTTCCTTCTGCAATTATTTGAAAAAAATGAATGCGTGGGACTAAAATGATTTATAAACGAAAACAAAATAACGTAACATAAATCCAAGGTAAAATTTCACTTAGATATGTTTAGACTCTTGTGTATTATATCCCCATAAATCACGCCAATTTTATTTATATACCTAACTCGCAAAGTTAAGTATTTCAAAAATACCATTGCAACGGACGCACACCATTTAAGTGATTCGAATAAAGAAAAATTTCAAGAATAACGTATTATCGAACTTGGTTACGGCATGAATGCTATGTTAGAAGATTCAAAACAGACAACTACTTCGACCTCCAAAAGCTTTAAAATAGTTCTCCGACGGGGAAATTGATGCTTGACGACCGCACTAAACACCGGGTTTTCTTCTATAAATATCGGATTGTTATAAAGGAACGTAACATAGAAGCACCTCTGAATATAAATAATACATTCATTTGGAAGAAGTGTTGTAAACAAACTTCGTAAAATATTGCAAAATTTGGCAACACTTGAGTAAGTTGTTCATCTAAAAGTAATTTCTTAAAATCAAGTTACACTACCTTTCTTAATTGGTTCGAAGTGCAGAAACAATCGAGTAAAATTTATCTAAAATATACAAAATACCCATCCAAACTTTACATATGTATAGGTGGTAGAGCGGTGTATTTGGAGCCACGTGACCGCACAGTTTATTAGTTTTCAGTGTTAGGTCCACGTGGCGTTAACAAAAGCACAACCATCATTCATACATCGCCACGTGCATTCTATCGGACATGTAGATCAACTAATAGCCCAACAATAATGAGCATCCCGCAGTCACACTATTCATTGTAAACGCGTATATCATCATATACCGCGTAAGCTGCAACCGATATACTGTTTGGTTTACGTCAGAGAAATTACTATTTGGGTATTCTACGTTTTATATGTTCGATGAGATATTTCTAGTATTTACACTTATCGGTTTTAAAGTTCGAAAACGTTTTTAAAAAAAATTGAAAGATTTGTGTATACGTTAAACGTTTTAAATATATACCAGAATCTTTGAATTCTATTTGGATCATATAGTTGTATGTAAAAACAGCCACATGCATCTAAACAATGTAAGTATAAGCTAATAAATGTATCATGTTTTAGTAACATAAATGCACATTTTTCTGAAAGACATACTAATGAATAACAATCATAAATAAAGCCGCGCATCGTATCACCCAAACAGGGGCGTAACACGCAGGGAAATACACATCTGTTGGGCATGCAAAAATGTATTGTCATATCTCCGAATTCCTACAGATAAGAAAAATTAATAAATTATGTAAATTATAAAATTAACCAGGAAGTAAGTGCCTTTCCTACATGAAATTATGAAAGTTATCCGTACTTGTTTCTAAAACCACGATTCTTTAGAATAGAAGCACAAATCACACTGCCAATTATAGTTCCTTTTGGAGAGTGGTCGATCACAGCATAGGGAAAGACAGTCCTGCCTATGACGCAATCAGCCGCTGTTACAGTTATTTGCAAGTTTTATTAAGATTTGTCCAAACTTTATAGTTCTGGTTAATACATGATAGTTCTGGGATTGACAATTCTACAATCAAATGCGCATGCTAGATCAAATTCTAAATTAGAATGCTGCAGAATACTTTCTAAAATTGGAATTCTGGCGATAGTATAGCCAACATAACAAATTGAATAATAATATCCCACCAACAAAAATAGCGAAAAACTGTAAAGAGAAAGTTATGTATGTGTATGTAACTTACTGTCTATCTTAATAATTCATCGTATTAAATAACAAGCTAACAATTTTTCTATTTTCATTAAAATATAAATGCAAGAAACCCGTTGCATAAAAAAAGGATGTTAATAATAAACTACGAAATAAATATATACCTATATACAGGGTTTTCAAACTTAAGTCGGCACTATTGCTAACTTTGTTATTATTGGAGCTACAAAGTTGGTTAAATAGGCAAACTAGTGTAGTTTTTCAAGCAAATTACAATGGCATTAAAAAAATAATTGACGTACTGGGTCACGTGATATTGTGAAATATGTAATTTTTTTAAATGGGACACCCAGTATACAGTTCTCACGGTCGACATAAAATTTAATTCTGAACAAAAACTTTCCTATGAACTTTTATCCTAAAGTCAATAATAACAGAGTTATTGATGATTTTTCAAATTTGCCAAGGTGGCTGTTATTTCATAAACAAAATTCGATTGTTTTGCAAATGTCGTCAACATTGAAATATTGCATTAAACCTCTGTCAGTAAGCAATTAACATTTTGTGTTTATTGATGAAAAAATGCCTTTCACGCATTTAGAAAAATGTGATATGATGGAATGTTACATCGTTTGTAATAAAAACTCCCTGCAAGCTCGTGAACGTTACGGTGTTTTATTTCCTACGCGCAACTTGCCAGATCGAAGGTACTTTTTACTTTTGTACCGTAAGTTTCGATCAAATGAAAATGTGTTCAAGAAAACTAGAACCAAAAAACAATTTATAATAAGTGAAGCAACTGAAATTAACGTCTTAGCTTTCTTTGAAGCTAATCCTAATAATGCAATTAATGATTTAAAGGAAGAAAGTGGACTATCTTTGGGAACTATTCACAATATTCTAAAAAAACATAAGTTTGTGCCGTTCAGATACAGACCTATTCAGACGCTGGTACCGGGAGATCAAGAAAGACGGACTCAGTTTTGTCAGTGGTACATTAATCAAGTTAGACTTAACCATAATTTTTGGCGTTTTGTTCTTTGGAGTGACGAATTAAATTTCTCCAACAGGGGTATGTATAACAGGAAGAACAGCCACTATTGGAGTCGAGAAAACCCGATGCTTTTCCGTCCTTGTAATCCGCAGAGACGCTTTAGTGTTAATGTTTGGTGTGGCTTGATTGATTCAAGAATTGTAGGCCCCGTATTTTATCAAGGTGCATTAACTGGCGAGAGGTATGTCGAAATGTTAACCGCTACCCTTGGAGAATTCTTGGATGACCTGAATTTAATGGATAGACAACAGATATTCTTTCAACAAGATGGCGCTCCTGCCCATAATGTTCGCCAAATTCATAACTTATTACATGACCTTTTTGATGGCCGATATCTATCAACTAACGGGCCTATTGCTATGCCTCCCCGATCACCGGTCATAACACCTTTGGATTTCTTCTTTTGGGGATTTGTGAAAAGTGCAGTGTATGAAAGACGGTATGATACTCTTGAAGATCTCCAGCAAAGCATCAGCCATGCTATTAATAATATTGATGGTAGAATCATTGCTAAGGCTACTAGAAGCGTTAACAGGCGGGTTCAAAAGTGCTTGGAGCAAGAGGGTGATGTTTTTGAGCATCTGCTCTGAATTTAAAATTTCTTGTTTTTTTTTTTATTTTCGAAACTAATAAAATAACTTAAAATAAACAATACTGTTTTTAGTTTCTGTAAAAACAATCATCAATAACTCTGTTATTATTGACTTTAGGATAAAAGTTCATAGGAAAGTTTTTGTTCAGAATTAAATTTTCTGTCGACCGTGAGAACTGTATACTGGGTGTCCCATTTAAAAGAATTACGTTTTTCACAATATCACGTGACCCAGTACGTCAATTATTTTTTTTTATGCCATTGTAATTTGCTTGAAAAACTACACTAGTTTGCCTATTTAACCAACTTTATAGCTCCAATAATAACAAAGTTAGCAGTAGTGCCGACTTAAGTTTGAAAACTCTGTATAATCCAAAGTTCCCTTCTACCATAATTATGGTGTAGGGCGTTTCTCTTCTTTTAACTTTTTAAAATCTTCTTCCATTCTTTCCTATTTCTTGACATGATTTTAGCTTCCGTCTCATGTCGCTCTCGGTCTTCCTCTTCTTTTATTTTTCATTATTCTTGCTTCCCATATTCTTCTTGTTAGTCTTGTATTCTCCATTCTATGTAAGTGTCCCCACCATCCTAACTGTCTTTTTTCAATATATTCTAACACAGACTGTATTTTTAGATCTTCTCTTATTTCTAAGTTTTTTATTCTATCTATTCTTAGATACCTCATTTTTGCTGCCTGTATTTTACTCTTCTGTCCCCTATTTAGCACCCAGGATTCACTTCCATATGTTAGGATCGGTCGATATATTGCCTTGTATAGGTACTTTAAGTTTTGTTTCACGAGATATCTCTTTTCTATTAATAAACTTATTTCTCATACTGTAGTACAGCTTTGTTGCTTTTTCTATTCTCTGGTTAATCTCTGCTTCTTGTGTTCGTTTCCCATCATTTTTTTCCTAGGTATTGGAAAGTTCCCACCTGTTCTATTTCGGTTCCCCCTATTCTGATTTTCATGTCTTCTTCTTCGTCTCCCACCACCATAACTTTAGTTTTCTTTTTGTTAATTGTCATTCCACTTTCCTTTAGGGTCTTATTCCATGTTAGTAGGTTGTGTTGTAGGTCTTCTTGGCTGCCGGCTATTACATCGTCTGCAAATGCCCATTCCGATATTTACACTGCTTTCATGTTAAGATGTCCAACTCTGACCTTCTTGCTCTTTTCCGTACATTTTTTAATGATGTCGTCCATGTAGACAACAAACAGCATTAGGCTTAGCTTAGGCTTCCTCCTTGTCGGAGCCCCTATTTTGTTTTGAAAGTGTCTGATTCCAAATCGTCTGCTATTACTGCGTTGGTATTATTATTATATATTTTTTGTATTGTACGTCTTATTTTACCATCTACCCCTCTTTTTCTTAAAATACTCCATAACTTTTCCCTTGATACTTTATCGAAAGCTTTCTCTGTATCTATGAATGCCAGGTATACTTTCTTTTGTTCTGAGGAGGCTTTTTGTACTAGCTGTTTTATGGAGAAAATTGGGTCTTGCGTACTCCTTCCTTTTCTGAATCCACATTGAGATTCATGTAGCGTATTTTCAAGTATTGCTCTTAACCTCTTATCTAATATTTGCTCTAGTATCTTCATCGGAGTGGTTATGAGTGATATTCCTCTATAATTATTGCAATCTCTCCTATTACTTTTCTTCTTGTATATGGGTACTATTAATGTCTTCTTCCAATCATTTGGTATTTCCTCTTCTATCCATATTTTATTATATATTTCCAACATTAATTCTTTCCCTTTTTGTCCTATATTTTTGACCATTTCTGCCGTGATTTTGTCGCCTCCTGGTGCTTTTCCGTTTTTCAGTTTATGAATTGCTTCTGCCAGTTCATCCATAGTGATCACTTCTTCTGTCTCTTTCTCTATTATGATCTGCTGTTCGTTATCATTTCCGTCTTCCGCTCCTCCACTCAACAATTCTTGGAAGTGTTCTTTCCACCTCTGTATTATTTGTTCTCTATCGCTACTGATTTCTCCCTTCTTATTTTGTATGAGGTTTGTGGGTTGTGGCATTTCTTCATTTCTTATTGTTTTCATGACTCTATAGAAAAGTTTTTGATGTTCTTTGCTGTTTTCTTCCATCTTTTCGCCAAATTCTTTCCAAGCTTCCCTTTTTGCTTCTATCACTAATTGTTTTGTTTTCTTCCTTTCTTTTTTATATATGTCATATTTTTCCTCTGTTTGCTCTGCTAACCATTTCCATGCTTGTTTCTTTATCTTGGCTTGGTGTCTTATTTCGTTTGTCCACCATCTTGTTTGTTTTTTCTTTTTGTTTTTGCTTACGCCGCATATATCTTTAGTTGTCGTTATTATTACGTCCTTGAACGTTTTCCAAATATCTTCAGTATTTCCGTTAATTTCTATGTTTTCTATTCTTTCTGCTATCTTTTTCTGGTATCTTTCGACAATTCTTTTGCTTCTTAATTTATATGTTCTAAGAGTTTCTCTTTGACTTTCTTTACCTGTGTGGATACTTTGTGTGTGGTTTACTTTGTTTTGATCTTTCTCCTGTGCTATTACAGCATAGTGATCGCTTCCTATCTCTGGTCCTCTTCTTACTTTTGTATCGATTACGATTTTTCTACTATTCTTATTAATCAGTATATAGTCGATTATGGACATCTCCCCTCTACTCTTGACTTCTCTAGTGAATTTATGTATATTTTTGTGTTGGAAGAAGGAGTTAGTAATCACCAAGTTATGCAATAAACAAAACTCCAGCATTCTTCTCCCGTTCTTGTTTCTCACAATCTCTCCATTTAATCCTAAAACCTCATCATATTCACCATCTCTTGTTCCAACCCTACTATTAAAATCTCCTACCACAAACAAAGTTCCTTTCGCTTCTTCTATCACTAATGTTAACTCTTCCCAAAAATTAGCTACGAAATAAATACTTACATAAAAGAATCAATTCTAGATTTAATAAACATTATTCTAATTGAACTGTATGACATTATTTCTTTAAAATATTCATATAAATGTGAAACAATATGTACAAACAAAAATAATAATATACACGGTTGGACAAATATTTCCGCATAGCTTACGTACAGTAGCTTCGTTTAATGATTGGACGTGACCGTCCTGTGACACGACAATTGCCGAAGCTATCGCTCTTCCCCAGCCCGTACACCTTCAATGATTTTACTATGAGGTATTATTGATATACATATTTATTTTACTCTCAACCAGTTCATGAAGCGACCGGATGTCGCTAACGGTAAGTGCGTAAATTACTCCTAATGTTACGCCTAAATATTTGTAATTAAGATCGACACTTATGCGCGTGTCATTAAAAAGACATTTTATTAAAAATTCTTATTAATGTTGTTTGTATCTAGTAAAAGCAGTAATAATTTTTTTTTTAATTCTTCAGTGGTTAGGCAACAAAATTTTTGAAATGGATCAATTCTATAATACAGTTAACCGGTGAAACAGTCACACTTTTCTTTAAGTTGGCTAATATGAAGTATAATTAAAAACGTTCCTAGTTATATATGTTTTCATTTACTAGATAATTATGTTAGTCAAAGATAATTTTCATTGAAGTGTGTTGTATGGATAATACTTTATTTATAATATTACTTATGTATGTAGTTATTGATTGTAAATAAATCATTTAAACGAAACGCAATATGTATGTATATTTACATAGACTAAAGTTTGTGCGATATTTTTAAAGAAACACGGAAAAAACTTAAATTAAAGTGTAATAGTACCACCATCGGCTAGTAAAATTATGACAAAATCAACAAACATTCTAAAAATGATATAACAAAAGACAGTATGTAAAGTATAATTTACAAACATAAATCGCTATTGTAATTACAAAACTAAATAACAATTATCACAGTTTCTTACCGCAAAAGGCGTAAGAAAGAAAAAACAGAGTATATATAATCTATACGAAAATGCAATTACTAAATTATTGCTCCCCCTTCCCTCCACCCCTCGCGCTCTAATGTATTACATATTATAAAGCAATTAGAACATACTCGAATGCTACTGATAATTGCAGAACTCGTTAAGTAATTGAACTTTAATTTTAAATTTCGAATATAAGAATACCTCGAGAGTTTCTTCACAAAAGAACACCCTTTCATAATAACTAACAACTATTGAAGTGTAGAAGATACTGTGAATATTACGAGAATACAATGCATCAATAGAGATTTAATCATTAAGATACTATTAAATTACTGAACATGGTTTGCATACAATAAATTATAATTATTCCACAGTCTAATCTCACCTTTGCAGTTGTGGTATTTGATAGATTAATAAATTGGTTTTAAATATTGCGCTCTATGAGACTGTGTTAAAAAGTAATTTTATTATTAATTTTCGAGTTCTACTATTTTTTTTATAATTAGAAACGTGCTACTATTGGTGATGTTTGCCAGCTCTACGAATTATATTACATACCTATATATATACCGTACGGCCGACCGCCATAGGTTCAGTTTCTTGCTGTCAATTTGACAGTATTGCTCCTTTGTATGTATTTACTACACTACTATGTATTGTTGTTCTGAATTGTTCATTTCAGCTTGGAGATCGTTTTGAGAATTTATTGCCTTAAGATTCCCTTTATCCTGATTTTCCATAGAACCTTGTTTTTTATATTTTAACAATAAAACAATAAATTACTAGTATTTTCATCATTGAGCTAGTATACTAAGAAGACGCTATGAAGCATATTTCCTGTATATTCAAAACGGCGCACTGGGCGGGGCTCAACTGGTGTACCAATATGGCTGCCTCACCAGGTCCGGACTACTGAAAATTGTAAGTATAATCTTAAGCCTCCACTTAAAAGATGGTTTTATTTAAAATTAATTACGTCATCCCACACCTATTCGACTTCATAATCTTAGTGCTTAAAGTGACAGCGAAGGCATATTTAAATAATGCAAGTGTGAAACATGAATTCAAAGAGTCATTAGGTACGTCCCAGATAGCCGTGCACGCTAAACCTAAAATTAATGGAACGTCATTCAGAAGTAACAAAGAAAATTTACATTTATTATGGCTGATTATGACACTTATGTAAATACAACTTTATTTTATGACATTCATAAGGTAGTATAGTATATACTGTTTATGCATGTATTTCAAAACGGTTTTTTGCGCCCGATGCATCCCTTTAAGCCTGCTGCCAATAATCGCCTTGCTTCCAAACTTATAGACGGTAGTGTAGTTTTAAAGTTTCTGCTATGTCCGATTATGGTACATTTAAATGTAAACTTTCCATTGTGTAATATGTATTCTTCTTTTTGTGGTATTTGGTCTTTGTTTTATATTTTAATCTACAAAATTTATGTGCATGTGTAGGTACTCGTATATAGCGCTGCTACACTGTTATCAGAAAATTCAGCAAGTTTTTATCTATAAATATATATAAAGCATTAGGTTCATATGCGAGCCTCCTTTGCATGGATGATATCAAGAAGGTTTTAGAAGGAATTTGTTGGCTGTAATTATTGTTGCATCACCAGTGGCAAGTAAAACTTAATAAGAAAATATTTATTCTCCATTTCAAACTTAAATAAAACTTCTTTACGCATCAAAATTACTACCTAATATAACAGGGTATTAAAGGAAAACACAAAACGGGACTCTCTTCCATGCGAACCTAACAAAATTCTTCTATGTTTGTATATCTATATGAACGATTCATTCACTCTTTTTTCTATTTTTCCAAAACGTTTAGAAATACATTGAACATATTGGGTATTAACAACCATATACTATTCGAATCCACCAGCTTCTATGTGTTTTGATTTGTACTAAATATAAGTTTAATACTTGTGTACAAAGTGTGAAAATCCTGACGGACAGTTGTATCTGGATTAAAGTAAATACGGGATCGCTTTACAGGACAAAACGGCTCAGACAAATTGACCTATTCTTCTCCTCACTACTACCTGGTATACGCGTAGGGACTGTGATCGATTGGAGGTGTTTGAGGAAGCGGTACGGTCACATTATTAGGTAGGGTCGTTTAATGCGTGTGTTCGTTGGTAGGCAATTGAGCGTGATTTCGCCCGCCCCTAGTATTTCACGCAGATTTACCGATGTTTAACTGCACCGGAAACTTGGGCATTCATACCATGCCCATCACAAACTTTTCGATTCGCTCTTTTACTCCTGTCTCTCCTGCGCCCTTTTCCTTCTATACCTAATACACTACATATTATTATTGTTATTGTGTGCGCGTTCAGCAAGTCTACCCATTCATGTGAAATTACTTTTATTTCCAAGGTATATTATAACTCTACCGTTCCGTATTGTTTCGCGTGCATGCATGTGTTCTGTCTATGGTCTATAAAGTATTGAATTGTTTTGTTTACTTGACGGTAATATAGCTCACGGAATATAGCCGATGAAATTTTATATTGTGGATTCGTCTGACGTAACGTAAGTAAATATTTACGCAAAGTTGCGACATAAACTTTTACGTGTAGATATAAAAAGTTTATCTTTAGAAGATGACAGTAATAGAAGACAATTAGCCCATGTATTATATATATACATATATGTATATAGTGCAATACTCTGAGATATTTTTTTTATTAAAAATCATTATCTCATGCTATATGCAATAGATTGTTCTTGAGTATTACTTTTAGAATACAGTGTATATGCAAGTTACCACAACTAACGATGGAAATATAGAAAATTAAATTGAAAACTTTAGTTTTACATTTAATTATTATTATCACATTTGCGATAAAAAAAATTGGTCGTCAAGTGATTTATTAAGTGAAAGCCACAAAAACTGTAATTTTGAATATTTAGTAAATTTAATGGGTATTATTTGCAATCGAAGCTATTAGACATTGTGGAAAAATAAAAATTTCGTCTTTAAGTTAAAAAAAGCCAAGAATTTACCATATTACTAATTTGGTTTAAAGACAAAGATTTTGAAATCAAAACAGTTCATCAATTCAATCAAACAAGCATTTCATTGTGGAAGATGGGGTATTCCAATCTAAGACATCAAGAACAAAGAAATGTTATAACATACAATAACTACATTGTCAAGCTATGATGTTACATTAATCGCTTCCGTAACATTGACTTGCTTAAATGGAGTACGGTAATGGAAACTTTCAATTGGAAATCACCGTCTTTAACTTTATTCTTAAAAAGATCATTCTTTGTACTGTATAACTTCATATCTGAAGGATACATATCAGGACTGGACAGGAGGAAGGAACATATCAATGACTGGTTTTCTTGTACCAGATTTTGTTATGATATGTCTATATTGTTGGGGGGTAATGACAATTTCTAGTAACTTTTAGGGTTCTTTTAAATTGTCACGAAATCACGGTCTAAATCAAGATACGCGTGTCGAACCTCTGGGTATTTGTGATCAATATTATATTAGAATTTATTAGAATTAGAATATATTTTCGTATCCAAGGTACTCGACAAATTAGTAAATTATTTTGCCCACCGCAAAAATCAGACCAGATCATTACATAAGTGATAGGCTGATGCCGCCGCAGTCAATAATGAGTAAAATATGTCTGTTCTTCTTTGGAAGCCCTGATCTTAACAAAATGTAAATGTTGATTTACTAACTTTACTACCTGTAGCTTCAATGTGGATTTCAAAATTATAAAAGCATTGTTGCTTGAGGTAGAACGCCTTTGAAGTGTTAAATCTAGTCTTTGTCTTTGTAGAATTTATACCTTTATCCCTATTATCTAGATCAGAGGTCGTCAAAGTGGTCTATATGGACTCCCATGGGTCTATTTAACAGCAATAGCGGTCGATTTGAGCCAGGGCGTCGATTAATACGCAACGAACTCCAAAACAATAAGAACCATATTTTTTATTTAGAGGATTTATTTGAAAAATTTAATGACGTTCAAACAAAGCTGCAAGGACAAGATGTAACAATTATCCAAGCTCGGACAATACTGTTACGCTTCCAAGTAAAATTAAATGTATGTAGATCTTTATTGCTACGTAAGGATTATCAGTATTTTTCATATCTTCAAAAATTCAGATTTTAAACTGCGTTGATTTGGAAAACATTGATATCCCTGAATGGATCATTGCGCCATTTTCTGCTCAAATTGAAAACATCAACCTGCAACATAAACTTGCTGAATTATTATCGGATCTTGAAGCAAAGACCCTTATTAAAAATTGAACAATATGCATATTTTTGACAAATATAAATATAATGCAAAAATATGTAAAACTTTACGAAACAGCTCAGCCATTTATGCTGGCGTTTCCAAGTTCCTATGTGGTTGAAACCGGTTTCAGTCAGGTAAATTCAATTTTAACCAAATACAGGAACAAATTAAATGTGGAGTTTTGAAGGAATTTAAGATTGAAGTTGACTAATTTCGAAACCAATATAGCGAACCTTGCCAAGAAACACAAAACACACCCATCTCGTTGATTACTTAGTATTTTTATTTATTTATAATTACTTATTATTTAATAAAAATCAAGGTATATACATTTCAACATTAAGATATTTTTTATAAGACTATTGTTACACAATATAAAACTAATTTAATAAATGTTTAAAATCATAAAGTAAATCTACAAATACCAATAGATAGTTTTTTCTTAATTAACTGAAAATTACTTTTGTGGGGGGGTAGATGGAGATTTCGAAAAATGATATAGGAGTCGATGATCAAAAAAGTTTGGCGATCCCTGCTCTAGATCCTCTTATGCTTTCCGCATTACTCTGAATATTCTATTCTGTCTGGACATTTTTAATTTAGATAAAGAATGTTTTTTGTTTTTTTATGGTTGAAGCTACTGCTTGATCGTTTATCTCTGTCTGGTGAACATCTCTGTCAGTTTCAGGCAAACTTTTAGGAACAATAACTAGATCTTCAATTGCTTGATGAGTAGACGAGTCATTAGGTATATTCTCAGTACTAGATGTCCCAAAGCATTCGATACTATCAGATTCGCTTAAAATCTGAAAAAAAGTAGGTAGGTTAACTTGTAATTTTATATGGTCACACAAATATAGGACAAAATTAATATAAATTATACTGTATGTATGATTTACATTGGTAAGCTTCCACATTCCTTAAAAGAAACAAGTTTTTTAATGCCTAGAAATGGCGAAAGCGAGGAAAGGCTTGGAACTGTTACAACATTACATCACCATAAGTAATGTTGCGTTGTTAATTATTTCCCAACGACGAATTATATTTCAAATTGGGGCACCAATCTGGCGAGGCGTGCTACAAGCGCCACCGATAAGATTTGAAACCTCGACCGTAAGTACTGCACTACCTATGACCAGCCACTCTTATTTGTGCGACTATTGAGTTATTCTCACGTAATTTACGCTATCTTGTATTTTAATAAAGGTAACTTCTTTTATGAAACAAATTGACATTTAAAATGTATGAAATAAAATTAAGACATACCTATCAACAAAAAGAAGAAAAATAAAGAAATTGTTGATATGTGGAATTACATTTACAACATCATGAAAAATTTAAATTATTTTGAACAAATTGAATTATCAATTTGTTCCACCAAAGAAGCAAATTTTACGAAAATATAATAATTTTCTTCTAGAATAATTCTATTAATTCTTAAACATCATCACCAAGAAGTTCTAAACAATGTCAACTAAAATTCTATATATTCCGTTTACTTTTGGTTGGCATTGTCTAGCAGAGAATTAGAGCGCATTTTTAGGTTTTAACCTTGGATGACAATTTAGTTTTAAAAATATTATAAAATTACAATACATTCCTGTAATATTTAGAGCTATAAACTGTGTATGTAAAAGTGGATTTTACTTGTATTATTTAATGCATCCCCAAAAGGGTGACAACACATTTGCTTATCTGATATTTACAATAAGCACTATGGAATCACACCAATATTGTAAGCTATTCCATCAAATTTAATGTAAAATTCCGTAAATTACTTTGGTGTGAAATAACCTTTCAATGCACTGTAAGAGTTGAGGCTTTAATGGTCCTTAATAAAGAGTTGGATATCTTACAGAACTTTGGTGTGTACATGAGTGATAGTAATATGATAAGTAACCACACCCTCGAGGTCACTAAAACAATGCGAACCATGTAGTGAAGCTATATGTTGCTTTCTTACGAAACACTAGACCTCCAGTATTTAAATTATAAATCGTAATGATGACTTATACTCGGATACTAAGATCGTTAAGAAAAAGAAAACAAACGAGAGACACTTATATAACATCCAAGAACGGAGTTATATTACAAAATGAAATAGGTATAATGGCACGATGGAAAGAGGGTACTTCGAAGACATACTTAACATGGATCAAATAAGTTCGACATCAGATAAACGTGAAGAATTGGAGAAATACAAAGAAAATACAGGGACAGCAGTAAGGGATAAGATAGAAAAAGAAGAGATAGTAGAATGATAAGGATGCTTAAAAGAGGTAAAGCGGCAGGACACGATAAATAACAGCAGAAAAAACGTGGATAGAAATGGAATGGAAGTACTGGAACAACTGTATAATAGAATATGGACTGAACAAAAAATACCAGAAGAGGGGGAATCGGAATATTGATATACATACATAAAGAAGGCAATGTGGGAACTACAGGGGAACTACTTTACATTATGCTGAAAATATATGAGAGAATATTAGAAAAAAGATTAACATTACAAATCGAAGCACAGCTTGAAAAAACCCAAAAGCGGGTTTAGAAAAGGTAGACGAGTGCGCAGGACTATAAATATATTCACAGCCAAGCAAATAATAGAAAAGAATCCAAATAATAGGTAGCATTTATAGATGTAGAAAAAGCTTTTGATAGTATACCAAGAGATGAAGTATGGAAAAGCCTCAGTAAACTAAATGTAAATAATAACGTCTGTAAGGCTATAGCCAGTATTTACAAGAATACAAGAAATTATGTAAGAACGAGAAATATCCAGTCCGAAGAATTTTTAACCAAGGATGGCCTGAGGCAAGGGGGAGTGCTTAGCCCAGTCCTTTTTAATATGGTGCTTGACGACCTTATTAAAGAACTTAAGAACAAAACAAAAAAACTCCATGTAGCTTATAGAAACATGCAGGTAGTAAAAATAGCGGAAAGTGCCTTCGCTGATGACTTGATAGTATTTGCTAAAAAGGGTCAAGATTTACAAACAAATTTAAATCTATGGAAAACAGCACTGCAAAAAACGAAATATGAAAATAAATATACATAAAACTAAAGTCATGGTAATAGAAAAAAAAACCATGTTAAAGTAGAAATTAAGCTGGATGGAAGGGAGCTAGAACAGGTAAATACATTTAAATATCCTGGGGTAAACATTCATAAAGCTGGAACAGAAGACGTGGAACTGGTTGGCAGAATAGAAAGCACAAATAGTAGTACTACGCACTAAGCAACGCATTCGCGAGGAAGAAAGAAATAACACAAAAAACCAAAATTGTCGTCTACAACACAGTGTTCAAGCTAGTCTTAACGTATGGATGTGAAAGTTGGAACCTAACAAATCAAATGAAAAGTAAAATTGTACCAGAGAAATTACGTAAATTAGTGTTGGATGAATTACATGCCACACATTTTAGCACTACACGTCTGAAGAGTTTGGCAAGAGCTTATTGTTGGTGGCCAGGAATAGATCGAAGCATCGAAAATATTGTACAAAACTGCACAGAATGTCAATTAACACGACCAAATCTGGTAGAAGCTGCACTACATCCTTGGGAAACGCCCAGCACGCCGTTCATTTTTAGGAAATTATTTTTTCATATTAGTGGACGCGTTCTCAAAATGGCCGGAAGTACATGTTATGAAAACAATACAGACTGGAGAGACAATTAAGATCGAAAAATTTTCGCAATGCATGGGTTGCCGCAAATATTTGTGTCTGACCACGGTGTCCAATTCAAAAGTCAAGAATTCCAAACTTTCTTCAAATCCAATGGCACAAGCCACAAACTAGGAGCACCATACCATCCGGCGACCAACGGACAGGCGAAAAGGTATGTGCAAACCAGAAAAAATAAGTTAAAATCTTTAGAGAATCAAAAACTGGATATAGAAAAAGCTTTGTGCGAGGTGTTACTAATGTATCGTCGAAGTGTTCATCCCGCTACGGGACAATCACCATCCATGATGTTAATGAACCGTCAGTTACGTACTCGTTTGGATTTGATGATACCCAGTAATTCATCAGAAAAGGTAGATTCATGTGACCCACGTACATTAATTGTGGGGGAGAGAGTAATGGCACGAGAATTTATGTCTAAAGATATCAAATGGAAATTTGGAACAGTTAGCGAACGGTGTGGTCTATTGCACTATTTAGTTAAACTAGATGATGGACGAAGATGGAAACGGCACATAAACCAGTTGAGGAAGGTAGGACCACTCGCAGGAATCACCCAAGAAGACATTCTCCCAAACCGTGACTTTGATTTTCACGAAAGTAAACCAGAGGTAACACCTAACGAGCTAGAAATTACAGAAACAAACGGCAATGCCGATGCACTCTCACAACCACCCTATCCTTCAAATATTGAAGTTAAATCAGCTAGTGAATCACCTATTGTACCTATTAGCATTGACCATAGACCGACAAATGTAAATAATCACGACCAAGTTGTAACTGAACCTCGACGTTCAAATAGAATTCGGAAAGCTCCTGAAAAATTAAATTTGTAAAATTAGAGTATACAGGGTGTAACAGGACGAGCTTACGTTAGCCGTATCTCAGCAACTAAGCAAGTTCCATATTTGTAAATTTGCAGAGTTATTTTGGGCATGGGGGCAAACTTTTAGAAAATATTAGTGCATATTTTCTATTTCCGGTTTCGCCGGAAGCACAATCAACTTCATTTTTTTTAATGGATTACCCAATTTTTTTTCAAACAATTGAATTCAGCAACAAATTTGGGGTATAGATCATTTATTTCGACTGGTGTAAACATTACCGTTTTATAGCTGATTTGATTTTTATGAAAATTTTATCAAATTGCATCGTAGTACTTAGTGACGTATTTCTTCGGTATGCAGAAGAGTTGATGAATGATTATTGGAAGTTAGAGAGCTACGAAGATGGGCTATTGAAAATTATTTTCACTTGTGTGCAAATACTATACTATACTATTAAATTTCAAACACTAATAACTTCGTAATTTTAAATGGAACAGCCTGTATATTTTTACCGCAGACAGTGGAAAATTAAATTCTTCATCGAATGATATTACATTTCCCTATACGTTTCTGAATACATTATCTGAATACATATTATGTTTATTAAAGAGACCATTTTTGGTAAATTTAGCTTCGTCAGTCCAAATGAGTTTCTTCGTAAAATTTTCGTCGTCGTGACAAGCTATGGTGAAGAATTCACAAAAGTTGACCCTATTTAAGAAATCCTGCGGATGTAAGTGGTGTACCTGCTGGTATGAAAATGGTCTCCAGTTATGTTTTCTTAGTACTCTTTGAATGGACATTGTTGAAATTTCCAAAGTTGTCGCTGCTTCTCGAAGAGACGCAGTGGGGTTGGTATAGAAATATCCCATAACGCCAATTTCAACTACTTTGTCATCAATTTTTTTTTTTATTAAATTTTGGTCTAAACTGTTCATGTTCTAAACAATTTTTAACTAACCGTCGCACTACATCTTTAGATGGAATTGGCCTGTCCGGATACCTTTGTCGAAATAAAGCACATGTTCGACTTAAAATTTTTGCGAACTCTCCATAAATCATCAATAAATTCAGGTAATCCTGATTTGTCAATCCTAAACGTGACATTTTCGTATACTAGATTAGGAACTGTGTGATATACTAGGAAGTTTATTAACACGCTATCAAACTGTCATTAGAAAATTAGACATTACGCTAAAACTGTGACGAATTTTCATAGCCACCTTTAGCGCTCACACGAAGTTTCTGAATACATTCACATATTTTGCAAATAGCTCCTAAAATATTCATTTTAGGTATAGGGAAGTGTGATATCATTTGATAAAGAATTTAATTTTCTACCGTCTGCGATAAAAATATATAGGGTGTCCCATTTAAAATTACAAAGTTATTAGTGTTTGAAATTTAACATATTAGGTCGGTAATTACTAACACCCTGTATAATATTTGCACACAAGTGAAAATAATTTTCAATAGCCCATCTTAGTAGCTGTCTACCTTCCAATAATCATTCATCAACTCTTCTGCATACCGAAGAAATACGTCACTAAGTAAATTTGATAAAATTTTCATAAAAATCCAGTTAGCTGTAAAACGGTAATGTTTACACCAGTCGAAATAAATGATCTATACGCCAAATTTGTTGCTGAATTCAATTGTTTGAAAAAAATTGGGTAATCCATTTAAAAAAATGAAGTTGATTGTGCTTCCGGCGAAACTGGAAATAGAAAATATGTACCTACTAATATTTTCTAAAAGTTTGCCCCCATGCCCAAAATAACTCTGCAAATTTACAAATATGGAACTTGCTTAGTTGCTGAGATACGGCTAACGTAAGCTCGTCCTGTTACACCCTGTATAGAGTGATGTACTGTTTTCTTTATGTGGCGGAGAATTGTTATATCTAAAGTTGGTACTACTTTTCAAGGTTATGATGATTCTCTTCTTCTTACGAGCATGTGAATACGCTGTTCATTTCAACTATAGTAAAAATGTGAAAACGTGAAATGTAGTCTTAAGTTTACCTTATAAATAAAATGGTAAGAAACGTAAACGTATATTAGTTAGTCACGAACCCAACATGCTTATTATATAACTATAGTTTTAACGTAACTCTGTATAATTTAAATCAAGTATAATTTTTACTGCATTCTTCCCATTTACAGTAATAACGTGTTTTGATCACATCAAAACAAATATTTTCGCAATTGTGATAAGGCAAAATTAGATTATATATGTATATAGTTCACTCAATTAAATTCCGCATCAGTAATTACGCCTAAAGTAATTGTGTAGTACATGTAACCTGTTATGAATACGAGAGTGATTTTGAAATAGAATCCATTTAGTTTTTTTCATTATTTTATAGTTGCTTGCTTTTTGGCATCGAAACGTTAATAAGTAAATTGCGTTAAATACACTGCGTACGTGCATTTACTTCTACAAAAATTGTATTGATGGGTTTATAAAGTATTATGTTTATTATTTTCGCAAATATACAGATAACATGGATGATGAGAATTAAAATAATGTTTTGTTTAGTATACTATTATTTCGCAATAAATATTTAGCAATAGCTAGTTTCAGTTCATATTTGCTATTATCTATGTGTGGTCAATATTTCGCTTTTAGGCTAAATAACGTCTGCTAGGTGTAAACAGACTTCTATAAAAAATTCTGAATATCAAACGCAGACATTTTATAGACTTCTAGAAGATGTCGTTGTGCTGTCTGTGGTAAGATCGCCATAATAAATGAAAACTGAATGGAAATATTCGAATGTATAAGCAAAATATAAAGAATAATATATGCCTCAAAAAAGTAAAAAGCATCTAATTAGTCTACATTCTTCTTAAATTAATGTCCCTGGAATATCGTGGTAAACTAGAGATGAACTTAATTTCAGTGTAGCACTGAATATATCAATTTGATAAACGAGACATAGAAGGACCGAGAATCCCTATCTACACGTTCGGAAAATACCACCCATGTCTACACATGATGAATGTAAGAGAAAGACAAGTGACGCTGAATTAAATGTAGTATCTACTCGTATTATAGGTATTGTTCGTTTCAATTTCCGAAATAGGTGAGATGTCATTATATCATGCTGATGTATTCCTATTAAAAACTTTACAATCTCTCATTGATCGGCTAATCACTCATCAAGACAACGCAAACGAATAGTCGAATCTACTTTCACCCATATATTTATCATCGGATATTTATTTTTAATTAAGAAGAAGGACGAAAACAAACCCATCCCATCAATTAGCTAAATTGCGCGTGAAAAACAACCGAGATTGAAGAATAGAACGGCAACCTAAACGGGCGTAATCGTACAGATGACAGCGTTCGATGTCTTCGAAACATTTCGACTTCGCAGGGGGAGAGAAACCGACGAGCCAGCAAGCAGTTACCGGTAAATATACGGCAGTCATAACTCCCGTTTAGCGAAAGTTAATCAACAGTAGGGAGGTCAGGGGTCGCTAGATTAACCCGTAATGTATATCCGGCCCTGTTGCTATGACTACACCTGGTCGGTGAACGGTATTGGCCGTTCACCGGAAGGAAATCGTTGCCCCGCCCTTTTGCGACGGACACGGCCGGAATTGAGGTGATCACCTTCGGCGCATGTTTCTTCGTTTTCTTCTCTCTTTTCGAGTAACTCAATTAGAAATGATCCACGTAGAAAACTAGGCTAAAAGTGTGTACACTTCTGTTGTTGTTTTTTTTTCTTTCTTTTTAGTAATGTGTTTAGACGTTTTGAGTACCTTGTCGGAACTGATTTTTTGATATTGCCGAAGTGTGAGAGCGAAGTGAAATTGATCAGCACATGCGAATTGAAAATCAATGAAATTCAAAATCTAGGTAGGCGTCTTAAAAAGAATTATTTTTGTAGAATAGTTATTGTTCTAGTCTAGACACTGTTAGAACTATTGTAGTTTCTAGTCAATACGGATCATTTAATTTTTTTTTTATTTTGTCTCGATTTAAAAGAGTAGTCATGTAATAATACTATCATTAATTTATTTATTTCTTTATGTATTTATTTCATATAAAAATCAATGTGCTGTGTGTCTGTCTGCTTAATTAATAAAAAATTTTAGTAGTAGTTTGTTCAAAAATATTGTTGAATTTCTGACGTAATTGACATTTTTTTAATGGCTACCTGTACTCTTTTGTATTTGACAGTGGTATTCTTTCCCTGATGAATAGCTAGAAAAAGTAATGTAACATGAAATTGAAGGCTTCCACTGTTCGAGTTTTTTTACGAGGACTTTTGGGTTTTGACGAGTCATAGTAGTATAATATCAATATCTATGTAGGCCATGGACGAATGGAATAGATATATACCAGTTGTGTTAGTTAGAGCTTAGAGAATTATGTCAAACTGATAAGATGAAAATATCTTTGCAATTTATTAGTTATTTAATAACGATCGCGGTATTAATGATGAATAGATTTATTCTATCAGAAATAAATATGTATAAGCAAGAAGCGTAGATCGCAAAAAGAGCCACAGAGTTTGAGCAGCTGTTTGTCATAGAATAATTTTTGGAAAATACATTTTTTGAAGATATGTCTATTACAAATACAAAATTTTAATGTTATATTAAACGTCGAACATTATAGAACGCAAATTTTGATGTCATTTGTAAGTATATTACACGATGATGAATCACAGTAAGGCTACTTCCAACAAGATGCTACTTCCAACAAAATGTTCTTTTTCCGAGAAAATTTTTGGGACATCGAATTATTTGTGATTTAAAATTGTGTGATTTTGTTCTAACGCTGTACTTAAAAAAATATTTTTGTACTTAACTCCTGCTTTTGATTTTAATAACCTGCGATCAAGGATCACTAATAATTTTTTAATGCTTTGTTCTTCTTTTGATTTAAAGAAAAACACCCAAGTTTTTGCCTATAGCGTGATTTACACGTGGAGTTATCGTAACCTACTGGCGCCACCTATCTCCTTTTGCTTCTGAAGAAATCACTTGCCTTAGTGGAGAAACGTCGAGTTTAGTAGATTTTGTATTTTCATACTTGTATTTTATTTTGTTTTTTATTTTTGTATTCTATATATTACACTATTATTACGTTGTCAAAACCCGGAAGCCCCCATAATAATAATATGTTACATTCGAACGTTTCTGTCAAAAATGGGAAAACATAGGCGATTTTCGGAACAACATTGTCAGACATCTCAGCGAATTAACGAAGATATGTTGACTAATGTTTTCAAAAATATGAAACAGAAACAGCATATTTCATTTTATACTTACATGCTGATAGTCAACATTTTGAACAATTACTAAAATTTTTACAAAGCACCCTGTTCTTGTATATTTAATATCCATATTGTATCCCGTCGGATAAATCTGTTTCTGCCTTAGTAATTACAGTCATTTTATTTTGTTATTCCTCTTTTGTCAAATATACTTCACTATTTCTCAAAACTATTTCACATCTTAATTAAAGAGGAAGGAACGATGGTAGTTCGCCAATCCAGATGAGAATTTAATGTTCTCCCGAACACTGTAAGAAAAATTTACAAGACATACAAAATAACGAACGAGTTGAAAAAAAGAAGAGTTGGGCATCACCCCAATAAAATTGCTCAAGATGAGAAAGAAAATATTTACAACTTAATTGATGACGATTGCATTTTAACACTGAAATAAATCAAAACCAAATCGTTACAGCAAAATCCGCAACTAGCGGTAAGCTTATTAACAATAATTGACAGAGCGACAAAGACATTTCACTATTCTGTAAAACGCGTTTCTTTTGTGCCAGAAAGACGTAACGCGCCAGATATTATCCAAAGTAAGTTTGATTATACTGTTCGATAGAACAGAATAATGATTCATAGAGAAAAAATATATTTTATTGACGAATTTGGGATTCAAATGAATTCTAGATCTTATGGAAGATCACAGAAAAATAGTAGACCCAGTTAAGGCTCAATTAAGAGACCGTAATTATTCGATTGCTGCTTCAATGCCTATATTAATTCATTATATTTATTCACCGTTCAAAACAGGCCTTACAATGTAGAACACTGAACACAGAAATTCTTGACATCTTTGATTGACCTCTTAGCCGTAGATAATATACAAGGTGCATATTTTGTCATAGACAACGTCCAATTTCATAGAACGGATTTCAACAACTGATCAGAGCTCATGGACATGTACCAGTATTTCTGCCCCCATACAGTCCTTTTTAAACCGAATGGAAGAGCTGTTTAACCAATGGAAAACTATCATAAAGGCAAGACAGCCTACGGATGAAGAACAACTGTATGTTCAAATTCATAATGCCTCTGAAGCTGTAACACAAGAACATTGCCAAAACTATATTCGATATATGGAAACATATTTAGGCGACTGCCTCAATCGAAATGAAATTTTGAACTAGACTAGTATCTATGTGTTTTGTAAAAGTATTGCGTTACATACATAATACATATACAGGGTGAGTCAGTAGTGCGTCAAAGGTCAATATATCCATTAATATCAAAGATATCACAAAGCGTTATGTACAAAAATCATAGACAGTCTTAAGCTACATATTTTTAAATTATTTTCGTATATACAGAGTGTTTCATATTGCCAGGGTGAATCAAACATACACTTTCTTAAATGGGACATACTATATATTATTTCAAATTTAGATTAAGCGTATCTTCCTCATTCCTTCGATATAAGCTTTCATTTAGATATACCGAGTATTTCAGAAGTTATGGTTAATTTTCTTTGAAAATCATTGCGTGTTCAACATCCTGTGTATTCCACACGAAACAATTAACAATCTTTTTGTACTGGAATGACTTTTTTATATAGTTATAGTTTTATAGCAAAGTGATATTTTGCCAATATTGCGAAAACTGTGTACAGGGCGATTCAAAACACAAATGCATTATTTTCTCATTTTATTTAAATGGAACACCCTGTATTTTATATTAAGAAAGGGAAGGGCACTGTATGCGCTTTCATTTTTATTAAGCACTCCCTATATCTAAAATCGATAATTTCTGAAATATTTAATATTTTCTTAATGAAAGGTGATTTTTTTCAAAACAATTGCAAGATATCAAATTATCCATGAAAAAATGACAGTAAAAAGCTATTAAATCATAAATTGAGATAAACTT
Organism: Holotrichia oblita; assembly: GCA_023690525.1. Classification (NCBI taxonomy): domain Eukaryota; kingdom Metazoa; phylum Arthropoda; class Insecta; order Coleoptera; family Scarabaeidae; genus Holotrichia; species Holotrichia oblita. The sequence goes on from CM043018.1 coordinate 118,097,771, forward strand.
ATTAAATACAACACAACTACAAAATGTTTAACTTATACCGGTAATTAATATTTAATTATTTAAGCCAAATGTTCGCAATATAACGGATTTTGCAATAAATGTTGAAAATGTTCACCAAAAAGATCAAACAACTTTGTAGTCGTTCTTCGACTAATCGATTTGCATTTCTTAACATTTCTACATACAATCTACATATTATCTACATAATATACACTCGTACTTTTAACTCGTGAAATAAAATAGCACTTTTAACACTTGTATCGTAAATAACTATTATAACACGCTTATGTTTATGTTATAAAACTGAATTTTTAACCCGGTTAGCCTGCATTAAAAGTGTCACTTTTACAGTCAGTTGTATAAAAAAGTAATTTTATATAGTAAGTACACATCATACAACATGCAAAACAAACAGTTTAGTTTATCCGATGGTTTGGAAATGGAATCTGTGAAATTATGTATGGACGTGTGCCATGTGTCGACCTTTAGACAATAGTGTAGAGTATATAACATCATTCTTCTACACTCTAGCTAACCCGTTACAACCAATATCAATAAGAATCAGTTGGAGATTATCTGATTATACAAAACCGTATACCAAACAAGAACTACATGAATAACAGTTTTCCAGTCACTTCAGTGTTGGTTTCGTCTAGTCGAAACAGACCTAGAAAAAAAATTAGCTAGCATTTAATGTTTCCAAAATCCTCCATTGCACGTTGCCTTCACGTAGCTTTAATTTTTCCAAATCTCTACAATATGTGCTATAAACAACCGATTTAAAACAAAGAAAACAATCCAGATGTGTAAAATTGTGCCCTGCCCAATTGGAAGGAGGTAATGTTTCACCTGCTGCATTTCCCAGCATACCAGCTTACACTTGAACTTTTTCGGGATACTGAACATTGTCTTCCGTAAAAATCATCTCCATCGCTCCAATATTGAACTGTTAATTCATCAAAATTCCTACGTCACGTGCCACAATACGAAGTGAGCTAGCCACTTCTACAACGAAAAATCCTAAACGTTTCATTTTAAATATTTTATTCACCGTCAATAAACTTTAATGTTGTACTAAAATTTTCCAGTAAATCAAGAAGAGATTTGAGTATTTGACCGCCTGAATTAGTTTGTTTTTTGTTGTTGTTGTTGTAATTCAATTCTGTTTTGTTTGTTTGTTGATTTTACTTTTTTTTACAAAAATGGTGCTCTTATTTCAATGGAAGATGCTATTAATATCGATATATTATGACCTGTAAGTACTTATTCTTTTAATCCCGCAACTATTTTTAATAAAACAATTATTTATATTTTGAAATAAATTGATTTTTAATTCATTCCTATGTTATTAATCGACAGAAGGTAAGATATCTGAGATTAAAGAATGGAAAGCAGTAGGATTTTTTATAGAAGAAATCACAGTAATAATTTAAATTGTATTTCTTTTAATCTCAGACTTAACTTAGAAATCAGAATATGTGTAGATCTACTAATTAAAGAATATTTTAAAGATGATGCATTCGAATTCATAACAATATTACATCAGCAATAACACTGGACAAAACGAAGTATCAAATCTCATTCATGTGTAACAAAAACTCTAACCCTCATATAATACATACAGCCTCCATGCACTGAAAATACAATAGAAAGTCTACGTTAAGTTAGAATCGTGACAGATGTCCGATGTTTTATATGCACGAGTGCTCGGACACCGGAAAAGCGCAGTAAACATCGTATAATACCCGGACTGGCGTTCCGGTGCAGGAGCCCCGCTCTTTCCGTTAGACTCCGCGTACGCCATCTATCGTTCGTAGCTCGCAACAACAACAACGTACCCTCTCTCCAACCGGTTTCTTGTCGAACAGATACGGAGGCGACTTGCAGCAGACGCTGCCGAAAAAATCCGGTTCCGTCTTCGAGAAGGAGCGCTCTATTTTTGCAACTTCAATCAAGAGGGCTAATGCATGAAAAGTAGACGATCACAATAGGACGATAATAGCGTTTGGAAAGTTTTAATACGTTTTCTGTGGAAATTTTTGCGATCGTGTGCACGATTGTTCGATTTTGTCGAAGTTCTCTCGAAACTTCTATAATAGCCGGGTGATATTTTCCTTGCTGAAAATTTATTGGAGTTAGTATCGCTTTTAGTTACGTTTATATATACATACTATATCATCCATCAGCAGATAAATACAGTAGTAGAAAATGCTTGATTTTTGTTATTGTTTTTTTAATTGTATCATTGTCTAAGTTTGCAATATCACAGGTGTATTGTAATAATAATAATAATCATAATAATAATAATACATACTTGGTCATAAAGCATAAAATAAACTTCACATTTTTAAAAGTGCAGTATACATCTTTTTCTATTTTTAATTGTTTAGTTCATTTGACATGTTTGTCGTAGTAAATATATATAAGCATATACAACGTAACGACCATGAACATAACATACAACAATAGATACAACATGCACGGCATAGACGCCGAGTAAATATTTGTTTTTTCTTTCCGGCTTTTATCGGTGCACCGTATGCACGACACTATCACTAATTGAAGTCAAGCGGGTCTTTCTGTTTGAAGATGGACGGCAGCCTAGGTCGTCGTCGACGACGTTCGGCTGCGTATTTACTATGTTTCAACACCACTAACGATTGTTTGAAGAAGACGCATCGTATAGAGCACACGTTATAGTTTTATATTGTATGTACTGACCAGGGGTTTCAGATACGGCAACGCTATTATTTGTCACAGCCCTCTGCTTTCTACGATATGGAAATTTTTACTTTTCATATTTCACACGTGAAGGTAGAATAAATTTACAAAATGATGGGATGACATTCAGTTTTGTATATTATCCATCACATGTATACGATATACTATTTAATAAAGGCTCGTTCATTAAGCGCTTTCTATCTTTAAATTTAAATAAAACAAAATGGGTGTGAGATATCATTAAAAATTTTTATTCGTTTGAAAGGCCTATCGATGCCATTATTTATGGAATATAACATCCGGGATGTCCAATTTTCCATGACTCTGGCGTATAAATCAGGCTGAATTTGACCGACGGCTTGGGTTATGTTGGCCCAGAGGGTCGCTGTGGTTTATGAATTTTTCGCATAGACCTGCGACTTACGAAAACCCCACAAGCAACAGTCTAAGGGGGTCAGATCGTATGATCTCAGTGGCCATCATCTCAGTGAGATGACCCTCTCCTCAAATCGCTCGTGCAGAATGTTCAATGTGGCATGAGCTGTGTGACATGTAGCGCCGCCCTACACCACATGTCACTGATGTCCATATCATCCAATTCAGGCCCAAAGAAGGTAATCATCGCCCTATAACGCTCACCGTTGACGATGATGACCTGGCCAACGCCAACGTCGTTCTGAAAGAAATATGAACCGATGGTATTGTCCCAAATTCGACAATTTTGTATGTTGACGTAGCCATTCATCCAGAAATGGACCTCATCGCTGAAAATGGTTTTTTGATGAAAATTAGGATCTGCTTCCAACTGCTCCAGAGCCCAATCATCGAACACACGTCATTGTCTATGGTCATTTACCTTCAGCTCCTGTGGCAGTTGAATTTTTTACGGGTACAGGCCCAAGTCACGACGCAAAATTCGCCAAGTTGTGGTCTACGAAAGGGCAAGTTCTTGTGAGCGACGCGAAATCGACTGCCTCGAATTTTCCTGCACAGTCTTACGGACAGCGGGAATGTTTTCGGCAGATCTTGTTGCTTTCTTGATTACTGAACCAGTAGCCTCAAATTTATCCACCACTCCACCACTTTGCATTGTCCTCTCGGTAGGACGATTATGACGACCGTAAAATAGTCGAAGCGTACGAAACGTTGCCCGAATAGAACACCCATTTTGATAAATTTTATCGTTTGGACGTGTTGCTGAACGCTATATCCGTCCATGGTGCTTTTGCAAAACAGACTGAATAAATCACAGCCAATCTGGCAGATGTAGCTACAACAATATGGCCGCTACCAACTGTCAAAGTTCGGAAGTCCCTAATGGAAGACCCGTTATAAACTAGATTGGATTTATTAAAACAAAGGCTTAAGTTTGTGCAATGATTTCATTAACGATAACTAAGTATTATTTAATTTGTCATCGATTACAGCTTGATGAATAAGGTTATTCATAGCCCCAACTTGAATAGATTTGATCTGTCAGAACCAAACTTAGACAAAAATTATTCTCTATTCTGGATTCTACGCTGACTGTATCATGAACACATCGAATTATGAATAGTTAGAAAGTCTGCTCCAACATTTTAGCATCAAATTGAAAAAATAAATTGCAGAGAATAAAACACAGCTTGCAGTAACGCAAAAGCAATCGGTCATTAATTTCATTCAAATACAAAAATAAACTCAACAGACGTCTTTGCGCTGCAACTAGAAGTTATTTTTGTTATTTTAGAAGAGATATATGAAGATACAGTGCCATTTTTCAACTTCCTTCAACACTAAGGAACAGTAAGAAAACTTTCATTGTTTCAGAAAGAAAAATATACGACTCTGACACATCACGAAACAAGAATTTACAATTTCAGATATTTTAAACTTTGTGCGTTCTTAACCACACAATATTTGGATATTCTAACTCGCCTAAGAAGTACTAAATAACGGGTTTCTAGTATATTTCGCCTGTGGAGCATCGCTCTTGGTGGTCCAACAATAATTGGCCAGGATTCGATTTGTCTTGATACCTCTTTTCCATCGCTGAAATCAATAGTCCCGCAAACTTTTTTCATTGACAATTAGTCATTAGTTATGAACCCATTTAATAAATCAGGAGTATTGACCATGGTTTTGACAAAATTATTTATATATATATATTATCGATAGTCTTTCTACCGTTTGGTGTAAGACATTTTCTTCTTTATATTACGTATACCAGTTTCTTTCATTCCTTTTTATTCACCGCCAGAGTTTTCGCCGTTTGTAATGTGTGCCCTTTCTCTAGTAGAACTCTTTGCAGATTTTCATCCCATTTTATCCTTGGCCTTCTCCGTCTTCTTCTAGGTATTATCCGTGTTTCCCATATTCTCCTTGCTTGCCTATTTTCCTCCAGTCTACTCATGTGGGCAAACCAATTTAGCTGTTTCTGTTCTATAAGTTGTACCACTGAGTTAACTCCCAAATCTTCTCTGATCACTTCATTTCTAACTCTATCCTGCTATGTCACACCTTTTACACGCCTCAAGTACTTCATTTACATACCCTGTATTGAGCTGGCTTGCCTCCTTGTTAGTATCCATGTTTCTGTCCCGTATGGCAGGGTCGGAAGGTAAATAGATTTAAATTTTAAGCTTTGTTTTTCTGGACACTTCCTTTATAGCAATAAAACTCTTATTGGGCAATTCATGTACTTTTGCTGCAGCTTTTATTTTCTCTTTAATTTCCTGCTGTTGATTTCCTTGTGAATCCAGTACCACACCCAAGTATTTAAACTCATTGACTTGTTCTATATGTTTATTGCCAATTGTTATATTCACTTTCCTATTTTCTCTTAATACTACCATTATTTTTGTTTTTTTCTAGATTCATCTTCATATTTACTTTAAACAGAGCAGCATTCCATATTTCCAGATTCTTTTGTAGTTCTTTCTCTGAACTTACAAAGATTGCCAAATCGTCGGCAAAAGCCCACTCTGCTATCTTTACAGGTGCTAGATTGCAATACCCAATCTGTAGGTTATCCACTTTTGCTGTTATTTCTCTCATAACTTTCAACATCCTGATGAATAACGTAGGATCGAAGCAGCTACCCTGTCTCAACCCTTGGTTAGTTTTGAACTGCTTCGACTCCACATTTCTGTTCCTTACTATATTTCTACATTCTCCGTACATTCTTTCAATTGCACTTCTTAGTTTTTTACCAACCTTATTCTTTTTCAACATGTTCCATATCTCAACCCTTGATATCCTGTCAAACGCTTTCTCAAGGTCTATGAAAACCATGTATGCTTCTTGACTTTGGTCTAACCTCTTCTCAATAATTTGTTTTATACTAAATATATGATCTTAAATACTATATCCCCTCCTAAATCCATTCTGCGATTCCATTAAGTTGGTAAAATACCTTGAATTTTACCAACTTCCCATATTTTCCTAAACAGTTCAAACACAATTTTTGTTCCTTCCTCACCCCACAAAATTCTTTATTAATCCTAGTTTAATATGTAATGGATTACACAATCCGTCACATTCTTTGTCCAGGAATGAATGATTTGCGTTTAGACCATTCTTTTCTAATATAATGGGTTTTGTGTCCTCACTATCCCAACAGTACTTTGTATAATAATAATAATAATAATAGAGTTTATTGCCCAACAGTGAATCCAATAATAGGACAATATACAATATACAGAAATACATAAATAGAGTAACAATAAAAATCAAAAATATATAACAAGAATGTATAACAAAATGCACATCAAAATATATATCAAAATCACAATGCGTACGCCTAACAGATAATACACAATATATTCAACATTGTAATAGATAATAAATAGTTAGCCTTCTCCTTGCTTCAATAAATCGCGCAAAGTACAGCAGAAAATATCTATATTCTGGGTAATTTGATTATAAGCGTTACACATTCTATAAATAGGAGACCGTAACAGCATGTTTGATTTGGGACAATTAGTGTAGAAGGTACCTGAAGATCTAGCAGACTGCCTGGGAACAAGAAAATTTATTTTTTGTAGTAAAGATGGGCAATCAATCCTGTTATGAAGTAACTTATACAAAAATGTTATGCCAGCTGTGCTTCTACGTGCATCCAAAGACTGCAGTTGAAATGTCTCCAATAACACACCATGGGGAAAACCGATGCAAGTATATGCACCATGTGCCCTATACCACAAACCCTTAAGGAATCGCCTTTGAACGCTCTCCAGTTCCGCCTTGTGATTATCGTAGATTGGCGACCATATCAAGGAAGCATACTCCAATCTGGAACGCACTAAGGACACATACAGAGTTTTCAACGTGACTAAACTGGTAAAATGTCTCGAATGGCGAAATATAAAGCCCAGCAGCTTCATGGCCGAGGAACACACTGAATGGACATGATCAGTAAACGTAAACGCTGAATCGAAACGTACTCCAAGATCAGTCACAGTAGTATGGCGGTCCAATACTGTAGAACGGATGGAATAATCATAATTAACAGGGTTCTTACATCTCGAAAAAGAAACAATACTACACTTTGAAATGTTTAACGTAAGGCCATTAATGGAGCACCACTGAGAAATATGGTCCAAGTCACGTTGAAGTATCTCACAATTACGCCTAGATGTAATGGATGTAAATATCTTGACATCATCTGCGAATAATAACACTTGACAGTTCAATTCGGAAGGTAGATCATTAATAAACAGAAGAAAGAGCAGGGGACCCAAGTTAGAACCTTGAGGTACTCCAGACATGCAAAGGCGATGATATGAAGTAAACCCATTATACACAACATAAAACATACGATTCGTTAAGTACGATTGAAGAAGCATAATGAGTGAGCGAGAAAATCCGAAGACCTCAAGCTTGCAGAGAAGCTTACCGTGATCTATTCGATCGAAGGCCTTAGAGAGATCAGTATAGACAGCATCCACCTGACCACCAGCATCCAATACCTCGGACACGTACTGGGTAAATACCGCAAGATTAGTTACAGTAGACCGGCCGCTAACAAAACCATGTTGATGTAGAGAAATGTAAGGCTTGACCGCAGTATACACGTACCCATACAAGATCATCTCAAACACCTTCGAAAAGTTTGATAGCAATGATATTGGCCGATAATTACCAACATCAGAAGTATCACCCGACTTAAACACTGGTGAAACTTTGGCCACCCTCCAAACATTAGGAAATACTGCATTAACAATGCATAGGTTAAATATGGTACACAGCGGCTTGGCAAATATACTCGCGCAATCCCGTAGCAAGAAACTAGGAACTTGATCAGGGCCTGACGTCATTTTATTTTTCATACCCTTCAATACTGCTAGTACATCCGATTCAGAAACCTGAGGAACATTCACGGGGGGGTAGTTACTGCTAACCTTTGAAGAATCTATCAAGAAGGGCGAGGAATTCTGGTAAGCACAAAAGAAGTGATCGCAAAATGTATTAACTATATCTTGTGGTTGATCAAAGTACTGGCCACTTCTATGCATTCTCGCAGGAATTCTTGTACCACGCCTACAATTGCCAATGTAATACCAAAACTGTCTGCTATCATGACTAATGGTATATTCAATATGATTTATATAGCGCTCATAGGCAACCCTGACCTGCTGTTTAATTAGCGTGCGCAGTCTCTTAAAATTTTCTAAATCACGCAAGGAAGAAGACTTTCTATAAGCACGATGATATTTGTACTTCAATTCAATATTTCTAATAATTTCTCTAGTGTACCAACAAGGGTACTTGCGCTTGGTATTACACGAGCGATAACAAGGCACATGCTTATCAAATATAGAATATAACATAGAATAGAATGTATCACATACATCATTTACATCATTGCAATTACTTAATACACTCCAGTCTGCTAGCAACAAATCGTTGTAAAGAGCATGAAAGCTTGCCCGGCGGAAGTTATACTGCCTCACTAAGTTATCGGTTGGAAAGCTATTGCTTTTTTTAGAAAAAGTAAGAGTAAACAAAACTCTCAATGCCGGATGAAAAGCAGTATTCTCCGGGACAAGAGGTAACTCATCACGTTCTACTATGCAGTTAAAATTTGAAAAAACAAGATCTAAAAGTCTGCCGCCAGCATTCAGTACCTGATTGTACTGAACTAAATTCAGAAAATTACAAAATCTCTTAAAAAATAGGGCCTGTTTACCGCCACTTATATCATCTAGGCAATAATCTGGTATATTAAAATCACCCAATATTAGCAATCTTTCTGTAGAAATATAAAACTCAACAAAAAAATCACATAAAATTTCGAGATCATTGATACTAGGCAGCCCAGGGAGGTTATTCTCGAAACAGTGGAAAAATAGCACTCCCAGGGAGTACCTTTCACCGCTCACTCCTCGATACTGCTCGTTACGAAAAAGTGAGTAGTAACAAATACAAAAAATGATGCAAAGCCCAAAGAGCACTTACAACCTACAATATCAACAGACACTAACCTATTCAATAATCTAGACATATCTAACTTCTGTGGCATGTAGCGATTGCGGCAAGCCAATAACACTCCTCCTCCATGCGTAACACCCATGGAAGCGTAATTCCTATCACACCGCGTCACAACATATTCATCGGGAAAATACTCTTCCGAAGAAACTTCAGCATTCAACCAAGTCTCACATAATGCAATAAAGTCATATTCTAAATCACCAACACCGCATGCAAATTCACAAACCTTGCCACGAATACTTCTTACATTTTGAAAATACAATAAAAATTCAAAACTGCTGGGCTGAACTAGTTTTTTCCATTTAGAGATTTCGATACAATTGTAGGAATTCCATTTTTGTACTTTATTTGAAGATTCGTTTCACCATTAGATTGACGCGCAAGCAGAGATTCCTTACACTTCCGAAACAAATCTCTTTGATACTGGGTCTCATCACGTTTTACATAAATATATGTCCTTAAATTCTCTTTTATTCTGAAGATTGCGTTTCTCATTCAATAAATCCCGTACAATTGACGAGTTGGCGCATATCACCTTAACGGGACGCGGTTTATCTGTTATTTTGCTTTTTAAGCGAATTACATTAGTCGAATAACTAGGAAGGTTTAATATATTTAAGTACATATCTTACGCTGTCTACATCCGACACGAGAACTCTCCTGTAGATTATATATGATAATATTGTTCTCCTTTGCATTCGATCCTTGACTTCACGTACAACCCCCTCGAATACTGTTGGCGGCAATTTATTAGGGTAATTTTTAAGTTTTGTAATCCGTGAATCGATTAATTTTAACATGTTTTTCAACTCAGCAAAATGATCTAGAGATTTATTGCAGGTTTCACAAAAAAACCTTATCCCTTTTGTTCGTTGTCTCGTAATACGCTTGGCATCATCCGCCTCAATTTGCGAGCACGATATGTGTAGAAAATTCTTACATCCATCGCATTGTAGAATAAGATTTCCGTCCTGTCTATTACAGATCATACACGGGCTAGGCGGCATGATGTGTCTGCCGTCATCCGTGCAGCAAAACTTCTGGCAAGTCGATAGGCGATATAAAGTGACCAACAGACAGGCGCAACTGAAAAAACTTCTACACTCGAAATTCGACCAAACTGAACCACGTGAACACAGCAGGAATATCAAATTACTGATAATTAATACAACATCAGTTCAAATCACTAATCACCAATAGTTTATACTGATACGATACCACGACATTTACAATTATGAGAGTTTAGTGGAGACTTTTGAATAAATTAAACAAGAAACACTAGAGAGACAACATGCGTACGCGTGCTTCACACAATAGTGTAGTATAACCAAGTTGCACTCCAAAAATAAATGCGATAATCTTCAAATGACCACAAATATTACATTCATACACTGCACATTGAAGGTTTGCCAATATTGATTTAACATTTTTATTTGTTTCTTTCACACTAGTGAGAGTGAGTGACAGGTATTGATGGAAATTTATGCAAAAGCACAGTTTTTAAATTCGTGTTACAGAAATCAATAAAAAAGCGACTCGAGAAGCGATGAATATTTAATAATAATAAATAATAGCTTTATTAGTCCTATGTTACATAAGATTATGTGTAAGATATGTCATATAGCAAATCTATACAAGTACCAATTGAGACAATGTGTATCATTAAACATTTGTAGTTGCACCACACTTCATCCGAAACTCTCAATTAAATAGATAATCTCATGCAGCAGGAATGTTTTAATGGCACGCTTAAAAGAAATTAAATTAGAAGCACATTTTAGATGTTGAGGTAATGTATTATAAAGTTCTAAACCTAAAACATGATGTGAATTTTGCGTCAAATTTAAGGAACAAAAAGGGATATTAAAATTGAACCTAGAACGAGTGTTGTACTGATGAATGTTCTTATTACAATTAAATTTATCTTTGTTTTTGTAAATAAGAACTAACAATTCAAATATATGGATCGATGATAGGGTAAGAACACCCCACTATCTAAAATAGCAACGACAAGATTGTCTCGAACTGATACCAGCTATGCAACGTATAATTCTTGCTTGTGATCAAAAAAACTTTCTTACTGGTTGCTGAAGCACCGTAAACACCAAGACCATAAGATAATCTAGAATGAACATGTGCATAATAAAAGTATAACGAGGAATTTCTATCTAATACTGTTTTTAAATTTCTTATTTGATAGCACACCGCATTAAGCCAACGAGCAAGTTTGTCACAGTGAGTCTGCCACGTTAAACAATCATCCACCATTTTTACGATTGGAATACTACACAAGTATTTGTTCAACATAGTTTGACGTTTGTTAATTCGTTCATGGTTTGTATACATACAACAATATTTTCAAAATTTGTAGGTTCAAGTTTGTCTATTTAAAGAAAATGTTCCGTTAGACATACAATATCGATGCCTTTTTTATTATTACATTAAATTAGTCATAGTTGTATCTGCTAAACACAATTCTCATAGCCATGGAATAATCAAACTATGAATAGTAACGTTTGGGTACAGGGTGGGCAAATTTCGATGTTTTAATCTTTTAATAGGAGATCTCGGTAACTATTTATAAGAGGTATCAAAAAACGGACCACGCATCCTCGATCTGTTTTTTCGAGAAAAGGACGTGGTGGAAACCAAATTTGGTTATCGGTTTTCGGTTTCGAGTTATCCGTGAAAATTCGATTTTTCCCATTTCCGTTTTATCACGATATCTCGGCGATTTAGGAAAATTGACAGAAATGACTTTTACGTTCTTCTGGCACTTTTTTTATTAGAATGCAGTGGCGATTTTTTGAAAAAAATTTCGAAATTTGAGGTAGGACATAAAGTTGTATTTTTTTATATGGAACATATAGTTGGCTATGACATCATTCAAAAGAAGAATTTTTTTGACATTTCAATGATATATATCGTGTGAGTCTTTTCGTTCATTTTCACTATATTATAGCAAAAAATTACCATTTTCCATTGATTTTCATCAGTTCATTGCTTTTTGTTAGTAGGCGTGTGTCATTCAATTTACATTAATCTGTTAGTAGGTTTATAAATAGTATCAATGGTTTAACTTGATTATTTGATTGTTGCTTCATAAATTAGTTATTAATTATAAATTTGCGATGGCTTATGAAAATTACGAAAAGTATGATATGATGGAATGCTTATTCTCAATAATAACAATGCTGGAGCTGCATGTGAAACATATTTTAATCGTTACCCGGAAAGAAAGCAACCTAATAAATCTATTTTTGGAAGACTGAAAGATAATCTCATTAACTTTGGAACATTCAACAAATCAAGACCGAAGAATTATAATAAGGAAGATACTGAGGAAGTTACGATCAATGTTATTGGAATGGCAGTGGCAAATCAAAAATTAATTATTGTAAATAATGGGCGCCAGTTCGAACATCTATTGTAAATAATGTTTAATCATGTTTTAATTTATTCTCAACATGAAATTTAAAATATATGTGATTCGTCGACCTTGATTTGTTAAATGTTCCAAATTTAATGAGATTTTTTTCATTCATTCAAAAATAGATTTATTAGGTTCCCTTTTTCCGGGTAACGATTAAAATATGTTTCACATGTAGCTTCAGCATTATTATTATTGAGAATAAAGCATTCCAACACATCATACTTTTCGTAATTTTCATAAGCCATCGCAAATTTATAATAATTTTAAGGTGAAGCAACAATCAAATAAACTTAAACTATTGATATTATGTATTTATAAACCTACTGACAGATTCATGTACATATGTTGAATGGCACACGCCTACTAACAAAAAGCAATGAAATAATGAAAATCGATGGAAAATGTTAATTTTTTGCTATAATACAGTGAAAATGAACGAAAAGACCCCACATAATATATATCATTGAAATGGCAAAAAAATCCTCTTTTTAATGATATCATAGCCAACTATATGTTCCATATAAAAAATACAACTCTATGTCCTACCTCGAATTTCGAAAATTTTTTCAAAAAATCTCTAACGCCACTGCATTCTAATCAAAAAAAAGTGCCTGAAGAACGTAAAAGTCATTTTTGTCAATTTTTATAAATAGCCGACATATCGTGATAAAACGGAAATGGAAAAAATCGAATTTTCACGGATAACTCAAAACCGAAAGCCGATACCGAAATTTGGTTTCCACCATCGTCCTTTTCTCGAAAAAACAGATCGAGGATGCGTGATCCGTTTTTTGATACCTCTTATAGTTACCGAGATTCCCTATTAAAACATCGAAATTTGCCCACCCTGTACGTTATACGGATATTCAATACTATTGTATTGTTATCACACCTACGAATCAAGTCGATCGGAGTTAAATAAAATGATTTTGTTATCGTGCCTTCTCAAAATCCTCACCAATCATAATAATTTGGTATTTTGATAGTTCTTGGGACCACTGGACTTTGGCTACAGCACAAAAACTTGTAATTTATCACAGCAAAAATTAGGAATAATGCAAGTTTGCGATAATTCTTCCCGTAGAAATTGTCGTTCAAATCAAACAGATTCTTAAATCCAACACGTATGGATAATGCACAACAGCTTTATAAATGAATGAATAAAACGTACTTTAACACAAATCAATGCAATACGTATTCTTGAATATAAACAATAGTTATTTCTAGCATTTCATTGGTATAAAAATCAGAAAGTATTAGTATTATTTTAGGTCACTGAACACGTGCTAACAATTTTTAATTCGCGACGGATCATATTAGCCCAAATACAAAGTAGTGCCAATTTTTTATGATAGATTTCCAACGACAGTTTCGAGGATAAATTGTTGTTTATTTACGTATTTAAATCTAATTTATACGACACTTGTTCAATGTATATATGTATCATGTAAATACGCAACAAACATATTTTGACCGGACGCACGTACATCAACCCATAGTAACATCCGCCCAATAGTTTTAAACAGAATCGCACGCGCTACCATTAAATATTTCTGTTCTTTTAATCGCCCGTTGTTGAATTAATGTTTCACAAATAAACTTTCACAAAATCTATTTTCAGGGTGCTCGGTAAAAGCGTACACGAGTCGAGTATGTTGCTCGATGATTTCGTCGTTAACCACACATAAAAGCGTTGGCGGAATGCAATCACTGTTGCGTACGAAGTTTTCCTAGAATTTCTCTACTTCTTCTCTCAATACATAATATTCACACGCGAGATATGGTACAAAAACACCATAAAGATGGTTACGTTTCTCGGGTAACTTATAGGCGGATTAACCTGTCATGCCCGAGTTTTTTGGCAAGCTGAAAAATAAATGTACTTAAGTTGTGATTGATATCTGTACTCGTAGGTACATTGTAAAGAAATTTATATGAGCACTTTTTAAAAATATGTAGTTGGAAGTTTTTTAATTGCTTAATAGAAATGGTGAATAAATTTTGATAATCTTGTGTTAATACGTTTCATGAACATTCTCTTGGAAGATTAAGTACCACAACCACAAAATCACATAACCTCATTTACAGTAGGGATTTTTGACGCCTACTTCACTTTTTATCATTTGGAAAGTTGCACCGCATTGTAGTAGTTGTTCTAGACATTGTTCCAAAGTTTGGGCTTTTTACTTCATAAAGTTCATGAAATAATTACGAAAGATGCAAGCCCTTTTTCTAAAATTTAAAAAATTGTTCCAGATTGTTGTAGTTGTTCTAAACATTGCCCCAAAATGTTAGCCTTCTACCATGCATAGTGCATGAAATAATTGTTAGAACCAAAATTTCACTAGCGCCCACCCTCTTTGACATTTAAAATGTTGAAAGTTGTTCCAGGCTTTTCTAGATTGATTCTACATTTTTAGCTTTCGATTTTACACATTTCGTGAAATAATTGAAACGATGGAGAGAGTGGAAGACCTAGTAAAATTTGCAACAATATAGAACATCTCAAAACCGCTTTTAAAATTTCTGGCTGGAAAAATGGTGGTTGTTCTCCATTTTATTATTTCATGAACTTTACATGGTAAAACGCCACATAGATGAAAGCTTTTCTTAAATATTTTATATACTATGCAACTTTAAAACAATGTAGAACAAACTTAGAACAATTTGGAAGAACTCTCGAAATTTCTAACTCTAATAGGCTAATAGGTAAAACATACCCAAATCATTATGATTACTCACTTTTATAAGTACATGTTTCTCTTCACTAACGCTGACGCAACTAAAAAGATTCTATGTTTGATTAAATTCTTGGACAGCATTAAGAAACTGTTTAGAACAAGGCGAACGAAAACTTGATCTTGTTCCAAATTTTTAAATTGTAATTTTTTCCAACAGCAGAAATTAGGATAAAGAAAGACATTCTGTCACCAGATTATAATTTTTTTTTAAATCCTACCATAACGTCACTGTTAATCTTTCAAACGCGAAATTTGACTTCCTGCTGTTGTACTGAAATGAGGTGGCTTAATTAACAAAATTGTTTTAAGAAAATGTGTTGGTCTGAAAGTTGCACTTCTCTAATCAATACTATCTATGATACACTCATTAAAATGTGGTTTCACACTTCGTTTTATTTATTTTTTATTTTTACGCAAGGTATAAAGATAGAGAATTGCTTTTTCCACTTCGCGACGATGAGCATCCATCACGAAAGATTAATAAAAAGTATAATTAAACAACGTTCATCTTTAACAAAACACACTCTATTATGTAATGTCAATAAATCGTTTTTGATACTGAACTACGACCAATTTGTAATTAATAGTAACGTTTTCAGGTACGGTCACAAAATAAGCAATTAATACTTTTTATTATATTTCAAATATAATTATATTGCAGGTATTCCAAGATAGAAGCTTCGAAATAAAAAAAACAACACGGTTATGAAACTTTTTATAAAATTAAAGCTTTTGACGTCTTATCAGTAAGAGTGCTACGTACGTATGTTTAGATATCACGCATCTCTCTCTCTCTCTCAGCATCACATATTTTATTTGTGTTTATGTGTGTGCAATGTTCAGAACGACTAGGGAACAACAGTGATCTGACAAAATTGTATCTTTTGGCTATTTAACACTATCCAAATTTTGATTTTGAAATTTGGTTTGGAGTTTGAAGCAACAACTTTGGAAGAAATGTGAAAAGATGTTTAATATCGATTTGCATAACTATAGAACAATGTAGAAGCAATTATTTTATTTCATGAGCAACTATCAACATTTCAAGATAAAAGGAAATTTAGAATAAATTGCAAAGTTTCAATTTTCTTAAAATCAACCGTGACGCTGAAATTTCAAATTTTGGAAGACAATTATCAAAAAATTAATTTCAAAGGAAGGTCAACAAAATCTTGCCTTTTTATTATTTCATGAACTATCCATGGTGAGAAGGTTAGACCTCTGAAGCAACATTCAGAACAAGCTTGAAGACTTTAAATAACTGAAAATTTGGATTTCGGAACGAGGAGGTTGACTAAAGAATGGTTTCTTCAACTAGTTTTAATTTTATTGCAAAACTATGGAACTAACGATGATAGTACTTACCTTTGTGAGTATTGATCATATTTATGATAAATCTTAAAAATACAAGTCAAGTTTTCCACTGCAAAACTGCAGTTCTGTACCAAGCACAGATCCGACGTTGTTTGGAAGTTATTTATATGATGACAAATTATCTTCACGAACTACTACTTCACAGATAGCATATCCGGTGGAATTTCAAAAATTGGCGTGGAAAGTGAAATTGCTGGCAGACACATTACGAATATAAAAAAATTATGCGACCTCATAGTACATTTTGAAAAATTGTCCAATCTTTTCCTACGAAAAGGAGCATCTTATACTACGACTTCCAAAAGGGGTTGTTAGGATTAAACTTGCAAACATTTCCTCTATGACTGCATGTTAGACGTGTATATACCATATACACCAATATTTTGCTCTGTAATAGGTTACACCTGCTGCAATGCAAAATTGTTGTTTATTCACATTTCACATATTTTTCGCCACATCAAGTATATATTTTAATAGGAGATAAGTCACTACATATTTTTATAGTGTAGTAGCAGTAAAATATGGTAACCTCCTCTAGCGGAGGGTCGCCAGGGAACCCCGTATTTTTATCTGTGTAATAGCGCAAAAAAATGTTAAGCGCTGTTTCACCTAACAATAAATTTTGGGAAAGAACCAAATAAAAATCTGAATTTTTTTATCAAGAACAACAAGCACGATTACCTATTTATCACAATTCCATTCCAAACCGTTGAACTTCATCTATGTTGCATAGTCGGAAGATGTAGTGATTCCTAATATCAAAAATAATCGAATTCTAAGAATCTTACTAGTCAAACTCAATAATATTTATTTCTCAAACTTTTATTATCTTTGTATAAATCGGAATGCCAATTTTTATTCAAATTCTGTATATATATATATATATTTTCGCAGTTGGAAACACACCTAAACACATAATAGTTCAATGCTATAATATTCCCAAAATAAAGGATTTATTATTAGTTATTTTAGGAGGAACGTGTTTTATGTATGGGATTTTTTTTTGACAAATTTTACAATCGGAAAACACAAGCACATTGTGCTTCAGAATGTATCAGTACGCGGCTGGTTGACCGAAACACATTTTCTTTAAATTTTTAATAGCTCTGTTTTTAGAAAGACTGAATACATGTTCTGGATGGGTAAATGTTTGTGTACCACCTACGAAAGTCTCGAGCATCGACGTTACGCATTCGATTAAAGATTACATCGTCGACGCAGGCTAAATACAGCATACTTACCATGACGTAAATAAAAACAGACGCTGACTTTTATCTACTCATAAATTAATAAAAGTGCCATGGAAAAATTATCAAGTTTAAAAAATTATTTACTGCAGTTTGTCCAGACGAGCTAACACAATACCATACCTTCGTTTAATTAGTGTTAACATTTATAAATGATATCCTATTTCCATCAAAATTGCTTAAATTTTAAAGTTTCGAAATAAACAACATAAGAAAAGTGTGTATGGATTATTAAATCATCTTTCTCTAGCGATCAAACAACAACAGTCTGAAGTAGATGTTACAGGAAAAAGAAGAACCCCTGATCCCCAATATCATCGGATTTAACTTATTTAGATTATTATTTGTGGAGAACTATTAAAATTGCTACCTCTTAGGGTGGGTTTATCAATGTGAGGATAAATAAATTAACTTGCAGATAAAATTTTATTCGTAAGATAATTATGATGAAACGTTTATTGAGTGTCAAATAGAAGTTATCTGCAAGATAAAGTATTGTAGTTCCTAAATTTTATCTGCCAGTTAGCATTATCTGTCAGTTACTTACCTAACATTTTTATCCTCACATTGATAAACCCACCCTTAGTAGCTGTTCTCTAGATAGCCGCAAAGGTAAAAGCTATTGGCCGTACGTAGAACAATATATAGGGGAAGGCAAGGCAAACTGTCATATAATCTTTAAACTGCACAACAAGCAGTTCAGGTTTATAATTTTAATATCATGATTTGATATATGAAAATAGTGTTTATCAAAAGAGATAACAAAAAAATGTTTGTGAATATTAATTATAATGTTACACAGAGAATGTTTCCTTGAAAAACTCAAACATGTTTTCATGAAACCAAAGACTAACTAATACATTTTTGTTCTGACTTAAATTTAAAACTATTCTATATAGGCGTCACAGATGAAATGTTTAATTTTTCGTGTCACTCTTGCACATTCGACATGTGCCCATGCTTCACAGGATTGACACTGTAACCATAGCTCCCTTTACCTGGAGCGACTAAATAATTCATTGCAGTATTCACATGAAACATCTATATCATCCTCTTCAACATTTTCAAAAGGGTCTGACTCATCCTCTGAATCATCCAGAGTGCGTTTTGTCACTCGAGCTCGTTTGCTCTTTCTTACTTCTTTTTCTTTTTCTATATTTCTTTTTTCTTTAATTTCCTGAGAAATGTGCTTGAAGTAAGAATGCTTTCATAAGTATTTCTAGGCTTTCGCCGTGATGATGAGGAAGCAACTGGCATTGGTGATAGCTCCTTTAGAATTCCTTTTGCCTCTTCTACAGCCTTGGAAATTTTAGTTTTAGGACTGGTGGATGGGTAATTTGGAACATACTGTGTGCTGGTAGACGACTGACCCTGAATAAGTTGATGGATGGCATTATTATCTTTCATTTCGTTGCCAATATGTTTGGATGACGTTGAATCGTTATTTCCTGGGTCTGTAGAAGACTGCTGTAAGTCTGCGATACTATCATTATTTCTTTGTATTACTGAGTTGTCTGTAACAGAACTAGGCAAAGAAAGATGATCTGCAAAAACGTGAGGATTCCATGGATAAATTCCAGTAGTTTTAAAGCTACTAAGCGCTATTGCAACGGTAGCAGCTTTGCTGTAAGCCTTCCCAAAAAAAGATGCAATTTGGTAAACGGAAACGGTCCTCTCTGGATTAGCCTATAGCCACAACGTAATTTCCTGGTCATAGTAGGTCGAAAGAGGACCAAAGAAGACAACATCAAGTGGCTGCAATCGATGGGTACAATGGGCTGGTAAACAGAATAATACGACATTATTTACTTTCACATACTCGAGTGATTCTAGATTTTTGTGACTCGCATGCCCATCTAAAATGAGCAAGGCTTTGTTATGGTTAGTTGGCCTCACAAACTGTACAAAATGCTTAATCCACTTAAAAAATAGCTCTCCAGTCATGTATGCAGCGTCGTTGAACAATATTAAAGTACCAGGTGGACCTCCATCGTACAAATTTGCATTAAACGTTTTCTTTGCGAAAATCAAGGCTGGTGGAAGAAAGGTTCCAGTACTGCTAACACATGCAACGGCTATTGTATGAATTCCTTGTTCTGCGTAATGCCAGTCTCATCCATATTATAGATCATAGTTAGCGTAATTTTTTATTTCTGTATTATTTCGTCAAGTTTCTTAAAATAATTATCCACTTGAGGCTTGTTGAATGCCTACGCTCGAGCAGCGGATGTGGCTTCTGGAATTCTTAAGGAAAGGGTTAGATTTCTAGATAAAAAACTACGAAGCCACTCTTTACTGGCAATTTTTTTCGTTGCTGAATTGATGGCGATTACCACTTCGCACAGCAAGTTTGTATGCCAGAACTCGTAAATCGTAACCTGTTACTCCAAATAAACGCGTTTCCAATTCCAAAATGTGATTTAGCAGTCTTTCTTCCATTTCTTCACTAAGTGATTTTTTTAAACGACCCAATACTTCTCTCCATCGCTTGCAAAACTATTTTTCTTCTACGCTCGCCTGCGTAACGTAGCTTGGGGAACGTTATACATTTTTGCAGCCTTCAACCATCCCACCTTCTTTTCTTTAACGGCTTGAATTGCTTTAAACGTGTCCGCAGATGACCACGACTGACGATCAAATTTTCTTTTGTAGTTGGACACGATCTGTAGAAAAACTAAGGTGCAAAGAGATCATTAAGGCAAAACGACACACCACAAGGCAAAACGACATATCCTCCCTGTGCCGTTTTGCCGGATTGCCTACAATCAGAATAAAAATAATTCTTAGGTTAAGGAATCAAATTTAATGCTAAAGTTTATCTGTATGGTAAAGTTAGATATACGACAAGTGCATAAATAAATAAATGCATTAAAAATTGCAACAATGAAGCAAGAGAAGAGACTGAGCAATGACTCCTTACCCTGATTTTTCAAGTAGCAAAATCGAAAGAACCCGTACAAATGATAAATATGCTTCTTTGACATATTTAGTAATGCCGTGGGAAACGTTTTCACGACCACACACTGAGTGCCGCCGAAAACATGCGAACTGTGTCAATAGTAATCGAGATACGTCCACTGTGTCGTTTTACCTGCTATGACATTATGCCTTACCTTCCCCTACGCTTCAGGGTTCGAATATTGTCGGCGGCACTTGTGGTACAACTGGCTAGATCGATGTTCTAGTTGGGCTCCCATTCGCTGTTCGGATATAATTAACAGAGCAATATTATTTACGGCAAGATAATGTGTAACAAAGCCATAATAACACACTTACACACACAATCTATACAGCAGGAGCTGCCTCGACAAGCAATATAGCATAGGAAGCTACTGCAGCTACACTGTTGCCGTTAAATATTTAAGAAAAGACAAACAATCATCGATTTCAAAAAGTGCCTAGTTTTAATAAGTTGTCAAGAAAGAAAAAGCGATACTAGTTAGGATTTTAAAACACTTTCTGTGGATCTACTAGTATTGCAGTATGGAGATAACCCTAATTGGGAACTTTGAACAACGAAGAAATCAAAACCGTCCAATACACAACGTAGCCATTATTTTTCCTCAATACTGAGAGTTGAAGAAGTAACTAGAGGACTCCTTACAGTTAAATTCATACTATCACATTCATTAAAAATTACTGTTGTTATTTATTTGAAAGGCTTGCAGTGGCCAAACATGAAGCCTAAGCATAGGACTGTCAGCACAAATTTTATACACAACACTCCCCACAGAAGAAACTCCAAACTTTGACACGCAGTTGCGGTCATCACAAAAAAGTACAATAACCTTTCAAGTAATTGTTTCGATGTGTACCAACTTACTGACATGGACAAAATCTACAGTTGCCGATTCCAAATGAGTACATATAAAAAATCAACTTTAAGATGCAGATAATAAATACAAAAAAGATAATCTGGGATACACCACCGGTATACATATTTCAGCAAAATAATCAAATAATAAAAATAATATCTGGATAAGGCCAGAAAATGTCAATGGAAAAATAAACGCCAATCCGGAAAAAAACATAAAACTATACCGTTAAGTACCATGATCCATAAATGTCAGTATTGAATCTGTTATAAAACAAACTTACAAATTTTGATTGTCTGCTTTAATCTTCTTATATCCCTATCAAAAGTAATCGCCTAGAAAATTCCCACAAGAAAATACAGTGGACATTTACAAACGCCGGCATTTGGGACAAAGCAAGTCTTCTACGACTTGCAACTATATTCCTACATTTGAAGCAGACGTTCAAGTACATCGGTATATTACACTTTTTGTGGTGAGTGCAGCTGCAGTAGTTTCCTAAGCTGTCTTGCTTCCCAGGACTACCAGTTACTAGCTCTTGCTGTGGGGTGTGTGTGTCTTGTTAGTCCACAAAATATGTTCACCACTGCCGTTCGTATATAAGGATTTGGCAACCCTGATTAAGATATAACCTATTGTTAAGTCAAAATATTAAAATCGAATAAAATTAACAGGAAAACATACCTATATTAAACACTTTACAAATAATTTTAAATCCCACTCTCTCTTACCTTAATATATATGTGTGATGTATGTATATGTAAAATAAGTTACCCCAAAAACGCCTTCTTTCTGACTCCTCTATTCAAATTTGAATCTCTCTCTACTTCAGGTCCTTTTCTTTCCTTTGAATCTTTATTTCTTTCCCTTTTCCTTCCATGGAATCTTGTTTTTTTTTTTTTTTCTTTCTCCTTTTCTTTTTTCACTTTCCAATCTTTTTCAAAATCTTTTCTTTTTTATATTCTCCTATCTCTATTCTCTTTTCCAATTTCTTCTTTTCTAAAAACACTTTTTCTTCACCTGACTTTTCTGTCTATCTTTTCTATCAACTTTCAAAAAAACGTCTTTCTCTTTGTTTTTCTTGACAACCTTCTTTTTTTCTTCAAAGTATTTCAGTAATACCAGTAGCGGTGTGTATGTATGTGTCATTTTGACAATTCCTAAATTTCCAGTGTTTAATAATATTGTAACTAATTTTGATTAACATCACACAAATACCATAACACTATATCTAATAATTTGGGATATAAACATTGCTGGTTGGCAACAATGAGTGCTATTATATGATACTTAAAAATGTTTATTTTCATAACATAATTAAATCTACTATACAACCTTTTGAAATATGTACTTTGCAATGACAATGTCACTTATTCTAAGTTATAAAGCGTATACCGGTGTATTAAATATAAGTGTATGCATGTTATAAAATTAAAATGCGGTTAGAGTTATATCGGTCTTAATTTGTAAGAAATAATAAGTGAGAATCATTCGGTTATTTATAGAATCTGTTCTGCGTACGTTCAGTAGCAGCGTTGACGTACTGTGAAATTGCAAGTAAACATTAAAACTCTACCTTACCTTATGATTACTGGTTTAAAATACTGTAAAAATCATGACAGTGGTTTTTGAGACCAAATTCAATTATTACCTGCTATTAATAAACTTTTATCTTTCTAAATGCTGGCACAGAAAAAACTTTCTCAATGCAATAAACTCGAATGCGTTAATTAACTATTAAAACAAACAACACCCGCCGGTATTGTTGAAAGCGTTAATTGAGTTCAGAATATAGAAATTTATAATTACACAAACAATTTCGCTGATGTGTTACGGTTTTTCTTGTGACTTACACCTAAACAGCGACAATTTATACAACCGCTGCTTTTTCGAATGTATTTTATAGGCACACGTGTATGCAATGTTCTATAAGCAACAGACATTTAAAAAAGCACTTGCAAGGAAATAATTACTTAAATTCATCATCTTAATGGTAAACCAATTCTTCAACAAAATTGATTCACAATTATAATTAAAAAAGTGACCTATCTGCTAATATACAACTGTATTACAGGAATGAATCGTAGTAACAGCTATTGGAACAAAAAAAAACATTTTTGGGAACCGTGAGAATCTTATATTCAGAATAGATCCTCATCTGAATTTTTATAAGACATTTTAAATCAGATCATTTGTACCGTAATCAAAATAAAAGCGAATATTTCAATACCCTCACTACATGCCGAATCAATACAGCGTAGTATAATAAACGTTTAATTAACGTATTAATAGTACAATAAACGAGAAAACCTAATGTCGTTTTGTGTTTTTAGTCAGATTTTTTCCTTAAAAACTCGTAATGTAGAAGGCAACGTTGTAGGGCTTGCAAATCTTTATGCTTCATTCCAGGTAGTAGATGCTGTTGAATTTAGTACGTCAGTCCCTGCGTTTTACGATTCGATATCTAGCGGTTAAAGTTTTTGTTGATTATGTGTCACACTTTCTGCTATCATTTCAGTCATTATTCCTTCCACTAAAGGAACCTCATGGTGTTTAGTGTTCTACTTCTGCACCAAGAGATCCAGTGAAGAACTTCTCATGGTGAATGTCAAATTCCTTTTTTTTGTTGGGCATTATCGAACAATTTAACCCAACAACAGCATCATTTTCGAGTTTTCTGCAAAACTTTTGAAGGATAGTAGACGCTTATTCCACACCAAAGTGATTCCGTAAATATTAGTATTTTTAGTGTTAAACTTCGTTTGGAAGCTCAGAAGAAACATTTGAAATTCTAAATTAGTCCCTGATCCATTGATTAAATTAAGAAAGTAGTTGGAAGATAAGTGACAAAAATACTATCTGAGATCATTTAAGATGCTGGAGGGCGGATTCTACAGTTATCTAACAACACTGGAACTTTGCTTTGCTCAGGCAAACCAAGTTTTTTAATGCTCTTTTACAGAAGCTATGAAATGATAAAAAAAAATCAGATCTTAAACAAATCTGCAACATACATGCATTGGACTGAGCTGTACTGGTAAGTGCACCGATATACTTCCCAAAGAATAAGAAGTCAATATGTGGCTTCTTAAAGCGTTTGAATGCGATAAAACTGTCAATCGCTGCTTGTCCATCATAAAAGCACACAGCACAGGCCAGAGTACGCCCGTTTCATCGGCATTATAGAGTTAGCTTGCAAATATATTGTGTAGCTGTTATCGTTTAAGCAGCAAACTTTTTAAGTTTCTCCTGTTTCAAGCTGATATGTTTACGCTTCACTGCAACTGTACTCGCTTTAGAAAACATGACACATCAAAACAACACTACTGTAAGGCTAGAAACATATTCATTACTGTCCCAGATTGTTCTGTAGAAAATTTCACGCTCTATAAAAAAAATCTTAAAATGTCTTCTCCGGTTAAAACTCCATTCATGAAAAAAAGAAAAATTAGTTCTAATTTTGTATATATGTATATATATTTCCTTTCTTTGGCAGCACAGCTTTAAACGTGTAAAATATAAAAAAAATTACAAGACATTTTCTATAGAGCATGAAAATGTCTACAAAAAAGTCTGGACAGCACTATCCTGTTATAGTTTTCGAGAAATACTTAATGTGGAGCGTAGAACACGATAGTAAGACGCGGTTTAGAACACATCACCAATGAATATCCTTTCTTCTGTAAGATGTACTAAAAAAAAAGTTAGTTTACATACTTACGGATATTTATTGCGTTGATAACGATCAATGCAATTAGTTTTAATTGTAGCGTAAGGCCCGGGATACACATGCCACTTAATAGCATAATAGCACGCTATTTTCGAGCAAATGCTACCTAGTACCAAGCAAGTAACGAATGTACACCAAAACAGCATTAAGTAGCGTCCTACTAGATCGCAAGACGGTCTATTTTTGTGCTAGTAAGCATACTACATCTGAAGGATCTGTATTCCTAACCTAATTGTAAATGCAAAACGAAACCGTAACAGGTTGCAGGATAATGGAAATAAATTTATCTAACATTTTCAAATGCTGCTCAAGTACGATTCTGCTAAAGTAATTTGTAGAGTCGGTAGACGTTGTCACGCATAACACTTTTCTAATTGATAAAACTCGAAAACTATGATAATTAGTCTTGAGATTTTTTTGTAGAAAATTTCGTACTCTACAGAAAAGGTCTTACAAATTTGATCATATCTTCTCTCGTTAAAACTGAGTAGGTGAATAACGGACGATTTTTAGTTTTTCATTATATTTTTCGTCTTTTCGTTTAACGAATTTTAAGAGGACAAGATATCCAACAATTTTTTTAGAGAAAATGAAATTTTTACAAAAAAAAGGACATTATTTTAACTGTTATAGTTTTCAAATTAATAGGGGGCGTAGGATAATATAATAATTCTATTTTTACAGTATCATTGATGGTGCTTCTTAAAAAACTCTTCTATTATAATATTACAATTATAGATTTTATTTATAAATTCTTTCTGCGTCTTGCCGTGAGAGATTTCTCTCTTCGTCAATTTATTGTCCTGTCAACATCGCAATTGGTTTTGTAATAGTGCAATTCTGAAGGTAATTTTTTATGTTCTACACGAGCAATTTAAAGCCCTTAGTCGTCATTTAAATACAACGATATTACAACAAAAATGTTGTAAAAATCAGGTGCTACTAACGTTATAATTAATAAGCGTATTACAAAAGTTTGAGGCAATTGTATTTAATAATTTTTCCATGAATTTTTATTACTACACTATATATAAAAGAAGGCGTTTTATGAGATGTTTTCGAAGTATCATGTACCGCATTTTCTGTATCTTTCGCACCTTGAATTCAATTTTGTATAGTGTCTCCGAAATCAAACATGACCTTCCCCAGTTGAGTTGAAGGTGTATATTAATAACTCACCTATTTTAGAACACACCTCTCCAATAACAACCGAGAATATCACTGCAGATGTATGCGATATTCTCCGTTATAGTCTTTCGGCAACTTAAATATTTCGCCGTACTAATTTGTAAAATAAGCGCAAATACTATAGCTATGATTGTATATATTAGCGTTTATATACACAAGTACTTATATTTCCCGAAAGTAAGAAAATTTTTCATTTGATATGTTATGTTGTGAGTTAAAAATGGCAAGCTGACTCACAAGTGAAACATTCTTTTGGTAAAAATAAATGCGGATCCACTTCGAGTATGATTAGTTTCTCTAAAAATAGGAAAATTATTAAATTTTTAAGCTGCGAGAACAACATCGTATTTTTTCTCATCTGTAAAAAAAAACAACTGGCTTGAGTAATATTTACGAGTAACTCTAGTCATTATCATTGTTATTGGTCGCGAATATGACGTTATATTTTAGAATCCAATTGTATAAATTTTTCTATATAAACTTAAAAAACCCAACAATGTTATGTTTTCGAGGAAATATTTGCAAATCTACGTCTTAAAGAAATGGATATTGATGCTATTTCTAGTAATACATAGGCGTATTTGTCACTATAAATCAATGTTTCAGTTGTTTCAGCCAATGATTAACTAAAATTAGTCATTAGTGACTAGTGATATTTACGACTGTAAATATTTTTATGGTTATACCTATTAGATGAAAGTACATTACAGTTTGATTCCAATATAAAATATATTTACTTACACAAGCTTTAGAATATAATCACAAGATTAATTTAAACAAATTGAATACTCCTAAAGTGATACAGTTATACTTCAATAAGGCTATTTGAGCAATCTGCGTGAAATAGTAGCAAGTATTTTGCACAATTGTGTCAAAACTATTGCTACGGCTTTCACTCACTAAATGAATCGAACTATAATGGCGCGTTTACACTATTCAAGTGAATTGATCAAGTCAGTTGAATTCAAGTGACTTGAAAGCGAATTGAATATCTAATAATAGTAATTATATACCAAGGGAGAGAAGACATTTTTCTCAGCCGAGTAGCATTATTTCCCGAGACGCGAAGCGTCGAGGGAAATAATGGCTAAGAGGCTGAGAAAAATCTTCTCTGCCGTGGTTTATATACTATTTTTTCCACTACTAGCATATTTAACCGCTTTCTCAATAATAATGTAATATAATAAGCCGTTCCGATAAATGTTTAATTTAAAATATCCATAGAAAACATGTTAGTCTGTAAAAACAAATGAATAAACATTTAATGTCAAATTGAGATTTTATTCATGTCTTGTCACAATACCAAAAAAAAAGTCAGACAGTAGTTCTACTCCTGCAGAAATCCGCAAGGAAGCAAATCAAATAGAGTATCAAAAATACTGGTACACTGGCTTGCAATAAAATCTCGTACACCTTAATGTCAAGCAAGCTAATTTTTGAAGATTATTTTTCAATGTAAGCTGACTTTAGATTTGACGGATGTGACACTATGCATAGAGGTTGTGGTGACTTATAAAAATAGTGTACTTTTGGAAATGAAACGTCAAATTAGAAATGTCACAAAAGGTGAAATCAATATAGGTAAAACTAGGTGTACGAGATTTTATTGCAAGCCAGTACTTCAGGAATTAACATAACCTGCCATAATTGCGCTATTAATTATTATTTTAATAAGTAGTGTTTACCAAATTACGTATTTCCTACTTTGTTTATTTATGTTAAATGTTCACCTAACCTTTTTTCTTGAATTGCGGATTTCATTCGTGCATCTATACGACATCTATGGTTTTATATTCAAATTATTTCTATTCTATACATTTTTATTGAATAAATCATAATTTTATTACTGTCAATTGTTTTTATTATTTACTAGTAGGAGATAATTTTTATTATTGACTACTAGGAGCGAAATTCATCTTCTCGGCCGGAAAACATACCAAATAATGACGTCTTCTAACGCTAGTAGTGGAAAAATAATAATATCGAATATAAAAAACACGAGTAATTCGTCAAAATAAACTCTAGATGAAAGCTTGCATATCAAATAGCCAATTTTAATAACACAAAAGGAAATTTCCAAAGATGAGGACCTCCCATTGGAGGTCTATTTTACTATTTACCAATGTAAATAGTGAATATTTCATTTCGAAATTCCAATTTACTCAAGAAAAATCTAATTATTCAAACTTTAGATGCACAATTTTTAACACAAACCTGAAAACTGAAAACCAAAAGCGAAGTTGATGCCATATAGTCGATTATGTTGTCTTTAATGAAAGTATTATTGGATTTCTAGCGCTTCAGGTTATACCGGAAATCGCCATCTACTTTATTATTTTTAATGAAACACCCTAGCAGACATTTATTCAAAAAATCAGTGAACACTTGATTTTTCGGATATCAATTTAAAATTCGTAATATATACTTAAACAACATGTTGGAGTACGTTTTAGCGTCGAGAACGGCTGTCTACATTGCGTGGTTACTTTACTATGGCACGTTAACTCTTCGAAATTTTGAAGAACCATAACTTCATTTTTTCAAATGGCACCCTCCATATTTTATTATTTAGTCGTCTTCGGCGTCCAATTCTACATCTTTCATGTCCCACATGTACTATACCTAAAATTAATAGTTTAGGCGATAATTACATTTTTTTTAAATACACATATAACTCATCGAACTTATCCAGTGTACCATGGAAAATAAATGTTCTTAAAAATTTATTGTCAAAATCTAATTTCAAAATCACACTTCGTCGTTTGATGCTTGTTAATTAATAATTACATTAACAATAACGAAAACAATATTTACACCTTAATATTCGAAAACAGGTGAGTAACTAAGGGGGTTAGGAATTGGCCTGTAGGATCTCCAGATATGACACCTGTGGACTTTTTCCTTTCAGCAGCATTCGACAGACTCTCTTCTCAAGATATAAAAAGTGCAAAACTTGAAGGTGTTTCTTCACCTTTAATACTTTGCTTGAATGCGAACGGCCACAATTATTGAACAATTATTATAGTTTCGTTCTAGCTTTTTACACCGATATCTTAAAAAATAAATGAAGAATTTCTTGATTTGTGTAAACATTGTTTTCGGTATTGTTATCCATTTTAACCCTTTATAACAATAGTGTAAAGACATTCAACGACGAAGAGTGATTTTGACGTTAGACTTTGACAATAAATCTTTGAGAAAGTTTATTTTCCATGGCACACTGGATAAGTATAGAGGAGTTATGTGTGCAATTTTCCAAAAAATCTGATTATCTCCTAAACTAACAATGGACAAGAATATGTGAGACATAAAAGATGTGGAATTGAACGCCGAAGACGACTAAGTAATAAAATATAGGAGGTGCTATTTGAAAAAACAAAGTTATCGTTTTTCAAAATTTCGAAGAGTAAACGTGCCATAGTAAAGTAACCACGCAATGTAGACAGCTCTTCTCAGAGTTAAAATATATTCCAACATGTTCTTTAATTATATTCTGAATTTTAAATTGATATCCGAAAAATCGAGTGTTCTCTGATTTTTTTGAATAAATGTCTTCTATAGCAAATTTTTTCAGAAAAAATCGAATAACTACAAAACGTCCCAATCAAATTGCAAAAAGTAAAGATATTCATAAAACTTTTAAATAAGGAAATCCAAATATGTAAAAATATACAGGGTGTTCTATTAAAAATAATAAAATAGATGGCGACTTCCGGTATAGCCGGAAGCGCTAGAAATATAATAATATTTTCATTGAAATCAAATTTATATTTTGACCAGAACGCCATAACCTTCTAAGAACGGTCTCGCTGAGACACCCTGTATATAACGTCGTTGGACCGGAATATTTCTTTGACGTTTCCAGAGGGCAACTCCAAAAATGGGAAATAAATGAGAAACATATGTCTATATTACAAACTTAGTTCCAAGAGTGCTGAACATATATTTAGTAATTGCGAAGCACTACCTCAACTAAGGTTTCAGGATTTAAAAAAGACGATTCTAACACCACAAGAGATTAAGGTAAATCAATCCTATGAATCGTTAAGAATATCGCATTGACAGGGCACTAATGATACACAATAGATGAATTGGTCGTAGTGAAGAGTGGTACTTGAAACCGTACCCACCCTTCTACAATACAGTTAAGTAAGTTTTAAAAGACGGAAAATACATTCTGGCTTGAGGAATGTGGCGTTTTCTGATAGTTTAGTTAAAGTTTGTGAATTAGGTTATATGAATTTAGAACTCTTCAAAAAGTAGTTTTGTCGCTTCTATGATTATGTAAAGTCTTCTAACGTGCTTATAGTGATGCTTTTACCTGACTGTTATACTCTCTACTTGAGAAATCTAGAACGTAAGTGTTTTTAAATCTATGGAGTTTTATGCTGTGACTAAATAGCTACTTAGCAATCACTATCAAAAAGTCACAGAGTTCTTCTGATTATAATTTTGTGGAGAGTGAGAACTTAATTCAATTGATTACAAGTGAAGCAGTTCAGGAATAGCCCTCAGCCTTCAGCCAGCGCACTAATTCTCTTAATCACTCACCTAAACTCATTACCTAAACCAATAAGAAAAAGAAAACTTGATTTATAATGTATCTGTTCCTATTTAGATATTTATTTTATATTGAGGTACGATTTAGGAACTTGCTGGTGCAATTTAAAATGCTAGATTCCAAAATTGTACCTCTTGTAGGCTCTCAATAAATGACACATAAACCTAAAAAGTTTCTCTTTAATTGTATTTTGTTCCCGTTCAAAATCGTAAACTGCCAATTCATGTATTTATATGTAAATCTATTTTAACAAAATTAAATGTCGAAGGTAAACGACAACCTTGTCGATACTAAAATTTCCTTGGAAAAAAGCCATTTCATTTTGTAAACGTATTGAAACTGCTTGTATTTTTAACATAACCGAACTTTGTTTAAATTTGCATTTTCTCACATTTCACCAGCATCCAAATGGGCATATTCTCGAAGTAATAGTTTTAAAACATTTCTAGAGATATGCAGATGTTTTATAAGAATTTATAACAAAAACTTGTCATAAAAAAGTATTTTCCCGTATAAAATCTGAAACGTTTACATCATCGTACTTTTATATACTTAAAATTCCAAATCTTTTTTAAGCGTGTCTAGTAAGTATGTATATTCACATAGAAAAAGACTTAATAAATTTGTAGGAATATATTTATAATTATTATAGACATAATAGAAGTCAAATAGCATGTAATCCAGAAAATAATATACAATTATATAGAATAAATTGATGTAAATTGACATATTAATCATCACTAACTAATTGTAAGTGCATAAACTTCGTAATAACAGTTTTAATGATTCAGAACGCTGAAATTATATTAGTTTTGATGCTATTTTTAATTTCCCACCAATAACATATCACGTTTATTTATACATTTCACGCTTCGGTGCTTGATATTCGTTAACATTTTTAATATAGAATACCTAATTACATCAACATTCTATATGACGACCTGTTTTCCTAACACAAATTGTTGTTCTGACCTACTTATGCGGCTGTAATGCATTTTTAGCTTGCAGATTCCGCAGACCAGACGAAATATTACAAAAAGATCTTCAGATGTTTCTTCGGCTAGTTTCAGCGGGATGTTTACGATGAAATGTCGCCACATTTTTATTCTGGCTTGATAAATGACTGTTTCAATTTAAATGATTCAAATTGTGAATGTGGACCACATGTGATTAAACAGAAAATTGGTGTTAATGTAATCCTTCTTTTTTCAATTTTTTATTTCTGTAGTATAGTTTTTTTGTTTTTTTTTTTTAGTTTTTTAAAGTAATGTAACTGTAGTGTTAAAGCAAATAAAGCATCAATGGATTTCTGACTTTATGTTTTATTTTTAACTCGCGGCAGTACTAAATGACGACTAAAGATTAACACCCACAATTTTGACATACGTAATTGTAAACTCGTGATAAAGACAATATAAATACATCTACAACATGGTTCATAGAAATAACTTGATTTCATGAAAATGTAGGCACCAGAATAATTGTTGTTGGTTCCCAATAAGGGATATGAACAGTACATGGTTTGTGGTAATACAATGAACTGCAAACCATTTTGAAATCGTACTATTCTCTTATATTTATTATTTCTATAGTATTCAGGAGAAGCAACTGATTCCGATGAATTGGTAGCGCTCAGACGTGAGTTGTTGCAGTTTAAATCATATCAGAGTGCTATCAATCCATCAGTTATTGTTTGCTTCTGTTAAATAAATCCAATAAAAATGAATAAAATTTTTGACATTTTTCCAAGGAATTATTTCATTATCTTCTGGCTAAAATACTAGTTCACTGGTTCTATAGCGATGTGCAAGGAATATTATCGTATTTTCTCAGCCTTTTCATTTTTTGTAAAACCAGTTGTTTTGCGTCTATAAACAAGTACTTACACTGTTCCTTTTTCTGCCCCACTCACATTCTATAACTTCCTGAACAATTTTCTTGGGTTTCAAATGAAAAATAATGGCAAGACAGTTATCTAGCATGGACTTCAACAGGTTTACTTCCTTTCTGAATCTTGTCATGACAAATTTCAAAGAATCAAGGTCATCTTAGCACATTCAGCACACTTCCAGAACAGTCCAATGTTAAAATGTGTTTCTCTGGTTTCTAAGTTATAATGGTTATTACAAGTATAGAAGTCAACAGCTAAAGATGGAACTGTTGCAATGCCATAATTTCACTCTACTTATATTAATTAATTAAATGAAGAAACAACAGCTATAAAATATAACAAGACTGGTTCTCTTTTCATAAAAAGTTCTGGTTACTAGAGCTTTAGAACATTATAGAATATGTTAGAAAAATAACAGCATGTTACACCAAATATACATATGGTTGGACTATTGTTAATATCTATTTTTACATTTTAAATGCTTGTGGACATTCCTGGCTTCCTTCAGTGTATAACAATGTTTTTTTAATTATTTAGATTAATTATCAATATACTGCTTCCGCCTCGTTTCTGCATCAAAAGTAATACTGCAAACTTCGAATTACTGCCATGTTCAAAAAAATTTTATCAACCATAGTATCAAAAACATCAAGCAATTTCAAATCGTATTTAATCATCGAATAGCATCGTATCATTCGCATAGCAAACGATCTTAATAGAGATCAATTCATCTTTCAAGTAACTAATAAAGTCATTGGAGAAAATGATCTAAGTAGAGTGCCTTTAATCACAGTGATGATAATAGTGAAGTCGATTTATATTGGTGGCAAGCAATTTTCGCCTTTATGTTCCAAGAGATAGTGATATTTGTGCTAACTTTGTGTTTGTGATTCGTTTATAGTTATTATTAAAAGTTGTTGTATTGTAGAGGCTGTATTTCTTGCAATTTTTATGATATCTTGTGTCCTTAAAGATGGATTATTAATCTTCGATTTCTTTGCGAAAGCAGGTTTAATTGTTTTTTACATATTTTTATAGAGCATGAAATTTTATACAAAAAAAATTTGTGAGGGAACTATTCCAAATGTTATAGTTTTCGAGTTGTACCAATTAAAATGTATGACAAAGATTAAGTTTAGTCGTGATTGTCGGTTAATTAATTCAAAAAACCGAACCTATACGTATACTCATCAGCATCTAATTTAAAGTTAGCACAAACATGGCGGATGCGCTTATTTGTTATTACTCTACTTAAAAGCACTCTAGTTTTACCCAGAAACAGTAGCTATTATAAGGTAAATACTGCATTATTTTAAAGTTTCAGACAAAAAGGCAGCTTTTACTGCAGATTCAGCATTGTTAGATCAAAAATGTTTATGATTAATATTTAAAAAAAATGTCTTACTGCTGTGCCATAATTGTAGTGGTGATTCAGGAAAAAGACTGTGTTAATGATCAACACTATTAGCAATTCAAATAAACACTTCAAGCATCAACAATCTACAACAATGTAACTTTAACATTTAATAGTACAAACACAAAAATGACAACGGAAGCCCGGCACTACCAACTGTTAGTACTACTACTAGTTTCATTGATACGTATGAGTGTGGAAAAAAAGTATGGACTATCCGTAATAATTTGGTAGCCTTCAGGTTTATGGAAAACGCTCGAATACGTCAATTTAGTTTTTCAGTTTTCCACATTTTGACAAAATTATTTTGTTTTTTTATTGACATCTGTCAAACATATGACGTCGTCGACATTTTTCTTAAACGACAGTATATGGTATGCGATACATCATTTGAAAGCTCTTGCTTGTTGAAGTAGTGAGATTTTACTGTGTTTGCGTTATATTCGAAAATCCCTTTTTTAATAAACCAAAAATGTCGCTCAGTGAAAAAGACCGTATTGAAATTCTTATGATGATTGGTTACGGAGATCGTCGCATATCTACTAACGAGGTACGTGAACTTTTCAATCAAATTCATCCAGATCGAACGCCAAGTTCACAATCCACCGTTTGCAAGATTTTAAGGAAATATGAAGAACATGGCCATGTTAAAAATTTACCTAAAGGTGAAAGGCCAAAGGTAGATGAAAATATTCAGCTTGACGTCCTATTAGCTGTTGAAGACAATCCCCATCGTGCCAGTCGGCAAGTAGCACTTGATATGGGTATAAGTCACACGTCTGTGCAAACAATTTGGCATAAAGAAAAATACCACCCGTACAAAGTCTGCCTGGTACAAGAGTTAAATGAGGATGATTTCGACCGAAGACTGCAGTTCTGCGAAATCATGCAACCACATTGTAACCAAGATGAGAACTTTGCCGCTAATATTTTATTTTCGGATGAAGCAACTTTTTACCTCAACGGTACTGTAAACAGGCAAAATTGTGGATATTGGTCTCAAGAAAATCCACATTGGATTCAAGAAGCTCATTGTCAGTCGCCTCAGAAACTTAATGTATGGGCCGGTATATTGAAAGATAGAGTGATAGGACCATTTTTCTATCAAAAAAATCTTACTGGTGAAGTCTATCTAAATTTTTGTCAGTTTGAACTTCTACTAGCTTTAGTCACTCTGTATCCTAACCACAATAATCCTGATTTGTCCAGTCCAGAAATTTGGCTGCAACAAGATGGAGGCCCGCCCTACTGTGCAAAAGAAGTTCGGGAATATCTCGATTTGAAGTTTCCAGGCAAATGGATTGGGCGACGGGGTCCCATTGAATGAATCGCCAGGTCACCTGATATGACCCCTTGGGACTTCTTTTTGTGGGGTTATTTGAAATCCAAAGTTTTTTTAAATAAACCAATTAGAACTGAAGTACGAAACATCTCACTAGAAATGATACAAAATGTTCAGGACGAATTTGTTTCAAGACTTAAACACTGCCAAGTAGTCAACGGTGGTCACTTTCAGCATTTACTGTAATAAATTGTTTATATTCATATGTTTTATTCTCAACATATCGTTCTTATTTTATTATTATTTTTATGATTATTTGATTGCTCTTTGTTTTGTTTTATTTAATATTACGCGTTGATAATTAAACCATGTTCAATAGTTTGCTTTTCTCTGATAAATCAAGAAAGAGTTATTCTTTTAGTGGGAGACAATTTAAGATAATTTTCACAATTGAACGGCCGCCATTTTGAAACGGAGCGACAGAATCGCATAAAAATCTAGGAACATACTAAGTGAAGCAAGAGCTTTCAAATGATGTATCGCATACCATATACTGTGATTTAAGAAAAATGTCGACGACGTCATATTTTTGACAGGTATCAATAAAAAAACAAAATAATTTTCTCAAAATGTGGGAAACTGAAAAACTAAATTGACATATTCGAGCGTTTTCCATAAAACCTGAAGGCTACCAAATTATTAGGGGTAGTCCATATTTTTTTCCACACTGTATATACATATGTACAGGGTGTCCCATTTTGGGCACTTTGCCAGAGTATCTCAGTTATTAATAACGATAGAGAGTTGCGGTTTTTGTGATATTTCCTACTTTTTTGTGAAACGAAAGATGCCACAAGCAGAATTTTGTTATGCCCCTTAATTTTTGAGATATAGGATAAAATTGAAAATTTTCAATTCACAAACATCTCTCGTATCTCAGTTGCTATGGAAGTTAGTGAAAAAGAAAAAGTAAAAATGTGTAAAAATGTATGATCCAGCTTTTTACGAAGAATCCAGTGGCGTAGTTAGTCTTTTTCTAAATGTAATAATTTTCAAGTTATGGATCATACTTATGATTATTTAAATGGAACACTCTGTATATTATTTCTTATTTCGATTAAGCATAATTGGAGGATGTCAAAAATATATAGTTGTGTATATTTATTTACACAAACAAGTTAAGAATTTGATATTTTTAAAAATTCAACACAGGTGCGTTTGTGAACAGTAGGCCATTGCCGAGTTACTAAGCAAACAAGCGAATGTTCAAACTTTGACAGATTTCTTGTTGCAAATTACTCTTGTTACGTAGGTGTTTTTAACGTAGTACTCTGTCTGTTTATCCACAATGGCCGTTTATGAAAACTATGAAAAATACGATGTGCTTAAATGTTTTATACAATGCGACGAAAATTCCCAAGAAGCTTCGTAATTTCTGATTCTCATATTTAAGGATCGTTTTCGTTTATATTAGATATCCTGAATGAAGGCAGCCTTTTCTAGACATTTTCGCTCGTTTGAAAAAAAATCTAGTTCAACATGGTTGTTTTATAACAACCGCGTCCCAAAACATATATCAAACAAGACAAGGAAAATAAACCAATAGATGTGTTATCTTACGCAGAAGCCACGAATTCGACTTCTTGTAGAAAAATTGAAGAAGAGGTTGGTGTAACAAAATCTGACGCGCAAAGAATTTTAAGAAAATTTAAATATCATCCATATAAATTTAAAGTAGTTCAACATTTGCACCCCGGAGATGCCGAGCGCCGAGTATCGTTCTGTCAATGGTATCTGCAACAGATCCGAAGCAATTAATCTTTTGGAAGGTTCGTCATCTGGTCTGATGAATGTTATTTTTCAAGTGCTGGAATTTTTAATCGTCACAATACGAGGCACTGGTCAGTAGAAAATCATCACTTGATATTTGAAAGGGCACAACAAGGACGCTTCGGTGTTGGTGTATCATGTTTTATTTTGAGTGGACGCTAGTGTATAGAATGTATAAGGGGGGCTCACAGCACGTAGGTATCTAGAGATTCTTGAGGAAGTCATACCCGAATTGCTGGAAAATGTTCCATTGGCCCATTACAATTCAATTTATCTCCAAAAAGACGGAGCCGCCAGCCACAACGCTGGCTTATTAAGGCCATTTCTTGAAAATAACTTTCCCCAAAGATGGATAGGTACGAACGGACCTGTGAGATGGCCTCCACGATCTCCCGATCTTTCCATATTAGATTTCTTTTTGTGGGGTTTCATGAAAAACGAAGTGTATAAGGTTCGCCATAATTCCGTAGCGGAACTTCGTGAGGCAATTGCTTTGGCCTATCAAGCTCTACATAGAAAGCCCATCATTATTTTAAATGTAGTACAACTCCGAAGCTTCTTGGAGATTTTCGTCGCATTTTATGAAACATTTAAGCATATCGTATTTTTCATAGTTTTCATAAACGGCCATTGTGGATAAACAGACAAAGAGTACTACGATAAAAACACCTACGTAACAAGAGTAATTCGCAACAAGAAATCTGTCAAAGTTTGAACATTCATTTGTTTGCTTAGTAACTCGGCAATGGCCTACTGTTCACAAACGCACGTGTGTTGAATTTTTAAAAATATCAAAATTTTAATTTGTTTGCGTAAATAAATATACATAACTATATATTTTTGACATCCCCAAATTATGCTTAATCGAAACAAAAAATAATATACAGGGTGTTCCATTTAAATAATCATAAGTACGGTCCATAACTTGAAAATTATTACACGTAGAAAAAGACTAACTACGCCACTGGATTCCTTGTAAGAAATGGATGATATTCCATTTTTACTTTTTCACTAACTTCCATAGCACCTGAGATACGACAGATGTTTGTGAACTGAAAATTTTCAATTTCACCCTATATCTCAAAAACTAAGGGGCATAGCAAAATTCTGTTTGCGGCATCTTTCCTTTCACAAAAAAGTAGGACACTATCACGAAAACCGCAACTCTCTATCATTATTAATAACTGAGATACCCTGACAAAGTGCCCAAAATGGGACACCCTGTACTATCTTTTTTCAAGTTAAAGGCGATTTTTTTACGGGAAATTGTATATTCAGTAAATAAAAGCTTTGCTTTACAGTATATTTCATTACCCTGAAAACAATCATCAAAGCAATACTCTTTTTTGCAGAAATAAAATTCACTTTAAAGCAGTGCTACATACATATATATATATATATTAATAACGTATTTCTAAGTAGGATAGTAGGAACATAAAGTAGTCGATCCCACACATACGCTATTGCTTTAATTCATTTTTCCCTAAACGCTTGCAACTCGCTAAGTCGAACGCACTAGTTAAACTTACGCTCAATGTAATTTACAAAAAGCCCTGTTATCTGAAGCATTTACAATTTTACAATCTCGTAGACTCGTTTGATTTACTCTAGAATTTATGAATCTATGCCGAGATATAAATATAAGATAGATTTTTAAAAAGAATGATAGAAGTCGGTTTGTAATTAGCATAGTCATTAAAATCACTCTATTTAAAAAGTGATTGCACAAGAGCGATTTTGCATTGATCCGAACAAAAATCCAGATACTGCATAAAAAAGCGTAATAATCGAATTGATCTGTTCATTATAAGATTCTCATCCCAATATATTTTCGTTCGGAAACAGAGGATAAAGTTTTATAATTATAAATTGTAGGCTTTGCTGACGACGTTGCCCTCATTGTGGTTGCGAAAGGAGAATAAGGATGAATATGAGGAAATTGCAGTTGGTACCCGAAAAGACGAAAACAGTTTCTCTTACCACTAAGAGGAAGATTGGACATTTTAAATTTCAAATTCAGAGCTATAAAATATCCACACTATAGAAAGCCAAATACCTCGGTATTGTTGTTTTAAAAATCGAAAGAACAATCGGGGCGCTATCTGGCTGAATGTCTAACATCAACGATCTCACAGCATCCAAATGGGATTGCTAAGGAGGAAGAGATAGAGAACGCTAGAGACCGGCTACATGAAAGATGATAAAAAAAATGGGAGAAACATCACAACAAA
Source organism: Holotrichia oblita (assembly GCA_023690525.1). NCBI lineage: Eukaryota > Metazoa > Arthropoda > Insecta > Coleoptera > Scarabaeidae > Holotrichia > Holotrichia oblita. Next base: position 118,137,700 of record CM043018.1, read on the forward strand.
CACAACAATCACAAAAAGACTGATCCCGGAAATACGAAGGTGTGGATAGAGACCTTACCCATGCTCTGTTTAGCCGTGGCTGTTTCTAGAAATACCTATATGATATAAGAAGAGCGAATGATGAGTACGATTACTGTGGAGTTAGGGTTGGTTTGAAGCACACACTCTTGATAAGTTCCCAAAATGGGAGGACAGTCGGGTAACATCAGATAGAAATGCCGGAGAAGTTTTTAGCAATAATTATACAAGATCTGATGACATTTGAACAACAATGGATTTCTGCATATAAAGTATAACGGGCCATAAGACAGACCAAGGGAGAATATCAACGATAGTCTAAACGGCACCATATTGAATGAGGAAGCGAATTTGTGAAAGATATGATAGATATATTAATAAAAAGATTCCTTTACGATAAATCATCGTATAAACTCATTTCTTCTTTACAAAGTTTCTGATACATTTTTTTCCGGAGAAGATCGTTTTATTTTAACCATATTTATCTGCTTAACTTTATTTGAGATGTTCACATTTAAACTTAAAAATATATTTAATACGTAAAATTAAAAGTGTTTCAGAGCTTTTAGCTTTTATCAATTCTAAACGAAAGCGATTATATCATGGCAACAGATTGTCTAGTGCGATCGATATTGGAAATGAGTTTGCAGATTATTTTAATTTAACGGTAACGAATCAAGTAGACAGTAGAAGCTAGATCAGCGTCAGTGCCACAAAAAAATATCAGATGCTCAACAATAATTAACTCTAAACCTAGATTGAGTAGCAGATCGTATTTCAATAAAAACTTTAAATCTACTGGTCACCACTTTTTAAAATTTAGTAAAAAATGTACAAGACGATGTATGTATACATTACACTGGACTTATTTTAATGAATTGCTGAGTGAACAAGTTGTAACTCTGTAAATAAATTCAATTCAAATTCAACAAAGTAGAAGATTTAGCAATTAATCACAGCATTATTTATAGCATAGATAAAAGCATTAACAAACTTCTACGACGATACTTTTGTCATTGTATCTTTATATACTACTTTCAAGTCTGTTTGAGAGCAATTTATCACTATTGATTGCTTAACTCCAACAAAGCCACTAATTAACTACGTTAAATAATATTCGCGTGTGCTTAGCGAAACATTATCCTGATCTCAATAAACTGTTTATTTTACGATGTGTATTCTGAAATAATTCTTAGATGGACTGAATCGTTGCTATTCAAAATACGAATGAACATCATCTTTAGATCTATCTTTATCTCTAAAGAAAGAGAAAATGCGTATAACAACAACGTTTTTGCGTTGGTGAAGGAATGATTGCGTCGGGATTACGTGTACCTTCTATATGTGTACATTTCTCGAGATGATTTTTTGCTATAATCCTTGAATGGCATTATAAACACAAAACCAGGACCTCCTTTGGCCCAGTGACGTGTTTAAAGAGATGTAACGTTGATGGTAGGGAGCGACGCTGTATGCTATCGACGTTGGGCGTCCGGACGCGCTACCAGTTAGTATCGAACACCAGTCGCCGCAAACGACTCGATTAGAGAACACTTAGGTCAGTACCAATATTACACCCATAACAATAATAGTAACATATACGTTATCACCTTACACCATCTTCCAATCTGTATATATATATTGTAAAAAAAAAGTGAACATAATTTTAAAGAATCAACGTTGATTTAATTTTCTAATTCGTAAGTATAGAACATTGGCTTTTTTTCCGTTTTTTATTTTTTTTGTATGACTTCTTTAGCGTCTGAAATGATCAGTGCTATAATTTGTGTGTGTGTTGCGTAACTTTCATTTCATCTTATCTAGATTTCCTGTGCTAGTAATTGTTAATTTATCATTCATTAAAACCCGTCACCCCATGTGAGTTATATCATTAAAAAATAATAAATTATATATACGAGAAAATTTACATAAAACAACCGAAAATTACGAAAAACGCCGAGGATAATTCTGGGATTTTGTTTTCTTGTTTCCAGTCAATCGTGACAAGGTTGTCGTAAATTTTTATGTTTTAAATTTAACTTTGAGTCGATTCGAAAATTTGCAAACAAGGAATTTCGAACGGCCAGATCAGTGGGTACGTAAGGTAGGGATCCGCTGGCTATAACAGGAGCAGGGTCTATATTTAACTCTGGCCTATATAAGATCCCAGGCCGATGCTAAATAACGTCATTCATTGCGATTAAATACTAATCGCTGTATATAAGTTACCCACTGCTTCAAATTCAGATTTTTTTTGTGAAAGAGCGTCTTCAACGAAAGTTGTTCTAAAATGTATGATTTTCTTCTGCGATGTTTAAATTAAAACAATAAATCATTCTAATTACTAAGATGTAAACATATCCTTCGACTTCTCATTTCAATTTCGAGGGAACGCGTTTTCAAAAATACTCGGATTTCGGTTTGAAAAAGATTTGACCTTCAACACATGATCTGCGCTGCGTGCAAAATGCAAATATAAAATTTCGAACGCGTGGTGTTTGAAAGATCAGCAAAGTATTTACACACTTCTGCAAAAATTTTATAATTTAATTGTAATTAAGAAAATAATTTAATAAATTTAAGTTTAATTTAAATTTAAACTGCATTTGCATATTATTAAAAATATGAATCATTATAATATCTAAACAATTATTTTTGGATTCAAACTTTTACCCAATTTAATTGTTTTTAATCTGAACCTTGAAAATGTGCGGAATTTTAGATTTTATATAATGACATAAATGAATTTTCATTGTCATTCTCATTCATATTTCAGATTACTATTACTAAAAATATGCTTTTAAAAAAACATAGTAATAATCACCGCGGTTATGTAATTGTTATTTCAACAATTCTACGCGAACGAGAATCGCAAACTTGGCAACCTTTACAACATAGTATACTACATCTAACAAAGTTCAATTTCAGTGGAAAATGAAGGCAAGATCAGGCGACCGAAAGCTCAGAATTAGGACGTGAGAATATAGTTCACGTGTGCGTAAAGCTTGCGAAATACAAATTCCATGGCACTGTTTTAAGTTAAGGTCGCTAAGCCTATCCGTTGAGGATACCATTTTCCCCATTCATTCTCGTTTAAATTTGAAATTCATTAGGGACCGCGTGCATATACTAACTTAGTGTGAATAAGATTTCTTGAAAGACGAAACGTACCGTGATTTTGGCGGTGATTGCCATTGTAAGTTTGCTCGTGACGATTTTTGTAACCGATTCTAAAAATAAATAAAGAAGTTAGCCGTCGCTTCGACCAAAATCAGCAACGCTCGTTGAGCCAATGTGCGTTCGAAACCACTCAAGACACTATGACGTGGGTGGCAGCTTATTTTTCCACGATTGATGTAATTTATTTAGAATTTAAAAAAAAAAAAAAACGCAAATACGTAGGAATTATCAAATAAATTGAAAGATTTATTTAGATGTCGCTAAAATAAAATATACGTAAACATTTAATCATTTTTGGAAATATCATAACTAAATGCTATTTCTGTAATAGTATAACATTGATATTTTTGTTAATTATTTACAAACGAAATCAAAACAATATACTTAATCTATATACAACACCATAACCTTTTTATTTTTCTTCATAATTTGTATTTGTAGTTTTGTATTAGTTTGCAAATGTAACGTTTTTCTAAACAATGTCTTCATGAAATTGAACTCAATCATTTAGAACATTTTCTTAATTTCATATCCATTTAATATACAACATAGCTAAAAGTAATCAGCAAAATATATAATTGGCACTAAATCAGATATATTATATTTATTGCCCTAATTTAAGACTCTAACTTCATTTAAGATTGTTAGCTTTTATGTTAATTTATTTTTCTATTATGTAAGTTCAGTGGGTTATGACCTTTCATTCTGTTCGATATAGCATGGTTATCCAGGAGATTTATGGCTAAGTTGTTAAGTATGTTAGCATGTTTTTCTATACGACATTCAATTTTTAGCTACGTAGTATATTGGACAAATTTCTAACATTTCTCTCTTCACTTTTTCTCGCGTTTAAGAGATTGTTTCAAAGGTTTCGTTGAAACTTTATTGGAAATTTCCTATTGAGCTAGAATTTCATATAATACCACTTTCTTCGCTGCATAAAAAAAGTTTTGGTGCATGTGTTAAATACCATTCTACTTGATTTATAGTCACAGTTACAAAACAACATGAAATATTAAATGAAGTTCGTTCGTTTTTGTGGTTTATTAAACACCAAAATGATTATGGTCGTTTTTTCTATTGTTTATATACTATATTGTTTATGTTGGTAAATATTGCTGCAAACAGCCTTTCCAGTTACTTACTGCTTTTAAGCAATTGGGCCTGATAGCTAATAGATTAGAACACAACTCTTTATAAAGTGATTGCCATTCCTTAAGGGTTTGGCATTGTTGTTATTTCTAGGCAAATGGTGTTTGACTAAATTTTGCTTTAAAATTTGAGGTGAGGGGAGGGGGCAATTCCGTACAGTGTGTGCAGGCTAGTGTAGCTAGTGGAGGAACTGTCCTCTGTTGCTTCTTTGTTACCTTTACATGTTTGCATTGTTTCCCTATTAAAGATTCAGGAAACGCCAGCTTTTCTTTTAAGTGTAAGAAATTAATGAATATCGTCAAAAAACATAATATTTTTAAACGAAAATATTTAAAATGCTAACCTAGTCAAATAATTTAAAAATAAATATTTGCTAAATCTGAGAAAAAAAGTTGTAGTCAACCGCTGTAATCAGAGAAGTTGAAGCTCCAAGTCAAAAATTCTGGACAATACCATTTGAAAGTTGTTGCATATAGATTACTATAAACAAATAATCAAAAATGGTGCTTGTATTGTCATCGTTGTCATTGTTTGTACATTTTTATATCTTTTATTCAACAACAGATAATATTTCTTCAAGATTAATTATTATTTAACAATAATGTTTATGAATATAAATATTTCTGTCACACTTTGAAGAATAATCAAAACAACAACTGAAATATCCAATATAACTTGTTTATAGTGACAATTTGGTTTAATTTATGTTACTCAAAAAATTCAGCGATACACTTATTATATTTATATTTGGTCTTATGGCTATCGTAGTCGAATCGCCGAGCGCATAGCTTTTGTTCTTACAATCCATTCTGATTCCTTTTTTGAGTGTGGATGTGAAAATTTATTATAAAAATGAAGATATAAAGTATGATCTGGTATGATCTTGCTTGCTGAATTTCATCGTTATATAGTCATATACATCATATACAGATTGATAAATGATTCTGTTGATAATATTTGACGCACTATCTATTCGCAAATATAATCAATCTATTAAAGTTACAGCTCTTCACTCTTAAATCTGGCAATTACTTTTCCTTCTTTCTTATTAATTGTTGGATTGAAAATGCAAGAGCTTTTGCGGCTGTTCTTGTTCAAACATTATATATGTATAATAACACACTCTAGATACTTCCCCATACAACAGACAAACTACTAAAATTTATACTTATTGTTTTATAGAGGACCGATCGAATACCGAAAGGACAACACAATGTTCAAAAACCACCTAGAAATGATAGGCCGAAATGAGACGGCGTCGAAAAAAGCAAAATTCTGGCAGTCTTTCGTCAGATCCTTGAAAGGTTAGTAAATATTGTATTATAGATACCAACTAGGTACATAGTTTCTTGAGCTTTTACTGTGAAAAATTACTTCACTATAATAGATCGTACACATACAAATTAGTCTCTAAAAACAATATTAATAAATTACAAATTAAAAAGTAATTATGAAAAAAAAATTTAACAAGAAATTATTTATTATCCAAGCTAAAGATTGATGATACTTTGAGTCACATTTTTTAAAATCTTATCATCAGCCAAGAGACTGTTTTGTTGCAGTATGATGTATGTAAATATATTCCAACAGTAGGAACATCTTCTGCTGTAAAAAATGTTTCTTGACAAATGCTAATTTGAGATCTGGAATATAGTTGTTTTTGTTGTCCGCTTTGTAAAAGCTATCGTCTGTTTTACAAAGGAGCATTGCCAAAACTGAACGGAGATCAGTTTTTGGCATATCTATTTCTGGCACTTTCATTCTTACAGTGATATCTTCATCAACAATTACGTGATTGGCATCAGACATTGTTAGCATTTTTTTAGCTTGTATTGTCAAACTTTCTTTGGCTTCGTCTCGTTGATTATTTTGGTCAAATTGGCTTCTGCAGATTCTAAACAACAGCTTTTTGACCAAAACCTTCATTTTCAAATTGCGTTTCACCACCAATGACTCAGTGCTCCTGATGCTTCTTTGGAAGACATAATACAAATAGGACATTCTTCTAGAGAAGGACCTTCGTAACTAGATTCTATTATAATACCTTGTTAAATATGTGGGTCTTACTCGTCATTTATTATAATTTCTTGCAAGTCTTCTAATTTCTTGTGAATCTTCTAATTCTTTATCATTAATCTTTGTTTAAAGTACATTTCCCGGGATGAATAACGACAAAAGTCCTACTTTTGTAGGGCAACCAAACATGACTTCATAAGAACTTCTTTTAATTTCGAAATGATAAGCACAGTTCTTCATAAATTATTCAAAACGAATACCCTCTCTCCACTTTTCAGTCTTATTATCAGTTATCAGTGGTGAGCGTATTTTCAATACCTTGAGTGGACTGTTTCACACTCTCCTTTATACTTCATACTTTGACTGTCTCTAGACTTACCATAAACTATTTTTAGTTCTGGCAAAATTCCTTTTAAATTTTTCAGAATTTGATTACTTCCTTAATTTTGTGAAATCTAAAAACTACATCCCTGCAATAGGATGAAAAAAAATGTAACACAGAGATGTCGAATGATCAGAATGTAATCTTTTTAGAAAGACAAAAATCTTATTTTGGGAAATTAATTTAGTTAATATAATAAATTCTACAAATAGCCGATACCAATACAATCTGTTTTAATTGAAAGATGTTTATATCTATTAGTTTTAAGAAAAGACAGTTATACATTTCAGTTACTGTTAAAGTGTCAATAGAATCTTTGTAATAAAGTTAAATTATTAAATACAGAAACTAAATCTTTAGAGATCAATCAACAATGTATTTTGAACAACTAGTTGTATGTATGTATAGATGTGTTACAAAAAGTGTTCTGAAAAGCGTACTACATAAAAATTGTATATTTTTTCTGAGAAAAACGATGAAAAATAATGAAAAAATCAAAAACCACAAGAAAAGTAACAAAATTTAACATTTTAGGATCTGAAGATATTCGTGCATCAGATAGCATCAGACCACGCAGCCTCTTCAGACCACTCAGCGATTATCCCGAATTCATTTCCACATGGCCCTATGGCAAATCCATTTACGACGACCCAATAGCGGCTGCTGATCGCATCACCGTACCAGGTTACCGATATGATCCACTTCATCGTGACACCTACGGTTACTCACCCAGGCCCATCTTTCCACACAATTATTCGTCCTTAGACAGGTACCGACCGGGTAAGTCAGGACGCCGTTAAGTACAAAAAAATATATATATGTCAACAAAATTATTACTGGACAACAACAATGTGGAGTGCAAAAAAAAATCATTTTTATAAGATTAGGAAAAATTTAAAATGTCAAAGACCTCTTTTAATATAAGTTCCTCTTTTGATATCTCGAAGTACTTAAATGAGACATTATTAAAAAGTGGCAGCTTTGATACCCTTACATTGTAAGAGTGCCAAAGTCAAAACTATACATAAACATATGTTGCAATAAGCAAACTATTAGATATAATTATATATTATGTAATGTTCTTTCTAAATCCTTACATAGTATATACATATATGTACCTACACCAATGTTCTTTTTTTTCTATACTTTACTATTATATACTACAATTATACCTACTACATATATCTAACTCGTTTGTAGAGTTCTTGTTTCATGTTTCTTGGTGTCTTTTCTTTTTTTTTGTTCAAAAGAGAAAAATAATTTAGTGACGATGGATTTGTAAATAAAATATATTGTTTATAATATGAGTTTACTGGAATAAATAACTTACAAAAGGAAAATTTTTTAACAAAATTGCCCATGCAAAAGCTTGAGCTGTAATTATTAAACATTTTTTAGTTGTTTACATCCTCTATTTCATTTCCCATTACATCGTATATGGAATAATGTAATTTTTACTATTATACTATTATTATTATCACTAACGTTTGGTGTGCTTGAGCAGCTTATTTTTTCATTAACCCGCTCCAGCATTTGCCAGGGCGATAGACTCGTTTATTTTTTACCCGCTTTTCTCACATAAAATATAAGGTTATAAAATATTTACGATCATCTATATAACAGCAGTCGAAATAAACGAGAATCTTTCTTGAGCTTACTAAAAAAAAAACACCAAACGTCTTTATAGGACATTTGTTTCTTACACTTATTTAGAGAGTTAACAATTATTATGTCACATAATACACAATAAAAGTTCTGTTGAAATCAAATGTCCGTAAATATAATAACCTTAATTTGAAAACCCTCTAATATGTATTTTTTTTTATTTTGAACCTGTCGATTTAATTTTTTTGTATAGTAGGACTATTTTTGAAGATTTTTGACAGGTAAGAAACATTTTTCATCTGTACTAACATAATAAGCTTAGCTGCTTATAGTTATTATATTTATATTATTTTTCTTCTAATGTAAAGCACGCTGCATTGCCACTTTTTTTAGATAGCAATTATATTTAATAAAAAGTTGTGCAAATACATAATGCAGTAATTTCTAGAGTTCCATCCATCGAGCAATACTTTTATTTATGTCAATCTCATGTCTTTAAATAAACAGAATTCGCAAACATAATTTTATTTAAAAAACTCTGTCAGCATTTAATCTAATACTACAATCTTCCAAAGAATCTCTTAAACATATCTTTTTTAAAGGCATTAAAATTTCCATGTTCAGAAAATATCATCATTACAAGCATGTATTTCATGTTTCTGGTGTTTAAACCTCTTCACACAACCCTAAAACAACAAACATCCTTTTATCACTAAATTTTCTATTTCAAACTGTTCTTGTTTTCTATTTTTTGAGCTACGCATTCATAGATGCATGGAATAGCTGCAGTCTGGCCACGATTACTTTTATACGCAGGAAAGACGAAAATAAGTACATACATCCAAAATCTAAACTAGAGCATAAGTGGAAAGAAATTTGCCTTGTTTATATGCAAAGAGCGGAGTTTATTGTCTACTCGAGCCAGCGAATCTCGCCCAGGTATCAATCATCATCACTTTTAGGATGCGGATTGCGACGCCATTTATCCAATTTAAGTTTGCCAAACTATGCATTTAGAAATTCCCGTTGAAAATCGTAACATGCATCCTTTACAGAATCACTTAATGGCTGCATTGTTCTGCTCCTGATGCAACACACTAATTTTTAGATTCAAAAGATCCAAAGCTTTAACATTTTAAATTCTCATACTATTTTTGTCGTATTATCTGGAAGAAACGGATTTTCTTACAGTTATATTAAATTTGAGACTTTCTAACATATACGAGAATCTATTGAAAAAATTCTTAGCCTACTATAGAAGCAAACTAAATTTCAACGTCAAAATATTTTATTATTCAACATACTCTCCTCTTAACTGGATACATTTATTAGAAAGCCTCTAGATCTTTCAAAGAGAAATGTTTATCTTGCTTTGCTAACCAGGGATCGGCAGCTTGTATCACCTCTTCATTGGAAGAAAATTGATGACCTTTTAAACTTATTTTGAGTCTTCTTTCTACAATTTTTTCTCCTAGAGTGGTGGCAGAAAAATTAATCATGATTACTCCATGACAATCCCCAAAAACTGAAACAAGAGTTTTTCTAACAGATTTATGAACACGAAATTTCTTAGACCTTGGAGAAGCAGAATGTCCCCATCCCATCGATTTCTTTGTTTCTGGGTCGTAGAAATGTAGCCAAGTTTCATCCTTGCACGCTTATATTATTATTATTAATATTTTTGGAGATGAACGCAGAAACTGGCCTTCCCAATCGGTGTTGTGTGGCACACAAAGTGTTATAAGTCACAACCATTAAGACTTGTAAACTTCTCGATAATCACCTTGATCCATTCCTGATTAATTAATAATTAATTAATTCAATTACAAACGGCTTACAAGCAGAAGCGCCTCAAACATTAGATCAATTGAAGAAGATTTTATCGGTCTCGAAGACACTCCAAACAACTAGTAGCAACTGCCCCCAAACTAAAAGAAAAAAGCACAAGTATAATGCGCAGATGAAATTGCTACTTAATAGATTGGATGGAACTGTAGAAATTTATTCTTTATAACAATAGCATCCTTAACTAACTAACAATAAATTACTTACGCATAACGTAGCACTTCATTAGATACCTTACAGAAAGTATATCTAAATTAGAAGACTACACGTTAAAAAAGGAAAAACATATTAAACCTACTATACACCATTTTTTGCATAGAATATTCATAACATAAAATTATAGTCTCTCGACTGAATTAAGTATTAGCAAAATAAATTAGAATAACAATGCATGCATAAGTAGCAAAAAATAGTTAGTTAATCATAATACATTTCAAATAACAAACTTTTACATGACTTTTAACCACCTCGATGAATTTGTATAGCGAATGCACAGAATCGTTCATAAAAATAAAGTGATACAATATAAAAATCTAAATTGTATGGTAAAACAATATGTTATGACTATACTATACTTTTTACTATCTCATATGCTAACAAAAACTGATTAAAATCCATTTTTTTGAAATGAAACGTAATGCTGTAGAATTAAAATTATTTGTAATGAATGTTTAGTAATATTCACTACACTTTCAACATAAAACCATATAATCTCCTCTGTCTAACAATTAATAAATATCGACCGAAATATAAAGTTTCTTCAGCGGCAATATCTTCACTCTATCTATAAAGTATTTAAACAAAATATATTATTTTTCTTTTGATAGGGTTTATGTGTAAAGTGTAGTAAATCGCTTTGGTTGTTAAACTATCTTACAATCCTTACCATGTTTAGTTAGCAAAGAGGTAGTAAACTTGTAAATATTTATTTATAACATAATTTATCAGTACCGATCGAATACCAAACAAAAAACTACAAAAGTAACGTAATATTCCTCCTTTTGATCAGTATACCATATAACCAAATTGAAGCCCTTCGATGCCGATAAGGCCTGGAGGGATCATTTGGATCGCGTCTCCAAGAGAGAACCGAGTGTCTTCCACACAACCTATCCATTCAGCCGTTATCCTCTATACTTGGTATACAGCAAAAGGCCAGCACCGCCAACTCCAGTTGATCCACACCGTGACTGGTTAGATCATCTTGATCGCATGGGATTGCTCGATAGACTCTCCAACCTCTGGCCTAGATATTCGTCACCCACACCGATCAAAGTAAATATTAAAGATGTATTAATTTGCAACTTTACTAATATCTTTGTTTCTTTTTTTTTTTAGCCTGGCGAATGGGCGCCTCGTCCATCAGAAGTAGCCTACAACTACGCTGGACAGCCAATTTATTCTCGTGGCGGCCTGTTTCCAAGTAAGAGACTATTTCGAGATCTCTTGAATCCTTCTCCTTATGCCCCAATATCCTCTTTCGTCCGTGACCCATGGTGGTGGGACTGGCCACATATTCGTCCATACAGTATCCTCCCCAGATGGACTTCTCATTCTATCTTAGGGATTCTTACCTATCTCCCGTGAAGAGGACCTACCTATGGGACAAACACCCCATTAGACCTTTCGGTAAGTCGCTGACCAACTCTAACCAGCCAAACATTTTATTTTAAATTTTGGACTGGGACAGCAGCTTTCGGAAACGGTTTTTTCTAGTAAAAAAAAAGCAATGCTAAAATAACACTGACATATTGCTGGTGGGTACGTATATTTGTCCCGACATTCAAAATTCCCTAACCTAAAACTTTAAACCTCTGTAGAATAGGAAAGCGTTTTCCTCTTGATAGCTGTCCTACATATTTTTTAATTTTTCAGGGCATATCGATGCCTGATTTCTCGTACTAACACCACTTACATGATAACCACGTACTAATAAATTTGATTTTCTAGCTGCTGTCTTCTAAGTGCCTTCAATAAAAAAACAACAAACTTAAACGACAACTATTGCGGCAAGACTGCTGAAACATTACATCATTGAAGAACCACTTCAGAACATCTGCGTTTATTTTATTTTACTTACGTAACTAATATTTTTAAATATATTACACAGTTTAAAAAGATTTACGTTAAAAAAATTATAACTTAAAAGAATATACATACATAAAAAATATATATAAATCAATAAAAAAATGTCTAAAGAATCATGTAAACTTGTTAAAATCATTGTTGGTTAGTAAAATATTTTTTTATAAATTGCGAATTTTGCACGACTACACTTCGATTAGTTTTACCTTAATAAAAAAACTACGTGTCTCGCATTCCATCATATTTTCGTAAAACTTTTCGCAAGTGCAGAAGTATAACCTACACTGTCATTTGTTCATAGGCCTGTTAAAAATATACTATTCTGTTAATTTTGTGTTTTATTAAATTAATAAACGAATGAATTAAGAGAATGTCATACTGAAACTTACTCTCCAGAGCTTGCGCATCTGCTAACTTACTTTTTGACTGTCAAGCTTCCACGGTCTGACTGCCAGTTTTACCAATAAAGGAGGGAATGAATTCCGAGATGATAAAGTATGGCGCCAAAATAAAAAAGTCATTACCTATATGGATATAAAATTCACTAACACTGCAAATAATCTATTATTGCACCCTTATTACCAGTACGCCAAAATTCAAGAAATTTGAATGGTACGCTCAAGTTGCAGTTTTGGGTGTCCATACGGTTCTAACACAGTACTACAATTTAGGTTGTGCAACGAATTAGTTGCAATTTGGTGTGAAAGTCATTACGTACACCGCTCTCATACGTGCCAGCAACTGTATTTGCTACAGCAAATTTGTAACTGGTCACAACAGAAGTTACAAAATGAAGTCATTTGCTACACAGGAAAAAACAAAGGAAGTTTGCTCCTTGGTTAAAAAGTAAATCCTTTCGTCAATTGTAAATTAAATGGAAAGTAAAAAGGTTTCGTCTGTAACTAAAATGACACCAGTTTTATCAATGACATTTATTTATTTGGTAATTTGGTAATTAAATTATAGTAACAATCCGGTTTTATTACGATGTAAGTTACCATATTAACTGGAATATTACGGCAGAGAAACATTACAAAATAACCTTCGGTCGCATTGTAACCTCAGTGCTAGATAGCATAGAATTTAGTTAATTTTGCTCTAGTCAAAAATAACTAAATTCTATGCTATTTCACTATGAATCGCAGTGAAATAGAGCAGTATTTAATTAATTTATTATAGTGTACCGCCATTATATGCCCACGAATTAAAAAAATGTTCAGTGGGCTAGGCCACCACCTAAAATACCACTGTAAAATGCCCGCGAATTTGCCTCCTTCAAAAAAAACGTCCCTAGCGACTGGCGACGCAAATAAAAGATTGTAATACAAAAGAGACTACGAGTAGAACTCATCAGTGAACCCCTTATTGTTCGGCTTCCAAAGCACTAAAAATATATTCTGGTAATTATATAAAACTGGGATGTATGAAAGTGTGATAACATTTTTTAAACAAACACGATTTTATTTTTTTCTTTTAAGTATACTTTGCCTTCATGAAATACCCAAAATATTATAGTTTTCCAGATGAAGATTAAATATACACTACCGTCCATAAATGAGGGATCAGCAGAAGAAAAATAATACAACGCAACATAATAAATTAGTCGATGTATATATTAAAAAAATTACATAACTCTAACAAAACAAAGTTGAATTCTTAAAAAATAAAGTAATATTTACAAATTCTAAGCCATATAATATTTAATAAAAAAATAAAATTATTTTAATTTATTCTCAGCAAAATATCCACCGCCACACTTAATAACTGCTTTACATATTTTGGGCATTCTTAATACAAGTCGTTGAAGTGTCTCTACTGGAATTGCGTTCCATGCCTCTTGGAGATGTTCCCAAAGCTGTTGTTGAAACCGTGAACAATGTTCCCTCACCCTTCTATCCACCTCATCCCAGAGCAGCTCAATAGGATTGAGGTTTGGCGATTGTAGAGGCCAATTCATGTTAACAAGTATTCCATCTGCTTCTTTTTGCTGCAAATAGTTTCTACAAAGTCGAGCAGAGTGCTTTGGGTCATTATCTTGCTGAAAATGAAACCCTTCTCCAATCAATCGTAACCCCGAAGGAATAGCATGTTCTTCTAAAATGACCTTGTACCGCTCTTTTGTTAATATTCCGTTGATTCGATGCAGATTTCCAACACCGTCGAACGAAAATGCTCCCCAAACTAGCACTGAACCTCCTCCATGCTTTACAGTAGCCACAATACAATCATCACGCATTCTTTCACCTCGTCTGCGTCGAACGTAAACACTCCGATTACTGCCAAAAATTTGAAATTTTGACTCATCAGTCCATAACACTTTTTTCCACATATCGATGTTCCAATTTTGATGCTCTTTAGCCCATTGCAACCGTTTCAGACGTATTTGTAGTCTCAGTAACGGTTTGCGAGCAGCTATGCGTCCCTGTAACCCTGTTTTTGTTAAGTGCCTCTTTACCGTAATAAGGGACACTGGCGTTTCGCGGCTTTCATTGAGTTGAGCTTGAATCTGTGGAGCTGTTAGGCGTCGGTTTCTTTTGGATATTACTTCCAATCGTCGATCTTCAGCCGGGTTCGTTATTTTGGGTCTTCCGGATCGCTTTCTGGAATGCGTTGTTCCTGTTGTCTTATAGCGTTCCTTGGACAGCTCGATAAGTTAATTTAAGTTTTTTCGCAATTTGCTGCAAGAAATAATTTTCTTTATGTAAAGTAATGACAGCACTACGTGTCTCTGCACTCAACTGTTTTCGTTTTGCCATTCTTTCGCGATAAACAATTCTTTATCTTACGTACTCGTATCACAAGTTGATCGGACAGCACTAAAGCACAAACTAATACTTCTTCTATGATATATTAATGAGTGTTTCATATCCCAAATATCTAAATACTACATTCGTAGAATAATTACGTAAATATTGCAATATTATATGTGGCTTTACTGATTTCTTTCTATAAGAACAGGCTTTGTACCTCTGCAGGTCATAAATGAATAAACAGAACTTTGTTTATTCTTATCTGAAAACGTGCTATTTATTGTAGAGATTTATGCAATTTCCCTTTGTAAATATCTTGCAAACGTACCAAACATATTTTATTTAGATTGGGGCTATTTGGGCAGGTAAATTACTAAACTGGCGAATTTGTATGCTACTGATCCCTCATTTATGGACGGTAGTGTATATACCTGCCACAAGGAGGCTGGTTGCACCAATATCCCTTCTTTGGGAGAATTTTTTGACACTGTGTGCCTATTTAAATATTTGACAGCAAAGTGTTAGATTAGGTTAGAATTAACGTTTTTTTTTTACTATTCAATTGCATATATAGCATACTAGCTGGCCCAGCAGACTTCGTTCTGCTGGGTATTAGTATTGATTTAGATATTTAATGTTTCATTGTTACGGGTACCACCCCCCGTCCCGTACCACCCTCCGTGTCCCGCCAGTCCCGTACCACCCCCCAACAGTTGTATCAAAAATAGTGTACGATACACGTGTTAAAAATGCTATTTTATTTCACTCGTAAACTTTAATCTCGTGAAATAAAATCGCACTTTTAACACTTGTATCGTAAATAACTATTTCTTGTTAGTTTTTTTTTCTATCTCTGAAATCAACCGTTATATAGAGGACATAAATGAAGCATAGAGCAGTCAATTTGACATCATACTCAAGACATTTAACGATCACTGCTGACGTTAGTAGAGAACCTCACAATGACCACATAATGACGTTCGGATGTCACAACTTACCGACGTCTTTTAACTGATAATTTTTAAACGTTAAAATAACGCGTTGTATTTGTGGTCACAGATCAGCATGGGTCTCTTTGGATGTATTTGTGACTATGTACTTTCAGGGGTACTTCGACTAATTTTGGACGCAATTGTGACTATTTTAAAATGTATTTCACCGCTTATTCTACATAGATCTATTGCTTAGGTGAGCTTTTAGTGAAATCCAAACTATTCGTGTCTGTACTTTGAAAAATATAGGTATTGCCATATCATATAAATAAACTTAAACTAAAAATTAAACTTTCAATTACTATTTCCAACTTTTGTATGAAAATGGAAATTGAAATACTTGAATGAGAAAATCAACTGGTACTCGTACACAGTCGGGACACGACAGAGAAGTTTGATAACCCGCGAATATGAATCATATGAACGCACAGCGGTTATGCAGTGTTGCCAAATGTCGGGAAACAGAATTCCTGAAAAAACTTCTAACAAGTTTTTGTCATTTCTTATCTTCAATGATAATATGACTCGTCATCGATATTTTATAATGCGACAATATCAATCGCAATTACTTCTGCAGATAATATAAATCAAGTAGTCAATTTATGGTTTATTAAAAGTATTACTACGTAAAGACGTCAATATTTAGTCGTCATAGGACGTTAAACCACTATAATCATGAAATGACCATTTATTGACGTCATAGTGACTATCCTATAGTATATGGCTTGTTCTGCCAACCTCCTTCATTTTAAATTGCTCAGCCAGTAATAGCTTCAGCGGATCTTTACCCGCACGTCAATATTCTTCATCAGAATCAAATTGGTACTCAATAGTGAAGTTCCTGCTTGCATTAATGATTGACATAACTGCTCTTATCGAAACCATATAAATATCTTAAAATTTTAGAACAAATTGTTAAGAAAACTTTTATTTATTTTATTTATAAATTTTATAATTTAAAAGATGTAATCTCATAAATGTGTTAGTATAATTATAGAGCAAATGATCATATTTTTTATGCTTTGACAATATTACTTTGTTGTAATATTGCCCTGTTAATCGTTTTCTAACAACGAATAGTACTCGACCGAGGAACCAAAAGGCATAATTCGATCACTGAACTCTGGTTTGCCACTACCAGAGAACGGCCACTTAATCACTGCAACCACCCAATTAGATCAGAATGTTATTAAAGTAACAAAAATAAAATTCCTAGAAAAAAGGGCACGAAAAGCATAGAAAAAGTATTATAAATATTCTTGTAATCTGTTAAATATTTATTAGGAAAAAAGTACTAAATATCAGAACAACAACATCTAGTGTAAATTGCACTGTCCAAAAAGAAGCAAAGGAGAATCTGTCGTGTTTTTTTTTCTTGGTTAGCACCGCTGCTGCTCTCTCGTAGTAGTGACGGGGAAATAGGCACGTTTCAGTTGTTCAGTTATTAAATTATATACAGAATGATGAATAACGAGTGTGTCTAAAAAAAAAACTAACGAGATACTGTTAAATATTGATACACATAGCATTCATATTTTTTATTGGATAAAATATGAAAACAATATTTCTAGAGCACAACTATTATATTGTATTAAAATATTAAAAAAAAACAATTTTAAGGCATATTACACAAAAAATATGTTTCAAATAACATGATACGAATATATACATCTTAAAATTAATTACATAAGAAACATTCTAAGTTTTCAACAAATATATTCTTACGAGATTCCACGTTATATATTATGTATTATATTAATTATGCAACGTAATAATTCTTTGTCATGTACTTATAATTAAATTAAAAAAGAAATTATTGGTATAGTAGTACATAAAACTTAAAGCTAAATCAAAAATATATAATTCCGTCAATTTAAATCTCATTCCTAAATAGGTGTATCAAACACTACATGCAAAGAATAGGAAAGTAAACACGATAAAAAAAATTGTTTAAATAAATAAATACCGCAACACCAATAATTTCACGTCTAGTATGATTTTGGTTACACTCTTAAAAAAGTACGAAAACAAATATCTAAGATTATACACGTTAAACGATACAATTAATGTGGAGTATGTATGTATAACTACAAAAATAAAGGAAAAGAAAAAACAACGATATATAAACGAATTTTAATACTGTACGTTTCTAATTAGCCAGAACCTTTTTAGTTTGATTTGATGAACTCGGGCTGCAAATATTACAATCTTCACCGGATGAACTCGAACTAGAACTATCGGAATCCGAGCTACTCGAATCCGAGTCAGATCCGGAACCATCAGATGGGCTGTCATCTTCAGTGGGAAGATTGATCGGCTTATTAAGCATTGTATTTAGAGGTAAATTACTTAATTCCGTTGGGGTAAAGCTCTGAAACAAAAAAGAATGTTACTCAATTTAGGCAATCGATGCAAACTCTTGAATCAAATCGTAAAAATAATTTCATATTCAACGTCAATGTACCAAAATACATAGATAAATATTGTGATATTCTTTAGTTTAGAAAGAAAAACAAAAGAAGTGACTGATCGATTAAATTAAACTTTCGTAATAAACTTTCCATAATTCGTAAATTAAACCAATTTCAATAACAACATTAGTCACATTTAGTGATGGACAGACATATTTGATGGCATTTTAGTCATATTCATCGGATATTAATGTTAGAATGAGCAAAGCTCAATGATTTCATAGAATATCTCGATAAATAAGGGAGATATAGAAAACTAATCTCTCCAGCCTCGATTTTTTTTCTCGAATAAAACTAAACGAAAAAAAACACAATTAACTAACGTCTTTTGCTTTTCAAATTATTAGCGAAAATTCGAAATTTTCGTCTTATGGCTGTTTCCCTATGCATTTATAAAACAAAAGACGAAAACACTTTCCAGATTCTTTAAGGACTTTTTCAATAGATATAATAGTATAGTGGTATTTTGAGGAATAAAAAGAGAAGTGGAGAGAGAGGCTGAAAAGTAATGATTATGAAGTTGACGAAGAAAATGCGCAGCTGAGCTCCATCTGAACAAAAACCCTTACTAACGAAACAAAACAAGAAGAAACGGGACCTGTAGACAAAAGCACACAAGAATTGAATTGTCGGAGGCTGCAAGAAATGTGGGTAATTGACGAATTGAAATTTATGACTTGTTCGAAATACAACAATGACCCAAAATAGTTAGTACTAGTTTCTCAACGCAATTTGCAAAAAAAAGAAGGCAGCGGAGGACATTATAAAATGACAAGTGCATTGGTACAAATAGGCTGGATCACTGGCTAGTACGTTCTCCTGATCCATCCCCTAACACTTGTTACTCTGCAATGAATAGTTATTTGCAAACCAAATGCTTAAAGCACGAGCAAGGAGTCTTTCAACATTTTAATATAAAAAGGCAATTTTTTATCAACGATAGTTAGTTTAAAAATTTCAAATCGCGTTATGCGATTCTTACAAATGAAGGAATAGTGTGAGATATCTGAGTTGATCCAGAAATTGAATGTAAACATCGCTAAACTAGGCCTATCACCGCAAAAAGCTTTTATTCTTTGATGAAACTGGTACAAATTGGTTTCCAACCAAGATGTTTGTTACACGAGGAGAAACAGAGGTGGCATGTGCTAGTACGTCAAGAACTCATAAGTTCAAACTGTTGATTGTAGGAAAATCAAAATCTTCCGGTACATTTAAAAATGTTAAAGCTAAATTTCTGCCAGTTACATACATAAGTCAATTTCGAGCGTAGATCACTAAAGAATTTTTCATGATTGCTATAATAGTTTTATCCCACAAGTAAAACTTCAACGAAAAAAAGTATCCAGTGAAGGTCCGATAGAGAAAAATAATTGACAGTAAGATGTATATATGCAGGCTTTGTATGTGGCAAAAAATACAACAGCTCATTACAAGAAACTCCTGCTCACCAATGCAATAAGCCAACCTTACACAAACATCACATCCCTCCGAATCAAGAATCACTGTCAACTGTGATGACACTGTATTAGCAGCAATTACTTTGTTACAAAGGTGTTAAGACTATCCTGATTACATGTAAATATTAGTGTTAAAAGACATTCAAGAGCACTGTTTGATATTTTGCGTAGAAGGAAACAAAAGACTACCCCAGGTTTCTTCAATATAATGTAATTCATGTAATGTAATGTAATTTGCAATTGTTATGAATAATTATTGCTAGTAAATATATAAATCATAATAAACATATACCTTATAATAATCAGTATATTGCCCCGGAACGAGTGCAACTGGATAATGGCCGGTTTTATTTCGGTCGACGTTCTTAAACCGTCCCTTAGGATAATGAATAGTGAACGTTTGCAGGTCCATACAAGCTTTCCGTTCTTCTCTACGTGACTTGTTGAAATTCGTATTCCACGATGCCGCCGATTGGACAGCCTGCTGTACGATATCGTGCTTGTTTTTTTCTTGACTAGCTGCCAGACTCAGTGCCTTCTGTTTATTGCTGAAATCCTTCGCTTGCCTGTCACGCTGATGTTTACAATACTCTTCGTACTTATGTTGAAAGTCTGAATACAAAATATCCAAAATGTCAGCACTATGCACCGCCGTTAAACCTAAATCACACATTGCTTCCGAAACTAAACCACTTTCACGAATAAAATCACGCTCTTGCATATCGACTGTCCTGCGTTGAATACCTGAAAAAGAAATAAAGTTTTTAAATAATGAATTGTTCTTATAAATCAGCATATGTCATTATGTTAGGGTTATTGTAGCACAATTATTTCTTGTAACTATATCTATAACTTTAATTAAAAATTGGTCCAATTCCATCAAGGAATTACTATGAATACTTCCAAAAGCTATTGTACTAAACTACAAATACTTTTGGCGCAGTCACTAGGATTGTAAAAACTCCTTCAAGCTAAGAAAAAAATAAAACGATAACACCAATAAAAATATTATTCCTGTATGTTCGTTGATAAATTTATGTAATCGACAATAAAATCACAAAAATAGTTGTACAAAGAATTTTAATCAAACCAAAGAATATATCATTAACAGCGTTAAATCACTTACGGACAAGTGATGTATGTAACAAACTTTAAACACTTAAAACGTATGTTAAAGGCATGTTAAAGGATAGAGCTTCTGAAACTGCTATCGAAAGGCAAATCACAAAAAAATTAATTACTAGGATTGTTGTATAAGGATATCAATCATTGAACTGAATCTCTCCATATAATTTTATATATCAACAAAAAAAAACACTTACTATAAAGCTATATACAGTATTTAGAAGAGTAAGATGCTTTCTAAATTCCCAGAAAACATCCTGTATTTAATTCTGTAGAGTTTACATAAAACAAAATTCCATAAAAATAAAAAAGTCAAATTTAAAAGCGCAGGAACGACTTACATTTATGATAAGTAAACAATGAATACTTAAAAAGATAATTTAAAGAAGAATAGTTATTTACGATACAAGTGTTAAAAGTGCGATTTTATTTCACGAGTAAAAGTTTTAATTTTTACGAGAATAACAGAATTTTCGAGATGTAGGTCTGCTATCAAAATCCTTGTCTTAGACTTCCCATGTTTTAGTTACAAGCTGCTGCTGTCAAAAAGTACATGTCCTAATGTGCCGGCGAAAATTATGAAATCCTGAAATCTTCAGGAATGTAGCCTTTGCAAAATACAAGTAAAGATATATTAAATATTTTTTCTCTTGAATAAGAGTTGTTTAGAAATTCAAACTGCTTTATTTATACAGCAACCTGCCATTTCGGCACCATTGGCGGTAAATCTCATTGATAATAAATCTAAATAGGCAGCTGATTAAGAAAATCAGGAAGCTTATCAGATGAAGAACAATTCTAGTCCGGTAAGATGTTTAACAAGTTTGGTCTCCTTTTTTGGAAATTGTGCCTCTCAAAACTTTGAACTAATGTAATCAACTGAAGCCTTCTTTGGATTATAGTCGCAAATTTAAATAATTCTTCTCCTCACTAAATTTTCAGTTTCCCATAATTTCCATAAAATACTGTATTTCTCTGTTAGGTCAAAGGCTCTTTTAAGAACCTTGCCTCTGCCCAACCAATACATCATATTGAAAATGATTTGTTTTTGTTGCCATAGCAAAGCTGACATCATAAATTTCCTTTTCAAATACAATAGTGTTCGCACACAAATTCTCCTGATAAATTAAAAAATGGTAATAAACAAATCACTTCGTTCTAGTTTCTGCGCTTTCTGTTGTACAGTGCTACGAACCCTTCATTCGTTGTATACATTATAGAGATATCGTCGAGATTAATTGAGTTAAAGGCTGGAATACCAAAAACGTCATATAAAAATTTACAGCACTAGATAGAAGATTGAAAGTGGCCTTGAAAATGTGTCTTTGATATTACTCTGCAAGATCAAATAGAGGTATTATAAGTAAAAGAAGAAAACACAATTTTGTTTGTTCAAAAAAATCTCGAAAACCCTTTGTCTCCAATTATAACCAAAAACTCCCATGATGGTTTGTAGAAGTATAAAAATAGTTTTTGTTATGAGATTATTAATTATTTCCGATTTTGTATTAATGTCAGATGCATTTTGCCGCTTCATTAACAACATTACATTTTTAATTAAATTTAGCCGCAATTGTATAACAAGGTAAAAATCAAGCAAAAGTGATGGAAAAAAAGAAGTTTTCGTTACTAATATTCTCTATAACATTGACGATAAAAAACAAACATCGTTTGCGGTTAAAACGTGACAAAACCTTTACACATTAATATAAAATTAATAATTATAAATAATATTGTACCAGTTACTCGGGGAAACATGGCATAATTGTTTAGTTAACAATAAAAAACAAACTAAATCATTTCATACTCTGAAAAGTTTTTTTAAACATTTATTCCATAATATGCTGCCAAAATCGCGCGATTCATTCTACTTGATAACGATCTTTGGAACCATATAAATAAATATTACTGTAAAATAAGCTTACAATGATATTCTAATTTTGAACGTTCCTTTTTATCTTAACACACTTTTTTTACGTTATAAAATCAATTATGTTTACCTGGATATTTCCTTTTAAACGACTTGATTCCTAAAAACTGTGCGACTTGCTCTTGCAACATGTAGGGTCCACCGCCACCCCAATAATATTCAGTTAATTGATCTGCTGATATGACTTCTCCTTCAGGTTCTTGATGTACTTCGGTACGGGTACCTTTACGTCCCTTGGTGCTCTCAGTGGTTGCCGTGCTTTGTACAGAACTTTGAGTATCTTCAACATCTCCAGGTGTTGGAAGCTGAGGAAATTTAAACAAATTCATTCAGACAGACCGAAATATGTACTAAAAAAATATAATAATGAAGTAGACATGAATTTTGATAAAACAGGAAATGTCAATATTATCAAACGTGCAAAATTATGAATTACTCGAATAACCGCACCAGTACCAACCAAACTGCTCTGAATAAATAAAATAAATATTATCTTTTAATCAGGATCACAAGGCAAACCTACCTTAGATTAGATATAGAACAATATTCAGGTTTTATATAGTACACTCTTTGGCAATGTAAAATTTCTATTTACAAGGTGCATTATGTTGCTTTCGAAAAACAATTGTTGCACAAGTTTCACTCAAGATAAGTTTGTGCGCATTTTTGTGTTTATATAATGAATAATTTAAAATTAAAGAAACTAAGCTTGTTACGAGATAATGAAAGATATTGAAAAAGTATCTTTAAAGTTTTTCAGAAGATTTAATGTAAATATAAACTATAAAAACTTCAAAATATATAACAATCTCGTTTACTAAATATTTCGACCAGTTACAGATAAAATAAAATTTTCTTTTACTAAAGCAAACATTTAAACATTTCAAGTTCAAGTTGAAGGTGTGTATGATTCAAATCTCATCAGTTAAAAATAAAAATATCACATGAAATTTGTGTGTAACATCAGCACGAATAGACGTTAGAAGTAGGTACAACAACAGATTTCAACTTTAGAATTCACTTTTCATATTTATGTTAATCATTTAGTAAAATAATAAAATTATTGGTAATACACTTACACTGTTATCTCCCTGCTTTGCCGGCGTTTGCGCTCGACTAATATTAATATCTGCACTCATTCTGGTTTCCTCTTCAATAAGAACAATTTCAGCAGTTTCAGACGAGACATCTTCAACGACTGGAAGTTCTTCTTTCATTTCAATGTCGCCCCCATCTTCAGGTTCCAGGCTGTGAGATTGCTCAGCGATTGCAGCCGCGGCTTCTTCTTTCAACAATTTGAGTTTGGCAGCGGATACTCTCTGTTGCTGCATTCACAAAAATGCAAATGTCAGTTCTTTTCACGTTTTCACAATGGATTTTTATTTGTATTTTATTTATTTTTTTCGTTTTGCCCGAGACACACAGCTCACATAAAATGTATCGACAAACTTGTAGGTATTCAACATTTAAAGAACTAAACCTTATTAAATAAAGTGTATTTTTATAAACTAAACACAAATAAAATCACTGTGGGAGAGTACTACTACATCTATAAATACACTCTAGAAACTGTACATGTGTATTTGAGAAAAAGAGATAGTAATAGAACGTGCGCTTGCTACCATATATATTTAGAATCACATTATTATTATTATGAGAAGAATATAAACATTTTTCGTGCGTTTATATAACTATCTCCTTTCTTCTACAAGGCCTCTACACGACATTTTTGTTATTTTGAAATGTATAAAAATAAAAATCACGACAGTGGTGGTCTCACACATTAAATATTAACACAAAATATTTAGCTGCCTGAATATATAATGCCTTCTACAACTATTTAGAATAATATTTTAAATTATCTTTTATATGTACGTAATATTCTCAGTGTCATCTATGTTTAATTTAACACACCCTTTCAACTCACCCTGCCACCTCTAGAGCCTACTCCTCTCGCAACCCTCCCTCTTCCCCTACCCCTTCCAGATCCTCTAGGTTTTCTAGTTCGTATACCTAAAGTAGTACGTACAGAAGGCCCGCGGCAACTACGTTTAGGTCTACCAGTATCTTCAGGAGCAGGTTGTTCTTGTTGTTGCAGTATCTCTTCCTCTTTTACATCTTTAAACTCTTCCCTGACAACAAGAGGTACTTTTCTAGGTCTACCACGTTTTCGAGGCGTAGGTGTAGTCACCTGCTGAACAGTTGTAGGAATACTACTTTTCATAATAACAGCAGATTCTGGTGTTATTTCGAATACCGGTATTTTCTCTAAAGGATCCTCGAACATCGGTCGACCAGTAGGATTTATTGGTGTTATATTAACATCATCTTTAATGATATCTACAACCTTCTCGGTTTTTTTTGCATCAGCGTCAATCGGTGTAATCGTAAGATCGTCGCTCTCAAACTTCGTCCTCTTTTGATCACAATCTATTGATTCCTCTAAAGCACGTTTTAGCTTACTCTGTTCGGAAACAATATGAGCGTGACCACCTTCTTTAGAAAATTTTAATTTTATTTTTGCTAATTTTTCGATTTCTTCAGTTGAATCTCGCTTTCTCGAATCTTTTCCCATCGAATTCTTATTGATTTTCAGTACGATTCTCTCCTGCTTAATTTGTTCTTCAAAATCTATCAATTCGATAGGTTCCGCTTCATTTTCAACAGGTTTTACGACTGGCTTAATAGTTATTTTAGGGCTTCCTTCTTTCTTATCCAATTTACTGAATTCTTCCTGTTTTAATTTTTGATCTTGTTTGATGTTCGATTTATGTTCGTCCGGTTTAAGTATAGGCTTTATAGTTATTCTCGGACTGTGCGATCGGTCAGCACCATCTACATCTGAAGTTCTTTTTAATACCTCTTGTTCTGGCGAATTACATGCTTCTGGTTTTAGAATAGGTTTAATAGTAATTCTTGAACTTTGGACATCGGATGTTGTGTATTCTTTTACATCATCTGGTTTGGGAATAGGTTTTATAGTAATACGAGGGCTATGCACCATTTCACTTTGACAATCATCGGGTTTAATAATAGGCTTAATCGTTATTTTTGGACTATGACATAACTCTTCTTCTGGCGGTTTAATTATAGGTTTAATAGTAATTTTTGGACCCGACGTAGATGATTCTTCCTCAGTTTTAACAATTGGCTTTATAGTTAGTTTTGGACTTGATTTAGATTGGCACTCTTCAGGCTTCAAAACAGGCTTAATAGTTAGCTTCAACGGACTTGTTATCTCAGATTTCTGTGATTTTACGACTTTTGGGCTTCCTGGCCTATTTGGGCTCATATTTCGAATAAATAACTTGGGAACAGTTTCTCTCTCAGCTTCGTCAATTTTAGCGGACGGTGTAGGACTTTGTTGCGATTTAACGATAGGTTTAATGATTAATTTCGGAACAGTTCCTTCTTTCTTTTGCGATTTTTTAGAATCCATTGTATCCTTGGGATCGTATATTTTCAAAATGGAATGGATTTCATTTGTGACAGGAACTTCTGCCTTGCTAGTTGACTCAATTTTATGTTTTGTTATGGTCATCTTCAAATCCTCATTTTCTGACATCTTAGAACTGTAATTTGAAGTAGAAATTTCAACATTCGCTTGCAATTGTGAGTTACTTTCCATCTCTATTGGTGTACCAACTTCAATCAATAATGGTTTAACTGGTTCGTTTCTAGGATGTTCAACTGCTGTAGACGTTATCTGGCAGTCGACTTCTTGATTAATAGATTCTGCAATTTTTACCACAGTAGTACTTGAAACTTCCGCTACAGATTTTTGTCGTGTGTTAGATTTTAAATCATCATATTTGTAATCTGTATCTTCTTTCTGACGTATCTTTTCTTTTTTGCCAATATCTACTTTGCCTGGTAATACACTTACGTGTTTCGAATCACTACCAGATTGCACAACTTCTTTTATTGCCGAATCTTCGGGTGTCTTGTACTCAGTATGAAGTTGATATTTATCGGCAATTGCTAAGTCAGCACTTTTTTGTTTAACACTGATATAAGTCTGATCCTCTTTCTGTATCTTTTCGTCCACTCCCTCGGCGTCTTGATAGCTATTTCCTTCTGAAACCACGTCAGATATTTTATCTTCAATAACCTGATTCTCTTCATTTGCTATTTTATCTGCAACATCACTAGCAACATTATCAACAGCTGTATTTTCTTCTGACAATCCTTGAGTTTGTAACTCCAACAAAGACTCAATTTCTCTGGCAATAACATCATTGAGATCTTTCGAATCGCTTCTATGTAATTCTGCAATCTTCAATCCATCTTCCGGTATAACTTGAACATCCAGATTTTGACTACTTGGTGCAATTTCTGAAATAATATCATCTGTATTTAACAAGGAGGCCTCTTCTGGTAACATTAGGTCTATTTGCTGAGATTCAAATGTTTTCGGAGTATCCAAGTTCACTTCAGTTATAGTTGGCACATTCACAATTGAATCTTCAGATTTCGACTCGAAAATAACATGTTTTAGTTGATCGTCCATGTCTTCGAGCATTAGGTCAACAACTGGTTGAGAATACATAGACTGCATTTCGACTTCCGAATTAATTTTCTCTTCGGCTCCATCAAATTTGATTTCCTTTTCAACGGGCTTAAGTTCGGTTTTTGCGTCTTCATGAGCTTGTTTTGCAGTTTCAAACAATTCTGTATCATTCAATTGATTATCTTGATCAATACTAACAACTTTATTATCTACATTATCCTCCGTACTTTGCTGCTCAACTTGCATATCCAAAACCTGCTCAATTTTTGAATTAGTGTCCAATTCAGGAGTATTAATTATTTGTGTAATTGCATTTTGTAATTCCGAATCTTCTTCTGTCTCCTCAGAATTATCAATAATTTGACAAATTGCACTTTGTAATTCAGCTGATTTAGAATCATCCGTTGAATCGGAAGAATAAACAATTTGTGATATAGCATTTTGTAGCTCAAATGTTTGACTATCATCCATTGCCTCGGAAGAATCTATTTGTGCCATTGGAGTGTGATCTGTCAAATTGGAATCGCTCATGATTTCGGGAGAATCTATTATATGCGAAATTGCACTCTGTAATTCGGATGCCTCAGAATTATCTGTTGGCTGCATATCATCCACGATTTGAGAAATTGCACACTGTAATTCTGAAGGTTCATCG
The DNA here is from genome assembly GCA_023690525.1 of Holotrichia oblita. Classification (NCBI taxonomy): domain Eukaryota; kingdom Metazoa; phylum Arthropoda; class Insecta; order Coleoptera; family Scarabaeidae; genus Holotrichia; species Holotrichia oblita. The sequence goes on from CM043018.1 coordinate 118,165,876, forward strand.
GAAACATTTTCTACTGGGCAGTAATCAATTGCTTGTGCAGGTTCTATTTGCATGTCAGAAGATTCGTCTATATTAAGACCATAATTTTCTTCCTGGAGATGTATAACATCTTCACTCTCCAGTTTAGTTTGATGCTCGTCTTTGTCAAACATTTCAAATGATGTTTGTACATTGTTTTGATCTAAGTTCACGGAGTTTTCTTGACTTTGCGAAGCAACATTCTCAACGACTTGAGAGTCCTCAGATATAAAAGTAAGAGATTGCCCCGTAGATGAATCTGCAGTTTCTTGTTCAATGAGTTGAGCATTATCATCGGTAATTATTTGAGCATCTTCAGCCATTAAAGGAGAGGTTTGCTTCAAGAAACTATCTGCAGTTTGTTGCAAATTCCGATCTGCACCCTCAATCTGCATCTCCGCAATATTTGTATCAGATTTATATTCTCGACTTTGATTTTCGTCCGAAGAATCAGGCAACATTTCTGTATTGTCTTGTACTAAAACAGCAATATCCTTCGAAACTTCTTCGACTTCGTCAGTTATTTTTTGATTGACAACTTTTGTTTTTTCTAAATCTTCTTCGACTTTAGATTCGCTTTCTTTACAAGATTCAAGTTTGGCATTACTTTCACTACTTTCCTGCAGTCCTGTTAGTGGTTCTAATTGTGATACAATTTCACCTTCGATATTCTTATTAGATTTTTCATTATCTTCTAATTCTTCCATAGATTCTGGCGCAGTCCCCATTTCATCTTGTATTATTTTGACGGCTAATAATGTATCTACTTCTTGAACATCTTCTTTTACAGAATTAACTGTAGTTGTTTCATCGGATTCTTCCATTATTAGATCGTCATTTTTCTTATCTGCTTCTACATTTTGCTTAGTGGCATCATGATCAACCATTTCTGTTGCATCAAACATGCTTACTGCTTGCTCACTTGAGTTTTTGTTCTCTGCAGTAGCTTCTTTAATGTTTAGAAGGTCTTGTGTAACAGATAATCCATTATCCTCGAGTACCTTCTCAATATGGTCTGTTACATGTTTATCATCAGACTGTAATTCCTCTGTATCATCGGAATTATTTACTTCGGCTTCTGGAACTATATCAAGTTCCATAGGAAGCAAATTTTCTTTTTCAATTTCTCCTACTTCATCAGATTCAGAATTTAATTTGCTTTCTTCATTTACTTGAACGTTGCAAAGTAATTCGTCTTTGCTTGATTTAGTTTCATGGGTTTCACTAAATTCTTTGGATAAAATTTCGTCAGCTGAAGAAGCATTGTCCGTACTAAATTGTAATTTCTTATCGTTATCGGGTATCTCCTCCTGGATAACATTATCATCCAATTTTCTTTTTGTTGATACATCATCTTTTTCGATGGTTTCTAGGGTATATTCATCGTGTTTGTTGCTTGTACTTGCCATTTCTGGCACTTCAGAAATTAATTCCTCCTTATTTTCTGTGGAGCTCTGTAGATCTAATTTAGTTGTATCTGATTGTTGACATATTTGTATATCATTTACTTCGAGGCTTTTGTTATCTACGATTTCACCAACTATTTCATTTGTTAACATTTTGTCGTTATTCTCTTCTTGATCCTCAATTACTTGAACATTCTTTTCTACTGAACCTATATCAATTTCTTCAGGCTTTATGATTAACGTATCAGCTAATTTCTTATCTGCAGAAATGCTTTCTACACATTCAGGAATATCAACATTCGCAGATTGTACCGTACCTTGACCTTGAGTGTCTAATATGGATGATTCTTTATTCGTTTCGCTTGTATTTTCTGATACTGGACTCTCTTTTGGGCATTTATTATCAGTTGGGATTATTTCCGACTGATGCTCCACATTTTTTTCGTCTAAAACTTCTTTTGTTACATTGTCAGTAGTTTCTTTTGAAGACTCCAAGTTCTCTTTAAGTTCTAATAAAAGTACGTTTTCGGATTTATCTTCTAGTATAGGATGATCAATATCAAATTCAATATTTTCTTCATTGCGCTGTTCTTCTGATATATCTAAAGCAGCTACATTAATCACGTCATCCTTTGATTTAATTTTTGTAATTTCTTCTAACTGCTCTACATTTGTCGCAAAATCTTCGTGAATGCTTGCTTCGTTTGCCAAATTTCCTGGTATTGCAACTTCTTTATTTGTAGATAAATCGGAACTTTCTGCATCAAAAATGTCTACAGGCACCTCAACTTCAGTTTGCATGGAAATTAATTCATTTTCTCGTTCTTGGTCTTGTTTATTTGTAAGTTGATCCGAGTCAATAGTCATATTTACATCTGCGTGCTCTATTGTTTCAGGTATGGATTCACTTGGTGCAACAGGTGAATTTATTTGCAAGTCCAAATTTGGTTTTGGTATTTCATCTGAGGTTTCTAAATTTTCAGATAAATTTTCTATTGCATCACTAAGTATTACACCATCCATAGCATCAACATCTTTGCACTTGTGCTTATCATCGGATTGGCTATTTGAAGCAACTTTTTCAAGGTTACCGATATCTGATGATACATTAGACAAAGTTTCTTCCATAGGATTAACATCATCTTCTTTATATTTACTTTCCACAATATTCTCTTTTGGTTGTATTACAAGTTCACAGTCTTCTTTTATTTCTTCATGTGTTTGATAAATAGCAGTTTCTTCTTCTTCTTTCAAGTCATGTGATTGTGCTTGTTTTTCAATTTCCATAACCTCTGCATTATCACTGAGTTGTATCGTAGAAGCTGCCTCTGTGGGTTTCTCTACAGTTATAGTCTGCTCGGTATTACTGTCCACACATTTCAAATCGGAAATATTTTTTTCTTGATTACATGCATTATTACTGTTTTCCATATCTTTTTCTATATTATCCTCTTTCATCTCAATCGATATTTGTTGTTCCATAGGTTGTTCATAAAATTCTAATTGGGTAGCAGTTTTATCTGTAACGATATTTTCTGCAGTGGCAAATATTACAGTGCCCGCATCTTCAACAACTGTTTCTGAGGATTTATCATCTATTTGCGCTTGGTTTGAAGTGGATTGCATCTCAGAATTTTTTTCTGCCTTGAGTAACGTATCTGCTGAAATTTTTTCAATGTTTTCGCCAACAACCATTACATTTTCATGATCATTTAAATTACTTTCTATCATTTGGGGCTCCTCCTTTTCCTCAATATTTTCTAAATTGTCCAAAGCAGTCGTTGTCTCATGATCATCCATATTTTCTACATTCACTGATGTTACTGCTTTGTCCTCATTGGAAGCGTCTTTTGTATCTACAGCTATTGTTTCTTGGAAGACATCTACTTCACATTGTTGTAAGGCTTCACTTGTGGTCTTAACTACTACTAAAACATTTTCATCCGCTTCATTTGTTACTAAAGTCTGGGTAGAATTTGGTTTATCTTCATTTATTTTTTGATTCACAATATGCAAATCTAAATTACTATTTTCATTTTCCTCAACAAATGTGCTTTCTTTATTTAGATCTTTATCTGAAGATTTTTCTTCATCGCCTTCCTTCTTCGATGAATCACCTATACAATCTGCAGTATTTAAATCATTTTGATTGATATGAAGTGATTTGTCTTCACGACTAACTTCAATTTCTATATTTTGAACTTCGTTACTTGAGTACGCATGTTGAAAAACATCTTCGGATATTTTTTCATCCGGCGTATCTGTAGACATGTTTATAGGTATTAACTCGCCATCATTATTTGATATATCTACAGAACTATATTCTACAGGCGACTCAGTCTTCTCATTTGTCTCTAAAATATCAGAGTTATTACAAAAAAGTACGTCTTTATCTGCCAAAACTTCTTTTTCGTCATGCGATTTATCTAAATTAATTTCGACTTGCGAAATCACCTCGCCTGAAATGTCAACCTCTGCATGCTCCCCAAATAAATTTCCAGAAATGTTGGTAGTTGATGTTGAAATTTCTTTTAATCTTTCGCTAGTATTTGTTACTACAATTGAATTAGAACAGATTACACCGTAGCTGTGCGTGGTTTCACCTAAAAGATTCTCTAGATCGTTAGCAATATCTTCAACATCTTCAGATATTTTTTCAGTAGCCATAGATGCTATACTTAATTCAGATGTAAAAAAGTCTGAATCGGTGCCTAAATCATTCGTTGACCCGCTAGTCTCGACACCAGCAATAAAATTAAGGTCAGATGTAAGTATATTGAGATTCATTTCATTTTCGTGTATTAATGAATCTGATGTACTGCTAATAGGGTCATCATGTATTGTTTTGACAATTGATGTTTGCATATTTGCATCCGAAGAAGAACTAGGAGTAGAATCGCCGACAGAAATTGAATCACTATGATTTATTTTTTTTTCGTGGCCATTATTGGTCAATACACTTTCTGCGGTAGAGGTTAGATCATCCGATACTCTGCTTGATTCGTTCGCTTCCATTTTGATAATCACGTAATAACACTAACGCACAAAATTATTTAAGCACAGAAGATAAAACACTACATTTAGTTCGTTAAAAGTTCACAAAAGTTGCGAATTTTTTGTTTATCATTTTTTTCTTTTACAACAAACGCTAACATGAGACGCACAAGAACTACCAACACGACGAACATCTACGAGACTAAACATTTTTGGCAGAAGGAATCTTAACCATACTCACGTATACATTCTATCTAAAAAGATTAAATGAAAAGTACCTCTATGATTTTTATTTATTTTCAGTATTAAACCTGTTTCAGAAACGATTGAACGTGTTAACTAGCTTAAAATTTCATTTTAACTTATTTAGTCCTAAAATTTTTATGGTAATTAATAAACGTTTTTTCCTTGACCTATGTAACAAAATTACTACAATTTGCTGCAATTGGCTACAATTGTCTAATATCTAAATGTCACATTTTGACAAGTAGTGATCAGCATTTGTTTACCTCAATTGTTCTTTTGTTTTGTACCTGCAATATATGAAATGACTATTTAATTTTTATTATTCATAATAATCGAAAAATGCATGAAGCATTTAATATTTCTAATATATTACAATTGACTGTTCAAATCGAATGCATCGCCGCTCACGGTAAATTGATTTTCTATCTAAGCCTTTATTATGAATGTAATAAACTCACAATAATTTTATTTTTAAGATGAAACGTTATTTTTGGGAACGAGGCAAGGGCATCTGTACATGTATTATATTGTTCGAAAGATGATAAACCGGATGTTAGTCTAATGAGATTAAATAAGTCATTTAGTAAGAAAGCAATTCAACAATTAGGAATCGTGCCAGATCATCAACTTCTTATAAGTTTATCAGGTGTAGCTTCTACCTTTCCTTCAATACTAGAATATGTCATTATTGTAATGTTGCAGATAATTTCATTCAAGTTCATGATATAAATGGTATAAATTTTCCAGTTGTACAACAAATTGAAAATTCCAAAGGTGCCTCATTATTTGCACTAAATATACAGGTAAAAAAATAAGTATTTTTATAGGATATGATATTTTATAGGTCTTCAAACAGTAAGTGATTGTTTTTTTTTAATTTTACACCACAAACTGAGTAACATATACAACATAAATAAATCTATTATACAGCTAATATAAGCGTCACACTGAAATTTCATATTTCTAACAGTAATATTTAAGCTGCATTTAGATTGTAACTAATTTTCAATCTTTTTAGCACCATAAAACAATGTCTGGCGAAAACGTGGCTGTTGTTAGAATGTGTGTTGCTGTTAAACGGAGATTGTACCTATACTATTGGAAGAAACCTGAATTTGTACTGTTTGCAAATTCTGATGTCACGCTAAAAGATATACCAAAGACTTTAGTATGGGGCGAACAGACTGTATGTGTTGGCTATAAGGGAGAATATTGTTTACACAAGGTAACATACAGAGGAATACATTTACAGTGTAATTCCTTAAAATCAATTGCTCTAAATAGTCTAAATTCTTAAATAAAATATATATACAGGGTGTAAGAATAGTGCGATATTCTTCCATATCTCCATTTTTATGCAAAATACAGCAAATATTTAAATACAAAAGTTGTTTAGTTTTATGAAATTTATAACGTAAAATTATTCTACGATATACAGGGTGTTTATTTTGCCCGTAACCATCAGTATCGTACATTTTTAAATGGAACACCCTATATTTATATGATCACATTTTTGAATTGCCTGAGGAATTTTAAAGCAACTTTATACAGGATCATATTCAATTAGTTTCATTAGTTTACAAGATATTGACATTTGTTGGAAAATTTTGACATTTTGCTCTCTTCAGAAAAATGCCATTCTTTCGGTAACGGAAAAATGTAACATTATGAAACTTAACATAACGTTAGAAGCATCTCCTATGATGACAAATAGATGTAGACTTAAATACATTATATAGAGTGTTCTAGAAATCAGTATCTTTTTGAAACAATTGAAATGCGAAAATCTTTATTTTTCAAACTGAAACACTATATTTTTATGGGTTAGTTGAAAGCGAAATTTAATTATCTATTAGTTTGAATAAAGCATGTATGTTGTTAAAATTAATGGTTTTAGAGATATTTCAAAATATTTCTCATTTCGGTGTGTTGTTATGTAGGTATGCCCTTTAAAAGAAAGTTTCTTTCTCGTGTTGTTGGGGCTGTTCGGTAAACTTGCTCTTTTATGTATCCCCAAAGAAAAAAATCACATTTGGTCAGATTGGGTGACCTTATTGGCCTTGCACTGGCTCTCCTCTGCCAATCCATTTATCACGAAGTGCATTATTTAGATGATTTCAGACATTCCTAGAGAAATGGCACGGTGCCCCATCTTGCTGCAACCACAAATTCCTTATCATATTAAGAGGAAGGGTGCCTAGAAGATCTTCTAATTCATTCTTTAGGAACGCTAGATAATTTTCCCCACTGACTGTAGCATTAAAGAAATATGGACCAAGTAAGCGGTTGCCTACTATTCCTTTCCATACATTCAAAGACCCACGTTCTTGGTAATCCACGTTTATAAAAATTTTCGCGGTGATAATATAATAAATTGTGTCTATTAACGTAACCACTATTATGGAAAAAAGTTGAGACGATTTTCAAAATCATTCCCAGACAATTCCTGTAAATAATATATATGGTAGCCATGAAATTTGTGTTGACGTAAAATCCGTGAAGGCGACATATGGCTTATTCCTAATTGTGATCCAATTTTTCTAGTACTAGTATGGGGATCCTCGACTGACATAGCAAGTACTGCAAATTGATTATTTTCATTTGGTGCGATGGTTTGGCACGTTTATATTCTACATGTCCAGTTGCTTCAAATCGATCCCGAAGTCTTTCAAAGACTAAAGGTTCTGGATGTCACTTTATATCAATTACGTTAACGTACCTTCATATTTTAGATATAAGTACAATTTTAAAACGTACGTAGATTTACAAAAGTGTCAGCACAGCAGACAAATGGTAAAGAAAGTTCAAATTTAAAATTTTTATTTAATGTTTGGCCTCCAAACTTTCTTTTAAAGAACACGCCAACATACAGAAATGAGAAATAATTGAAAAATCTTTAAAACCATTACTTAACTACATACGTGCTTTATTCAAACTAATAAATAATTAAATTTCGCTTTCAACTAACCCGTAAAAATGTAGTGTTTCAATTTGAAAAAATGAACATTTTCGCATTTCAATTGTTTCAAAAAGACACTGATTTCTAGAACACTCTGTATAACGTATTTAAGTCTACATCTGTTTACTATCATCATAGGACATGCTCCTAACGTTATGTTAAGAATCATAATGTTAAATTTTTTCGTTACCGAAATAATGGCATTTGTCTGAAGAGGGCAAAATTTCAAACTTTTCAAATAAATGTCAATACCTTGTAAACTAGTGAAAATAATTGAATATGACCCTGTATAAAGTTCCCTTAAACTTCCCTAGGCAATTCAAAAATGTGATCATATACAGGATGTTCTATTTAAAAATGTAAAGATGCTGATGGTTACGGGCAAAATAAATACCCTGTATATCGTAGAATAATTTTACGTTATAAATTTCGTAAAACTAAACAACTTTTGTATTTAAATATTTGATGTGTGATTTCTAATAAGACCAACTTTGCTAAATTTTGTTCACGGGAAGCAGAATACACTTTAGTTAGTCATAATATTTTTTTCCCAAAGCTGTACTGTAAACCGTTCCTGAGATATGGCCTTAGTTGGTACATATCTTTATTGAAAAGTAACTAATGCGGCGCTTATTGGAATAGCGGCGCCAATAGAATAAATACACCTAAATTCTATATTAAAAAAAAGCTTTTAAAGCAGCTCTGTGTGGATCAATAATTACTATAATTTGAAAATATTCTTTAGTAGCATTTCAAAGAAATGCGGTACATTCAAGTTATGTTTTTTTCTTGTGGAACACCCTATATTTAATTGCGATTTTAAATTCTATTTAAAAAGTAAGTCCTAAGAAGGGATGCCCTCAAATATGCGACACTTAACGTGTTTCAGTTTTTGTTTTACTGAATCTCGTTTATCGTTCGGTTAATAACGAAACAAATTTTATATATGTTTAAATATTAAAGTTGTAGAATTAATAGAGAGTGGATAGAGGACTCCAATACAACTTCACTTGCTAATATAATTTATGCTTGATTGATTTGTCGACTGATTAATACTATTATCAAATTAAAAACTATAGTTGACACACACAACCAATACGTCAAGTTGACGTTTATTAAAACTGTTAAAAGTTAATAGCAAAATGTCGAAACTATCGAAAGACATTGATAACAAAAACTTATTTGAAATGTTACATAATGCTGTTCGAGCTGATCAACTTTATTGGATACGAAATGATGCTAAAATACAAGCGTCATATACATCAAAAAATTACGATGAATTTAGAGAAACTGTTGCTGCAGCTCATTTGCGACCGCTAGGTCATGATGATAAATTGAAAAAAAAAGTTATTTGGAATTCGATTACTCAAGATGAGAATAATGAATAAATCAACAGTACAAAATTCAGTGGGTGTAGAGATTACTGTGATGCCGAGATTAATCTATTTCCGCGTATTTTGTAATAATTGAACATGTATTATCGCCCATTGTTTTGAAAAATATACAATAAATTTATATTTCAACTATACAAGGTAGAACTTTAATAGTATCATTAGTCAGCTTGGAAATATAGAAAATATGCGATACTATAAATATTCATTTCAAAATAAATATAGACTTGATTGCAAAAAAAAAGTGGGACATCTCTTCTAACTCATTACTTTATATTCGCATTCGCTTTCATATGTCTTATGAAAATTCAACGTATTTATTCAGCAAAGCAAGTTACACTGAAACAAATAGGTAATATACCATTACGAGAAATGAAAAAAAAAAGATGAGATCAATTAATTACAAATGATACGTTCTGAAATTAAATTGATAAATCTGAAATACATTTGACGAATCCTGAAATAGAGTTGACCCTTTCTGAAATACAACTAGAAAAGGTGTTGTAATAGATAATGGCGCCGTTCCTATTTATAAGTTACTGTAATCTCGTTTGAAATGAATAATACATATTTTCTTTTAGAGGTGAAACGATAAATTATTCCATACATTTTTTACTAATGCACATAGTTCTTGAGAATTTCTTGGTCGTACATCTAATTTTTAGATACTTTTAACCATTAATTTCCATCTGTTGGTCATATAATGAAGATGTGAACTATCTGATGGCTAAGGCAAAATAACATTTTCGGGGTAGGCACTAACGTACAACTTTTATTTTCATGGCGCATGATGAAGGATGCATCATACGTTACAGAAATATTTTCAATCAATCGCAACATGTTCGTTAAATATGTTAACGAAATTCACGTACCGTCACGGGCTTTAATGATGCGCGGTCGCTAGCGGTAAAGCCTATGCTCCTTTCACTAGATCGGTTTATCGTTAAAGAATATAGTGACAGGAGCACAGGCGGTACTGCTAGCGACCGGATATTATTTAAAGTCCATACTGGTACATGTAAACTTGGATTTGAGATTCATTACAATGCATTTTTGATGTCTCCATCTACTTGATGGTATTCCTCCTCGTAGTATATGCGAAATTACAGAATTTTCACTCACTTTCTTGTTGAATAGATCGAACGATGTGGCTCTCTAAATGGGTAGCTAGAAGTCCATATGTGTTCTCCTTGGACTTTTTTTATTGGGGTTATTAAGCTACTAAAATGTTTGATATGTAATATTAGAGTTAGCCTTCAAGATTTAGAAAAACTGAAAACTAGAATACTAAGATTGGAGTCTAAAGTTTTGAAATTTGCAAAATCTTGTTCACAAGACCACTAATTATAAGTGAACCAAAAACCAATCTGAAATCTACTTGTTAATAGCCCTTAATATAAATTTTTCCAAAATGTTGATATATTTTCGGGAACTAAAACGCCTGTTTGTCTCCCAACAAATTCCAAGATCTTTATGATTATCGAAATTAAAAAATATTTTTCGTGGGGTGGTCTACATAAATACATGAGCATGTTCATGATTATATGGCTGCATATTGCACTACTGTGTACTTTACAATTATTTACACTTAATATGATTTATTGTAGGTGTTACAGTCAAAGGACGACGGTCAACAGGATCTTTTCACAACAGGCAGTAGATCCAGCGAACCATGTTTAACAAAAATAACGGATACTTCCTTCGCTTTGGGAAGAGAAAATCAAACCGTTGTGGTGAACGATAAAGGTTCCGCTGAAAAGTCAAAGGTTTTGAAATGGTCGGATACTCCTACAGGCTTGGTGTGGGACAATCCTTACCTGTTAGGTATACTTTCGGATTCGATAGAAATACAACATTTGGATCCAGGCGGATTAATACAAACACTACCTAATTTGCCTAAAGTCAGATTTATTGTTAGAGCACGACAAGGTTTGCTAATTGCAGCGTCTGTTAGCAGCGTTTGGTATATAAATGCCATAGAAGTTGCAACACAGAGAAAAGTCTTATTAGATAGTAAACAATTTGAATTGGCAATACAGCTAACCGTAAGTTATCTAGCATTTTATAATTCATTTAAATTGCATGCACGATTTCGCTAAAGTATGGAATCCACCGAAATGGAGAATTCATACTAAAACTCCTTTTATTTCATTTAATTTGAATTTGTTACAATCCGTATTACGATGTGATTTAATACATACAGTGTTTTCCGATTATAAGAAACCCATAAACAAATAAACTTTGTCGCATTGAGATTATGCTTGTCTTACGTGGTTATTTTATTTTTGAAATCAGAGTTTTAATAAAAGAGCCATTACGTGATGCATTTTTCGTATGGCACGTAAGCGTATACTATAACTAAATTACATCGCGCTATTTTATCTGTTTAATCAGCAGTAAAGCTCCAATAGTAACAAGTTACCAGTAGATATTATATTTCTTATTCAAAAGATCTCGATTTTAGCACACTTCGAATGAAACTGAAGACGAAAAGAAGGAAATTATCCACCATATACATACACTTTTAGCGTATGACCTGTTTAAAAAGAAGGACTTTTTCGCTAGCATGAAGGAGTTTCTTATACTGAAAACCGATCCTTACGATGTTATCAGATTATTTCCTGATCTCCTACCACAATCAACCCCAGCTACAAATCAAGAATCGCATGAAAATCTTACCGATACCGAGAAAGAGAATGGAATACAAGCATTGATTGACTATTTAACAGAAATTAGAAGAAATACACAAACAGATGTACAGGTATTCATGTTGATAAGTTCATTTTTCAGTTGTAATCTTTGGATTATAACCTTTTCCTCGTCTATTAAAAAGATGAATGCAATCCTATCCTTTAATATACATTTTAAATCGTTAACATAATCGCTTTTGTTAGTGAATGTGATGGACTAACTTGAAGTTATTTTCTTAGGGATCAGTAAATGCTAGCGGTAACCTCAATGAAAGATCCGCTTGTACTAAGTCGACACAACAATTACTGCAGATTATAGACACCACACTTCTCAAGTGCTATCTCCAGACGAATGATGCCTTGATAGCACCTCTTTTGAGATTAAACTATTGTCATCTAGGTGAAACTGAGAGAATCCTGAAGAAACACGAAAAACATAACGAACTCATAATCTTGTACCAAGTGAAAGGACATCCCAGGAAGGCTTTAGAACTTTTACAAAGCGAGGGTACTATCGACCGAAATGTGAGCTATTTACAGAAGTTAGGTTCCGATCATATTGGATTAATTTTGGAATTTGCCGATTGGGTTCTGAAAAAGGCACCTGAAGAAGGATTGAAGGTAAATTAATTTTCAAATTTTAACGCTGTTTAAAATAATATAATCTAATGCTTTAGTTGTGTACTAATTTGTGACACAATTAAAAACTGTCAAGAGTTTATTATTTAATTTATAAGTAATATGCTTTAAATATAAATTTTATTCAACAAATGTTTTCCTCTCTCTATCTCTTAGTTAATACTTACAAGGACACTAAAATTACTATTTCAACCACAAAACTTATTTCAACCACAAAACTCACGCGTTTCAACATCGAAGCTGTCATTGTTAAGGTGATAATAAAACTAAAATTAAACCTTCGTCATACCTATTAATATTTTGAACAAGACAAATAATTAACAGTATGGAATTTAATGAATCTTGTGCTTAAACACAATAATAGTGATCCGCAAAAACGTTACGAAAAGTACCTACTCTTAAAGTATTATTATTTTTAACAGTTAACTGATCTAAAAGTAGCAGTTATGTAATCTATAAAGCAAAACCTCAATAATGTATTCTTGTAATATACAGTGAGGTTCTAAATTTTATTTTGAGACATCTACAAGGTAGTGTTTCTGGCTGCTCGTATAGCGCTAAAAAGTCAAATATTCCATATCATTATATTTGCGCGGTTCTCTCCTCTTAAAGAAAATTTATAGCCTTTTAAAAGCTTCTAAGTCGAGTTTTTGTTATCTTGTAATATTAATAATTAGTAATAATGAGAGATGATGAATCAACCAGTCACAATAGTTTTTAATATATTGCAGGTTTAATATTATCACATTAACAAGAGCAGCATCAGTTTTGAAATGCGTCAGCTTTGTGCTAGGTCTTTGGTATTTTGTGGGTAAAATAGTAATTTTAGTATTCATAGAAGCGGTAATAATAATAAAAAATAATAATAAATAATTGCACCTGACTGCATTCACTATTTATCATTCCATAAATCGAGATAATGCACAAATTCAATCAAATGACGCAAACATAAATTATCCATAAACGTGGGCGTCAATATACAGTGGCAGAATAAAATTATCTTTCAAAGTCAATGGTGGTTTACAATACATTTTCCTTAATTCTTATATTAGTTGATAATTCGTTTGACAATTGTTTTGTTTAATTGTAGATATTTACAGAAGAATTACCTGAAGTAGAACAATTACCAAGACCCAGAGTATTAGACTATTTGATACGGTCTCACCCATCACTGGTTATTCCCTACGCAGAACATGTTGTGCATACATGGAACGACACTAATCCACTTTTCCATAATACTTTAGTACATTTTTATAAAGAAAAAGCTCTATCGGGAGATACATCGGCTGTTCACGCACACAAAAAGCTCTTCGATTTTCTGCAAAAGTCGCCGCATTATACTCCAGATACGGTTTTAATGAGTTTTCCAACAAATAATCTCTTAGAAGAAAGAGCGATTATCTTAGGGAAATTAGGCAGGCATGAACAAGCTTTAATTATTTATATGAGAGTACTGGGTGATGTTGCAAAAGCGATAGAATACTGTGAATCCGTGTACGATCCTATGCAACCAACCAGCAAAGATGTAAATATAACATTCTTTCATACTACTTTAGGTACTACTATAACTACTTTATGTAGGATATATATAAACTTAGGTTAAAGCTCCATGTAACAAAATTTCAAAAATTTTGAGATGAAAACAGAAGTCTATTTACTGAAGGACATATTTGATCCAATTTACTCAATAAATCTCGTAACGTAGGTTTACACGACTCAATTCCTGAGATATCGAAGACTGAAGTTCAAGTTCTACCATCTAACAATATCTTCTCTTTATTTTAGGTATATATGTATTTGCTGCAAGTAATTCTTGATCCAAATAAGGCAACACTATTATTACCAGACGTCAATTTTTCACCAAAAACATCGGAACCAGATGTGGAAATGGCGTTGGAATTTTTGGAAAAATATGCTCCGCGAATAAATCCTTTTAAAGCCTTAACTGTACTACCATCAAATATACCAGTATCTCGCATCAATAAATTTCTGCAAATATCTTTACATGAAAAAGTAAAAGAAAGAAGAAGAGTGCAACTGTTAAAAGGATTACTATATGCTGAAAATTTGCAATGTCAAGAAATCCGATTGCAGCTATTGAATAAAAATTTTGTAATTAGTGATTTAAATTTATGCCCAGTATGCAAGAAAAGATTTGGAAATCAAAGGTAAGTCAAATGTTTCTCTGAGATTTCTCTATACAAAACACTGAAACTATTTGTTTATTTTTTTGTCCCTTTAATTTCTCTAAGCAACCATTCACACTTTTGGTATCTAGTTATCTGACGCTATTTTTTAATTTTGGTTTAAATGTTATAATTTTTTAATTGAAACACTAACAATACGTGGCTCTACTCCTAATTTATTTAGAGAGTAAAAATTTACCTATAAAACCTTCACAAGGAATTCATACTAGTTTATTGTATTTAAAAAAATAATGTTCCCTTTTCACTTTTTTTCAGTGCATTGGTCCGATATCCAAATGGAGATGTAGTTCATTATTCATGCCAAGACAAGAAACTATAGGAAATATATATTATATAAGAATGAACATTTTATATATCAAATAAATTAAATTATAAAATATGCTTAAACCATGCAGTTTTGAAAAAACAAAAAATGTCTGTAATAGGTGCTTATGGTATACTGTTGCAATCGTCCTGCGAGCTAGTGGAATGAAAATAGACCAAGCATTAGAAGCAGACCGCGTGATTTCAACCTACCAGGTCTCGTCAGTGCCCTCATCGCAGTTTGCTATTCAACCTGTATCGTACAACAGTTACTATAATGAACTAATTCCAATCTAATTTCCTCTAGTGGACCAGGGCCGGGCGTCAAACAACTCAGGCCAGTACAGCAGCTACCGATCTAGCTTGGATAATTCGTAGATTGTTAGTGGTGATTCCATGTACGGCATACCTCGACGTAACATATTGAAAACGTTGAGAAATACAATACAAAAAATGCTTATTTTTATTTTATTTTGATGCCTGTAATAGACCCATTACACGCATTTTTTGTTTTTTTTATATTGCGGCAGTTCTCGACGTTTTCAACGTGCAGTGTTAATAAATCGTAAGAATTGTGGAACTACTACGCATGTAAATTAATACAGAGCCTTAACTTATTCCGAAAAATAAATTAGTCAGTTCGTTGCGAAATTATCAAAAATTTAATGTGATTAACAATAAACTATACACAGGGTCTTTCACGAAACCCGTTTAGTTAATAAAAGTTTACAGAATCTACTGGTTTAGTGCAATTATTGAAATTTTGACAGTTGCATTTGTGGTATAGATTCTACTGTTTTAAAATACAAATTTCAACAAAAATCTGACTTCCGGTTATACCGGACGTAAATAGCAACTTTGTTATTTTAAAAATAGAATGGTATAATTCTTTTTTCAATGCAATAATGAACCAATAATCTCTAATAACTGAAAAAAAAACTAATATGAGACAAGTGATTTAATACGAATCGATGTAGAAGTTTTGGAATCTTGCTGAATTAAGTGCTACAATAAAAAGTACTATGTGCCATTTTATAAAAAAAGAATTTTTATTTTTGAAGATATCTGTATTCTCTTAACTCAAAAACTAATTTTTGCACAGCCTGTATAAACTTTATTGAAAGTTACGACAGTTCTCAATATCTATGACCCTTTACTTTCGTTTGCAGAAGTTTGGTACCTTACGCTTGAAAAGGCTTTACAACATTCATTTTTCTTTAAGATGGTGCAATAGCAAAATATTAAGCAAAATTGTAAATATCTTTGAAACAGTTGAATTTAGGGATAGGAATAGGGAAGGGATAGGAATAATACAAAATATTTGCAAATAATGCCTAGAATCGATCGCACTGAAAAAAATTATACCATTCTATTTAAAATAACAAAGTTGCTATTTACTTCCGATATAACCGGAAGTCAGATTTCGTTAAAAATATTTAAAAATTGTAGAACCTTTACCACAAATGCAACTGTCAAAATTTCAGAATTGTTACTAAGAGTATATTCCGTAAACTTTCTAACTAACGGGTTTCGTGAAAGAGATTTGCAACCACCCACCACGGCTAGAAAGAGCCGTCTCCCGTAGATGAAGGAGCTTAACCAACGAGATTGGCAATTACCCGCACATTCATAGAAGATTCTTGTTCATCAATACAAAAATTACTGATCTTCGGTGAAAGTTTATTATAACCATGTACAAAAAGTTAATCGTGCTACGAACTTGCTCTCATTCAATTTTTGTGTTCTTTGCAGACATTATGGATAGACTTGAATGCCATTCGATATTCGATTACCAATCTGTTATACGAGCTCACAGTCCTTGAAATCACAGTTCTATCATAATAGTTATCCTCAACACGATTCCACATAAATATCCTTATACTGCGCGGACTAGTGGTTTAAAAACTTACTTTCCTTAACCTATTTCATAACCTTTCAAGGTAAACGTCGCTGTAAGAAAAACTTACCTATTCGTACCTATTCGTTAAAAGATATGTTTGAAATTTTAGTCAAATATGCAGGATGATAAGGAGTACATTTTAAAATTATTTACAATTATACAGGATAATTGAGAAAAGTACAGTATATCAAAGTAAGGTTGTTTTTAGAGGAACCCTGTAGTATATACCATTTTCGGATTCTACGTCGTAAATTAGGATAACTTTGTTGATAGTTCCTGTACCTTTCTACTGCCAATTTCGATAAAAATTTGATGTTTATGAAAATGTAGGCTTTCTCGAAAAAATTAAAAATACGAAAACTATATGGCTTGGGAAGATTTACATTTGTAACAAGTTATTGTGACGAAGCGTGCTTTCAATAAACCGGTAGAATATCTTGAGACTTACCCTGTATACATGTGGTTGGCTCGGTTTAAAAGAAATAGATACTCGTTCTCGTACGAATCGATTTTAAATTGATGTGCGTTTCGGGTGTAGATATGCGTCCTAATTGCATAATATCAACTTAAAATCGTTCATCTGCATGCTTAAACGTGAGAAATTGTACGAGATACATGTCGGATATCACTTCAAATATTATTTCGATGGTTGTAGATTATTAAATCTACCATCAAAATCTTTATTTAATCAACAATATTTAGGAAAAAACTAAGTACCAGGTATTGATCAAATAAATAAGATCTACTGATAAAAGTCACAGAATACATTGAGATGAAAATAGCAAAATAATTACAAAATCAAATAAAAACCTCGGGTAACTCTATAATTCTTAATGGAACAATTACAAAACATACATCTATTTCTTTGACTTATTTTTAGTTGCAGAAAACAATTGTTATTGTTTCTTGCTCGGTTTTTCTATACCCTCTATATATATTTTTTTTCAACACGTTTCCAAGAATACTTACATCGTACAATTAATATTTATATCTGTGAGTGTTTGGTTAAAACTTCAACCAACCGCTCTGTCTTATTCTGCTACATTTTTTTTTAACAAAAAAAAATTAATTTGAAAACGTAAATTATACACGAAATAATTTTTGTCAAAAATATATTGGATAAAAAATCTTTCATACAAATAAATACAAATACAACATACTCTAGAAAAAAGTATATCTACAATATTCGGATAAGAATTAGTAAAACAATAGTTGATATAAAAGACATATTCAGAATACTTATATTTTTTAAATGTACATTTTCATGCACCTATCACATAACCAACGACAAATTATCAGATAATTATCAATTGGCGGATTTTAACGATTTAAATTTACGTACAAATTAACTAAAGGCCTTCGTAATGGGAAATGCCTTCCATTCATTCTATAATACTTATACACGTTACACGAAAATATGTTTTCCAAATTCATACAACACATATTTGGGAAACCTATATATACATAGAATGAATGACGTGTATTAAATGCAGATATTATATGTATATATATATACGAATTTGGACAAGCTAAATCAACTAATACAGAATTTAAATATTTCTAATTATAGAGCGAAACATTTTTCCAACTATGCTCTCGTTTGTTAAACTACATCTTTCCTGTACTTCTATTTGTTCGCTCTATTAAAGATATTATTCGTACAATTTCAGGATGATAGTATGTTTTAAAGCGATTTCGAGCAACATAAATTTGCTTTTGCAACACATTTTAAACTGCAATTAATTTATGGTATAATTATATGTCGCAATGACCGCTTTCATATCTCACATATTGTAGCAATTTATTTTTTTTGAGGTTGCGTTATAAGCACAGTTTGCTCAAATTACGGCATTACGTTGGATGGACTTGGTATAGGCCGGCGTGCAGTGCGACAATATTTTTGTAACAAAAAATTTTACAAAGTGTCGTTTCTATTATAGTTATTTATTTTTGTTTTTCTGTATTCTAGTATTCCATCCCATTTGTACGAGTTTACGCTTGAACGGATAGACTTTTCTATTTGTTAAATACAACAGCCATTCTCTGTTTTGCTTCGTTAAGGTTTATTGGTTTTCAATTATTCAATATTTTCAACAGTCTTTTGCAGGGTATTCGGACAATTTTATGTGTTACGCTTTTAGATAATCACCGGAATAATAATTTAAGTTTAAAGTAGTAGTAGTAGTATAAAGTAATATCATGTCTTACTGTTTAAATTTCTTGTGTTAACAACAGACAAAACGGATCGCCTACGCCTAGTCTATACGTGTATATCCACTAGCGACAAACATTGAACGAGACGGAACGTGGAAATATTTTCGAGTATGGTAGAAGTATCTTTCGCTATATAATCTGTTTGATCATTTTTTTACTCCGGTAATGTAGCAGTGCGGCGTTTCGTAAAAACAAAAACGGTAATATGTCCTGTATGCTTATCTGGGAGTACATGTATGTAACTTAATTCACTGCTGTACACATTTGCATGAAGGATGGTCTCTCAATTTAAGCAACTCTAAAAGTTAGTTTCCGTTCATACTATTTGAATTATTTTTACAAGTTTGCTTGTAATTTATTAATTCTAAAACAATGTCTTTTGTGTCACTCTTGATCTTTATTTACAATTAGATGTAAAAATTAAAACGGAGGCTACATATAACACGATCTAATTGTTTCAAACCATTTGTTTGCTGACACAACTAAAGGAAGAAATTTCTAATTAAACTAATATTATATTTATTGATGACAGTAGTAGACATCTGTGTGTTAGATAACAATATTTATTGTGTTATTGTAACACAAGCGTACAATATCTAGGTATCATATTCTTATTCTTTATATTATTATTTATATTTTCATTGAAATCTAAATATTTCAACAAAATACACATTTTAGATACGGAAATATATATCTTCAGATACATAAGTATATAAACACACTAGATACGTTTTTCAATTACATAGAACTGTGTAGCTTACGTCGAAGCTTATTTGTATAGGTAGTTCCGTAACTCGACTAATGAATTTATTGATGAAAATTACCAAGATGCCGTTGAGCTAAATTATTAATACCGGATACATGATAAAATTATAAATAATATTCTACTTCTTAATACAAAAAATTATTCACTGGGGGTTTTCCGACATTCAATGTTGAGTTCCTATTGTCTCACTTTTTGTATAAATGTAAATTGAAACATCACTGGTACAATAATATTAAATAAAGTATCAATAGTGCAAGCTGAATAGAAAGGCTATAATCAAACTGTTTCGAGATTAAATGTTAAATCAGGTTTGAAGGTGCTAGATTGTATCCAGAAATTAAAAAACAAATGTTGCAAAAATGTGATACTTCTTCATTTTTCACGCGTACAGATAAAGCATACCCAGTCCGAAACAAAGTCCGTCAAGCAAATTGAAGTTATTAGAATTTTTATTATAATTTATTATATATGACAGGCACGCGAGAGAAAATAGTTGTAGAACAGTTTTAAAAAAAGTGAACAGAAGATCGCAACATATCACTACAATAGCAAGTCTAAGAATGACCTCCGACTATCGCGATATAGATATCACATATAGTTAAGCGAGAACTACTATGTACTAATATGAAAATTCTATTACAACCAAAACTACGCAAAGTAATATACATCTTCAATACAAATTTTACAAATTCTAAAACAGGTCTACTTTTTTATGTGTAGATGCTAGTTGCTGTGGCGTCTTAAGCTGTATCGCTTGTACGACTACTAAAACTGCAACTCTTGCGCTGTATAGTTTGTGTGTGTGTCTAATTGTGTTAAAATGGTTTCATGACAGCATTATTTCGTCGCACTGTTAATTATTTTGTTCCCGACAGCGACATCGAAATCGAATTCGATATAGATATCACATATAGTTAAGCGAGAACTACTATGTACTAATATGAAAATTCTATTACAACCAAAACTACGCAAAGTAATATACATCTTCAATACAAATTTTACAAATTCTAAAACAACAGGTCTACTTTTTTTATGTGTAGATGCTAGTTGCTGTGGCGTCTTAAGCTGTATCGCTTTTTGACGACTACTATCGCTGCAACTCTTGCGCTGTATAGTTTTTGTGTGTCTAATTGTGTTAAAATGGTTTCACGACAGCATTATTTCGTCGCACTGTTAATTATTTTGTTCCCGACAGAGACATCGAAATCGAATTCTCCGAGAAAATTGAAATTGAATTGAACCCCCACTCCTAAAGCTCCACCACAATGTTAGGCAGCCGCCTAACCACTGCGGCTATCGACCTGTTTTATATTATATTGATTCATAAGATTTTATAAACTCAACTATAATTTATTAATTAGCTTTGGCTATTAAACGATACGAGAAACATGCCTTATGAACACAATTTTTTACTAATCCGCGCATTATGCAGTGAGGAATAGAGTGTGACATAAATATATGTTAATTAAACGCACATAAATAACTGTCCCTAGATTAAACATAACCAACTTTGTACAGTATGCAATTAATTTTATGTTACGGTTTTCAATCTCAATCACTATGATATATTTTACTTAGAAAATATAAAGCGGTTTTGAAATGGTATTACTTCACCGGGAAAGATTAAATTAGTTACCTACTGATCAGTCGAATATAAGCGCGACAAGAGAAAAAACTGGCAACACTGATCATAAGCATGTCTTGTTTGAGTAAGAGCCAAATTTGTCAAATCTTCCATGTGATTTCTATGAAACGTTTTAAAAGGCTTAACAATTTGCAATGCAAGTGAATATTGTTTGCTCAAGGCTGATGTAACTGTTAACGTTTTATGTTGTCAACCAGAATAACTATGTGTAGTAAAATGTTAATGAAAATTCCATAATATTTAGTAGGTACTCCTCAAATTGATCCTTGTTGACATAAGACCCAAAACTTAAAAGTCCGTCGAGATCCCGAGGCAAAGATAATGTAATAGCATTTAAAAATTAATGTGTTTCGTATTTACGACACGGAATATTGCACATTCTATTTTTATATTTACAAATTATTTGATAGAATTATGTATGGTTTTAAAAAATTCCATAAAAGAACGATAATCCACTGCAAACGTTATCTATCACGTAATCGATAAATGACGAATTTCAAACGAATAATTAGACCTTAATTTGTCTTTGCCAAACAGATTGTTAACGGATATGTTACACAAAATTTGCACTTTCATATTTGCCATAACTAAACCGAATTGATTATCATAATGATGTCATTGCAACGAAAACATTAAAACTCAATTTTTGAAGAAGCTCTCGGTATAAACGTATCAAATTAAACATATTACCCGAATTGAGTAGGATTTCAAAATGTCTGTAATGGAATGGGATATTATAAACATTCTAACAAATGGTTGACGTATAATACTTACGAATACCTTACAGATCAGTTAGATTAGAAATTTCTCCAACATAGAAATACGAAACAAACAGTATCTAACTAGACACCTAAACAAAGTTTACAAAGAGATGAAATCTAACATTAAAACTATACATATATGTAAGCTATGCTGAAATTGGATATCTAATGAGGATATATACATATTGTTTAAGCCAATTAAAAATTGAAATACAAACAGTTAAATTTATATTGTTTATATGAAAAGAATACAAAGAATACAGTCGCTACATTATCTATTCCGTTTTCTGCCGTTATGAATATTAATGCTTAGATAATTATTGGTCCGATAGTAAGACTAGTGCCTCTACTACTATTATTAGCATCATTCTTCTCTAGCCACAACTAGCAGGTTTTTTTTTCTGGGTTATTTTGATTGTTTTGCATCTTCGCATACTGATAGAGCCCAAACCAGCTTTCCTCGTAATGACATGTATTATAGTTGGTAACAGATGTCGAAGTTCTTGCTACAATTAGTGCTACATAACAATCGTGTCAGTCAATCAACCATTAACTTCTGTGATACATTCGCCAACTGTTCTTTGAAGTTCCTAAACGAAGGTCTGTTTTCTGGTAGCGCATGCCAACATTTTTTCATTATCTGAAACAATAACGGAAAATAAGTTTGGAGTCACTATGATGTATTATGATAAAAGTCATATCATCATGACTTGGCTAAATGGTGATATTTACAGTGGTGAACTAAACAAGTTTGAATTGATGCAATGTATGTCGCAGAGTCGCAAGATTAATTATGGAATGGATATGATAATGTCATGAATAAATACATTCGTTTTCTGATACGAAACATATATCTGTAGAAACCAATATACAGTCTTGGCCATATGTTATCGGCAGGTGCCATTTTTGATGTTCGAGTAAAACGACTTAAAGTAAATTAAAAAACATTTATTGCATTGATATACATATACATATATAAATTAATATTTCGTTGACCCCCCTCGAGCTTTGATAACGGCTTTAACCCTATTGGGCATACTAGCCACTAATTTTTCGCAAACATCGGGTGATATTGCTGCCCATTCTTCGAATATTGTTTTTTCTAGATCGTTTTTCGACGTGTATTTGTTTTTGCTAATATTACTTTGCAACATCCTCCATAAGTTCTCAATCGGAGACAAATCCGGTGATTGCGGCGGCCATTCTAACATCGGAATATTGTTTTCCCTAAACCAACGGATTGACTCCTGTGATTTGTGGCACGGAGCGTTATCTTGTTGGAAGTAATAAACTTCTGTTTGATACTCAAAGAATTTTACTATGGACGGCTCTAAAACCTCCTCCAACATGTCAATATACCGCCTGCTATTCATGCGTCCACCGCACACGAACGCTTCTCCTACGCCTTGTGCAGTCATACACCCCCAAATCATTATGCTACCCCCCCATGTTTTATAGTGGGGATAATGCAATCAGGATGAAACGCTTCTCCTCTCCTCCTTCTAACGAATCGAGTGTCAGCTGCACTGTAAAGTTGTAAAATAAGTAAAAAATAATAATGAATTTCTAAATATTAAATAAAAAATTAATAAACCATTAAAGTGACTTTTTTTGTTATATTTTTATATTGTAGGGCTATATTTACTTACGTCAATATTGGATTCGTCTGACCAAATCACCCTCCTCCAATCATCCACTGTCCAATCTTTGTGCTGTTTGGCCCATTATAGTCGTTGTTTACGATGACGCTCGTTTAGGAATGGTTTGCGCCGTGCTTTTCTTTCATGCAAATTCATCTCCCGGAGACGTCGTCTAACCGTACGTGACGATACAAACACGCTATGTTCGGCCCGTATCTCGCTGGCAATTATTTTTGATGTTTTTTTCCGGTCTTGAAGATCAATCCTTTCCAGAATTCGGTCTTGTCTCTTCGTTGTGGTTCTTTTTCTCCCAGTTTTGGATCGATTTTTATAACTTCCTGTCCCTTTGTACCGTTTAATGGTATTTTGAACTGCCGATCTGGTGCACTTCATACTTTTAGCAATTCTCACTTGACTCATACCTTGAGAGTGTAATAAAACAATCTGACCCCTTTTTGCTTCACTTAACTATGGTCTTTGTGGCATTTTTCAGTTAAAACACTACTTTTTCACAAAATAATGAAAATAATTAATCCTATTACTTTATTAATTACTACTAATTACTGTTTTACAACGGGACAACGAGGTTCACACGATGCACTTTATAAACAGACCACGGGGTAGAATCTCTTATGGCAAAGTTGGGGCAAACATGAGTAGTACATGACTAAGCCCACGAGATGTCGTTGGGAGTAGTACGCCGTAAGTGCGCAGGTGCCATCAGGATTCGAGACATCTGTTTACTCACCATTATTGTTTTTGTTGTTATGGGTCGTAGACATCTTTTCGTAGTGCTAGTGTGTGATTTCAATGAATAGCTGTATTTCTTTTCGCTGTATCTAATATTTGCATAGCATTTGGGTAACGCAATAACTATTTCTATATCTTCATAGCGTTTGTGTGAAAGATATTGTAGCTTTACGTAGTTCTTCTATTGTCTAAGACCCGATATAACTTGTTAAAAGTTTTGAAATCGTGTTTTATTTTCCCGCATTTACAATTATGTCCAAAAATATACAAATTTCTGTATTAATGCATAGACTTATTGTATATTTCTAATAAAAACAAGATATGTTTATACAATAGTTGTTCGTTTCACCGTTATTAACGGAGATTAATTTAGAAATCTAGTTCATCTTACTACTCACTGGTAGATGAACTAGGCATCTGAATTAATCTCTGTTAATAGCGGTGAATGAACACAAATTTTCATAATACATCATTTAAATAATTCATATTACCCGCCTTTTCAATTTAGTTCATGACTAAGGACGTAAGAGGGAGTACGTGTACTTTGCTCCAAGTGTTTACACGTGAGTTTCCGATCTATTTGTACCTTGTCTATGAAACAGACTGAAAGGCAAGTTCGACAAAACAGGTGCAACATCTAAATACACGGGAAATTCCAAGAAATATTAGGCCTAGTGTGTTTATATTTATAGTTGACCTCAATACGCATTCACGCTTTTCTTAGAATTTAGTTTATTGCCGCTTAACGATAATTTTGGCGGGGTGCCGATAACATATGGCCAAGACTGTATATGAATTATTGTTACGGAAAAAAAGTACTTACCTCGTACACCTCTTTATCACATCCTTTTGGTTTTTCCAATATAATCCCCTTCTGTACTTTTTCAACTACTTCGGAATTTTTTAATCGCCCATATGGCATTTTGCCGCAAGTGAATACTTCCCACATCAGTACACCTAGAAATCGATGAATTTATAGACCGTTAAAACAAAACAACATTGTATTACTAACCGTATGCCCAAACATCGCTTTTTGAAGAAAATCTTGTATAATTTAAGACTTCAGGCGGTGCCCATTTTATCGGAAATTTTGTGCCTCCAGACGATGTATATTGATCATCAAGTACATACCTTGCTAATCCAAAGTCGGCTACTTTTACAGTGTTCTCTGATCCCACTAAACAGTTTCTAGCGGCTAAATCCCTATGGATATAATTGTGCCTTTCTAGATATGCCATTCCTTTGCAGACCTAGAATGTAAAAATATATTTTAACGTTGTTAAGATTATTTTTATTGATTTAATTCCACGCTTGATGTAGTTATGTAATCTAAAATGTAACAGTGAATGCTTTCGTTACTTGTAACAAAATTAAATTATCTACCTGAACGCACATCTCCAATAACAAATCTTGATTGTTATTTAATGACTGCTCGTGTCTTCTTAAGTAGTTCAATAACGATCCGTGACGCATGTATTCAGTAACGATGAATATAGGCCTGTTTTTACTACATACTCCATATAATTGGACAAGATTTGGATGTTGAAGCTTTCTAAAACATCAGATTAGAATTTGCAATATCGAACATCCACTCAAAGCTACAGTAGATAATTATTTACTAGATAATTTATTAAATTATTAGTTTATTTTTACATACATCAAGATATTTGTTCAAAATATCTATTAATTATGTTATACTAACTTTGATAGCAAATGTTAAACGACTTACGTCATAACTTTTGCTTCTTCAATAAAATCATCTTCCGACATTGTCCCTTCTTTCATCATTTTTACAGCTACATCTATAGATCCTCTCCATCTTCCGCGCCTTACAACACCAAACTGACCGGAACCTAGTTCTTCTAGTAGCATTAATTCATGTGGATCTATTTCCCACTTATCTGAAAGGAAGATCAAAAAGATTGATGTAGGCAAATCAATAATACAAAAAGAAAATCATTATCGCCATCTACAGCAATGAATAAATGTAGCAATAAAAAAAAATTAATATAATTCACCTTTATAGTGTAAATACTAAATGCTAATATAGTATTTATATCAGCTATATATTATATATAGATTTAGTATAATACAACGATAAAGTTGTCCATTTCATATGAAAAATATATCATTTGCATAAGCGTACGACGAGGAGCCTACTATAGAAGCAAACAAAATTTGAAAATTAAAATATTTTATTATTCAAGATACTCTCCACTTAATTGGATATATTATTAGATATTTTTATCTTGTTCTGCAAATTACGCCTCCACAGCTTCTATCACCTCTTCGTTGGAAGAAAATTTACGACCTTTTAAATTTTTTTCAGTTGAGGAAAAACATTATAGTCGAACGGAACTAGATTTGGTGAATAAAGGGGGGTGTTCGAGTAATTCGAGCCTTAAATCATGAATTATTTGCGTGCCAACAAGCGATTTGTCTGCAGGGGCATTGTCCTGCAAAAACAAAACATCTTTGCACAACTTTTTTTCTCTTCCATAATTTTTTCTCGTAGAGTGGCCAGTAACGTTCACTTATAATTCCCAGCTATTGTTCCACCCTTATTCAGAAAGTCAATCGTGATTACTCCATGGCAATCTCAAAAAATTGAAGCAAGAACTTTTCCAACAGATTCTTAAACACAAAACTTCTTATAAAAAAAAATAGGCCTTGGAGAACCGTGTCTCGATTCCACCGATTGTTTTGTTTCGGCTTATTTCGGTTGTCGGGTCGTAGAAAGGTACCCAAGTTTCATCCATAGTTACAAAACACCGTAAGAGAAATCTGCATCATTTTCAAACCGAGCACAGATCGAACGTGATACTTTCATCCTTGCACGTTTCTGGTCGACATTCAGACATTTGGGTGTCCATTTTGCAGAAATTTTTCTCATGTCCAAATCGACGTGAACTATATGATAGACACGTTCATATGAAACATTCCTCAGATATTCGTTTTAGCCCAATTCGATGGTCCGACACAATCATGTCATGAACTGCATCAACATTTCCGGGGAGAGACGCAGAAACTAGCCTTCCCGATCGGTGTTCATCTTCAATGAAAATTTTACGCCTTTAGAAACTTGCGATCCAATTTTTCGTGGTAGCATACAAAGGACATTGATCGCCAAGGTTATATCTTCGTAAATCTGCTCACCCCTTAACTTTTTTTTTCAAATTTTATTGGTCAAGTTTTGTTTGGTTTTTTGACGTGAAATCTTAAACTGACACTCTTAAATATGTTATTTTTTCTTCAAAGGTCAATAAAACTGACATTTCTCGACTGAGAGTCGGTGAGTCACTTTTCCGCCGCCGGAGGGAAAAGTGTTATAGGAACGTACAAACACATAATTTCAATGTTGACAGTGGCCACTTGACAGTTTTATGACGAGTGACTATAGAAACAGCTCGTGCCTAATCATCGATCTAAACGTCCGACGTTTGAAGAAAAAATAGTGAGAGAATATTTTATGTGGAGGAAAAGTTACTTTTTATGGCTTGCTCTCTATTAGCAGCCTCCATATAAAATAATATACTATTTCTTTGCTATATTATCACAATATTTTCTTTATCTTCGGAACCAATCTAAGCTAACTAGATACAATACATTTTCGTATTTAGCCAGGTCGTAAGCAAATGTAACGTTTTAATATTTTTCCGAACAATGCACTATTGATTGTAATCATATTTCTAAATGAAAGTAAGACCCTGTCTTTTTGTAACTTTTTATAATTCTGAAACACTTGAAAGCAGCAAATTTATACCTCGTTCAGTTTCAACCTTAGTGTACACAAAATAGGATGTTCTTACCGTGACTTAATCCCGCAGTAGCTGGCGCTTGGCGATCACAAGGACTAGTTTTCAATCTGGATGCTAAACCGCCACTATTGTGCTTGTGGTAATTGATAAGATCTGGTATTGAACTACAACAATGCTTCTCGGATAAATAAAATTCACCTCTAGAATTCTTTTTAATGTGGTAATGCTTTACATGAGGATGCGGTCTAAAACAACAATTAACAATGAAATCGTGAATTTCATTCTATCAATTTCAATTGTATTTAACAATTATACACTAATTTAAATAAATAACTAATACTATTCGAATTGCTTTCATTCTACTTTTTCTGATTCCCTTACATTGTGACTCAGTCGTCTGCACAGGTTTAATTAAGTAATACAAGTAATATTACCAGTTCAGGCACCTAGTTATTTATTCAATAATCAAGCGGAATGTACTTACACTTTAGTATACAATGAAAGTGTATATAGTCCCTTGGTCGAGGAATTTCTCACTACAAAACATCCTTCTTTATCTTCTTGCTTCAAGAGTGATTCTGATCTTTGTCTAGACATATCATTCACGTACCAACTGGAAAATTAAACGAGTCAATTATTGTAAGGTGGTATTAACTAGCTAAGAGCTAAGACATGAATTGGATATCACAATCAATTCTAGACTGCAGCTAATAAAAGGCCAAAAGTGCTGCGTTTACGGACGTTATGCAATAGTAATAATTTTATTTCTACCCGTTTCTATCATGCCAGACCGACTTGTATCTTACCATTACATTAGCAGGAATAATTTTGAAGAAATAAAAATGAGATATATTGTCTACTGTTAAACAATAATAAGAAACGATTTTTTTTCAAACATCATGAGAAAAGATTGGTCAGCGCGTTGAGATAATATATGTACTGCGGTCAGACAAGTTTTCTTTCATAATAATGGTTATGTAAATAGACCATTATTATGCCAGCAAACCTCACAAGAGACACGTTCTTGACAATAAGCACCATATTGAAAAAATAAATTAAACATACAATGTCTCACATTTGCTGCTCATATTTGTGTAATGATTATAAGCATCTGAAATGAATCTTTTTTCTTTAGGATATTTGATTTTCTAAACCAACGTGACTTCCAAAGAAAGTGACTTCTGTCATACTTAATATAAATAAATTTGTTTTCAAGAAAATTACTCACTCATATTGCTGTAATCCAATAAGTTCTTTTTGTCGCACGTAATTGCTTGGGATAAAACCAACATTTCTGAAAATAAAAAATTCATAATAAAATTATATTCATTTAAATCATTTTCAGTTTATTTTACCCCTGACTGTCTCTAACTTTCCACCAATGTTCCTGACTATTGTCTATTACTTCATACTCAGCATTCTACAAATGAAACGAATATTAATCATATATATTTACGTAATTACAATATGCACATACTTTTTTTAAAGAAAGATCACCAGTTTCCATTGCAGCATAATTGTACAATGCTACAACTATCTTTGGTCTTAAAGCTTGATCTTGTCCTGGGATTGCTCCTCCTGGCATTATTGGTGTCGACTGAGCACCTTAACAAGACAGGATATTAGTTGTTACTCATGTAAATGTTTAGAAAGCTCAGACAAAAGGAGATTCAGGGTTGGTTAAATCCGGAATGAAGGCGCAAACTAGGCTCTAGTGGTTGAGACTTGATTAAAAAGGTACTATCAATTTGTTTGGCGTGGTTTGGTGGGGCAATGGGTGAAGAGTTATACTCGAATTCTAGTTGTTTGTTGGTGTTTTGTTGAAATTCTGAGTTATGGCGTTTTTCAAAAGAACCACATATATTGCGTTTTATTTTAAGGTGGAATATTTACAGTGCAACTTAAGCAATATTTGTTGAAATAGAATAGATTTTATGCAATGAAAAAATATGAGCTACAAAGAATTAGTTTATTGTTAAAGTGCATTATAATCTACTTTATTTTAATAAAATACAAATTTCCTTCTAAAGAAAACCTTAAGGAATATTACTTTAAAACAGAATAAAAATAAATGAAGGAGGGTGGAATCAAACGACCAATAGAACAAAAAAAATACGTCCGACTTTTAAAATTACGATTTTTTGATGACTTGAGTGACAAGTTCAGAAGCTTATCTTTAAAGTAATATTTATTATGGACGAGCAAATGTGCTCCACGAAAGACAGGCACTACCCGCATCTATCCGTCCAACCCAACAAGTGGGGCTTTAGCTAATTTAAAATTTGAGATTTAAACGGGGCAAGAGAATTCAAGTATACTCATCATGAAAATCGATTTAGGAGGAAGCTTCAAGGTGGTGGTTTCAGTTGGTCATTCCATTCCTACAAATGGAAATTATAGAGTATACTTCGATAACTATCTATTATTTCTCGATTCCTCTGGATTGCACTAATTAGGGAATCGTAAAATATTAGCTTTGGCCATCATCAAACGCGGTAGAGTTCCAAATCGAGAACTTGCTCAACATTTGTGAGGAAAATCTCGAAAGTATATTTCAATCGTTGTTTCTGGAACACAATCAGTGGATAGAATAGAACGACACGATTAAAAACTTGGAACAGAAATATCTATTGAGCATCCCACATTAGTTAAGGAACACAATCGCCATATGAGAGAGTTAGTGAAATAGACAGTTTCATTAGAAGACACAAAATAAAAATAAATGATATCTCACGATCTTCTTTCATTTATTTAATATAAGAAAGCATGTATGACAAAAAAAATGACATCGGTCAAATTTAGAACTGACGCATGACGTAGCGAAATGTCTTGTAAAGGCACTGCCGATTACTAAATGAAAAAAATGAGACCACAATCGACAATTGATATAGAGGAACAGCTGCAACTGAAGAAATGTAACTGGACTGGCAAAATGTAAAAATTTATGCCAAATAAAATGTGCGAAGTGTAACGTTGGTCTTCAAACAAAACTTTTATGACTTAACATGAATTTCAGCTCCACTAGTCATTATATAACAAATTTGATGCAAACCGTAAAACGCCCATAAACGCTCTAAATCATAGCAGAAGCCTTTCAAATTATTTTTCCCGTGATTGGTAACTCGAACAACGGTTTTAATAATTTTGCAAAAAGATCGGAAAATTTGAAGGTTCATAAAAAGCCTCCAAAATAAAGTTTTTTAAAGCACAAAAATATTTTAATTATGTGCAGTATGTCCCCCAATTGAGTTACAAAGGAGAAGAAAGGTTCATTTTAATTTTTTCGAAAAAAAAATCACACTTTATAAATTTTCCTTCTTTTCAGATCCTAAAATCCAATGTTAGTTTGTGAATATAGCTAATGCGTGTCTGGAGAAATTGGTTTTTGTTTTGGAACTTGGGTAAAAAATGTTAAGTACTAAATCTGACAATCTTTCAATTCCTAAAATATTTCCACTTATAGGTCACTAAAACAACAATTAATTAAATACCAATTTATTCCAGACGTTTTCGTTAAAAAGACTTCTTCAGTGGAAGAAATTGACATTTAATATGTTTCAAAATACTAATAATATTATTAGTATTTTTTTACGAAAACATAATATTATATGTTCTGGAATAAATTGGTATTTAATTAATTGTTGTTTTATTGACTTATAAGTGGAAATATTTCAGGAATTGAAAGATAAGTACATAAAGCTCACAAAATAGATATATTAATTGTAAACCTGACAATAAAATATCAGTAGTCAAAGTTTTTACGACAAGAGTTTATTCAATTCAAACAAATCAATTCGAATTCTGAACTTTTTATAGTTTTACGTAGTTCTTTAAGAGTTAATCACTCGATTGCTGCCTGCATTCTCTCTTTAAAATGCTCCACTTATGTTGCTGTGGATCAGCGTAAACCATCCTCAAAGATAATAATTTTAAATGGACAGATCTGGACTGCAGGGTGGCTATGGATTAGGACCATTCCTCCCTATCCACTGTTTCGCATAGTGATGCTATCCAATCGCGTACAGTTGTGCAATTATGAGCTGGACAGCCATCGTGTTGAAAATACGCAAAGTAGAAATTAATGGAAGCTCGTCAAATTTATTACAAAAAAATTATGTAAAATTTCCAAATAAGTGTCTCGGTTTAAATTTAGAAAAAAAAATAAGGTCCGATTATACGAGTACTATGGTACTGGCTTTGGGTAGGAAGTGTAAAATGTGTCAATGTTATTTATGGCGGGTATGTAGGTTCGTCCAAAAATACTATCAATTTATGGAAGTCTTTGTTTACAGAAATTTAATTTTCAATCCACAAACAAAAATCCCGACGTTTTCCACCTATTTCCAGAATTTGTCGAAATTGCAGTTCCAAGCCTTAATTTTGTTATCTTTGATTTTTTTCCAGATGAGAGTTACTAATTCCTAGTTTTAATGCTCTTCTTCTAAGAGATGTTTTGGATTTTCCTTACTGCATGGTAGTTATCTTCATCTCTACCATACATTGAATCGAATAGATTCTTTGTTATAGTGTTAACATTGCTGACTCAATTAAATAATATTACGCTAGTTTACAAACAAAACTACGAAATTATATGACATAATAATATGGGACTTTAAAAGTCATCTAAACTGCTAACAAACTATCGTAAAGTCTTCGGCTGCAACAGATAAAAACCAATTTATAGTGACATGCATTAGGTACACACAAACTAACGTTGTTTAGTGTTTGAAGAGAAGTAAAACTCATTATAAAGTGCGGAAAAATTGAAAATAAACTTTTTTTTTCCTCTTTGCAACTCAATCGGGGACATATTGTTTGCATATACTTTTGAATGAAACATTTAAATATTAAAATAAGTTCTATTCACGCGATCTACGCGAAAAGTCAATAATTTTCAAGACGTTTAGCTTTAAAATAAAAAAAGAAATCTATATTAAAAACTTTTTCAAAGCTCTAGACCTCATATTTTTAATACCCTGTATATATTTCTGTGACAACTATGGCAGATCTATCATCTCTTCCATATAGCGCTCTCTATAACTTAAGTTGACACATTTTGAGTTATAAGTAATTTTGTACAAGTTTGATATAATTGAAATTAAAAATGTAATATTATGCAGGGTGTTCCGTAAAAAGCAAACAAAGTTCTACTTCGCATTGATAATACTGAACACCTTATATACATATATCAAAATATGTTAAAACATTTTTCGATAAAATAAAAAGCAAAGCCATAATCAACTATTCCCAGAAAAATGCCACACCCTGTATCTGTAATTATTTATACATATAATTTAATATAACTAAAATTCTACCTTCTATTACAATGAATTACCGTTTTTTGTTTTTTTTTCTTTTTTATATAAAAATGGTTTGTGAAGTCTTAAGGAAAACGAATTTTACATGTTAGTATAAATGTTTAAAGAGCAAAATTACGCAAAGCTTATAAATTTGAAGGGTATAGTACGTTTAACAAAGTTTAAGATAATTGACCTTTATTTCTCTTTTAATCAGATGCTGTCCACTACTTAATATGATACCTGTTTGGTTATCATCACATGTTTTTCTAAAGGCACTTGTGTACTTCTGCGCCTCATCTTTCATTCATAAACATTCTGTATAATGGATAATTCCAGTCACGGTTAATTTTATTTTATAACAGATTTGATTAAAACAAATTTCTTTCTTAATAAACACTAGTCTTAAAACGAATGTATAATGAATGTGAAAATGGTAATTAGGCAAGTTCCAAACTGATATTAGATTATTGATTTTGTTTTTAATATGCTCAATATTTTCGGCCAATTTTCTTATTATAAAAAAGTAACATTTGACTTTAGAATATAGCATTCTTATTATAATTACAACTCTACCCGAATATTTAATACAATAATAAATATATATAAATTAGACGACTTTCGCCGTTAAAAGTGAATAGTCTAATCGAAAACGCAATCCAAATGTGGAACATCCTTCAACTATTAACGTTTCTATATAATTTGCGCTTTATTTGTAGGAATACTTACCAGGAATACTCCTAAACATAGACACCAACATATCAAATATTTTTAACGTAGACACTTTGACAATTTAGTATAAAAACACTTGTCGATTCTCAACATGGCGATTACTTGCTACTACAGTATTAGCCGTCAAGGATACCATAGCACCGTTACATCTAAAGACAGGTTTTACTGCGGTAATCGGGTCTTTGCACTTTTATTTCACATTCAATACGTTGGGCTATCCCTC
>CM043018.1:118200914-118244923 GCA_023690525.1 Holotrichia oblita
ATACAAATTATTGTAGATTCGTTTAATATTCCTATAATAAGAGTCATAACACGAGTAGTAGGGCATTCCTCCTATGAGCACAAATACGAAGACAGTTACATCGAAACATTTGAATTGTGAATAAAATGTATTCTTATTTCAACATATCACATATAAATATTTATATCACTTCACATCAAACACTTCACATCAAACTACAAAAATAACATAAAATGTCAATACCATAACTTAAACTCAACATGTATTCAAATAAAAACCTAGTTTTTACTTACTTTTTATGTTTTTTTCACACAAAAATCTCTTGGGCGTACGTTGTAAACCGCAAGACTGAGCGATCTCGATTACAACTAACGGCATTTGTGTAATATAATTAGAATTATTTTGTAGTGGCCATCTCTCCCGTACGGCCATCTCCCCCGGACTTAATCTATAAGAGAAATTAGAAAAAGCTATTGAGATAAAAGTTCATGTGGGGCTATAACCTAAACATAGTTTAATTATACAGGGTGTCAAATAAAGGCAGGGTAAACTAAACTTACTATATTTTAAATGGAACACCCTGTATATTTTTACTGTTTACGATTCTTCTAGGTCTTACCTTTATTATAATATAGGGTTTTGCTATGTTATTCAGTTTACTTTAGAGGATACGGGAAGTTTTGCATGAATTTAATAACAAAGTTGGCGCCTCGTACCGTACTACGGTTTCCACATAAAATAATTCATTTACGCTAGAAACATTTCTAATGTGATCTCCTTTCATCAGAAATTATTTATTTATCGGCGTATTCAATATTTATATACAGGGCGAGTCATAACTCGGAATGTTTATTTTCTCACCTATTTCAAATGGAACACCCTGTATTTTATTATTGGACTGAAGTGCTCTCTTCACGAACTTTATTATTTATTAAACATTCCTTCTAGCTAAATGTGCTAGTTTTCGAGTTATTTACGTTTCTATAAGTCGAAAACACGATTTTAAGTAAAAACGGGTTTGATAACTTCATGAACAGATCACATTTATAAAAAAGTAATGGTAGTAGTTTATGCCTCTATGTTATGTTTATTAATATTTAAGTAAAGAAATACAATAATAGAATAGACAATATATCTTTCAAGTTTACTGTTAATGTACATACATAAGAAATGTTTTTATAAATATTTATATGTGATATGTTGAAATAAGAATACATTTTATTCACAATTCAAATGTTTCGATGTAACTTTCTTCGTATTTGTGCTCATAGGAGGAATGCCCCACTACTCGTGTTATGACTCTTATTATAGGAATATTAAACGAATCTACAATAATTTGTATACATTTTGAATAATAATATATCTCAAATATGTATACAATTCTATATCTCTTCAACAGAATCACTATCAGTATCGAGATTAAAATCACTGTCGCTACTATCATCATTTCCAACTGAAATAATAAATGGCGTCATCCATTCAGCCATCTAAATTGCACATTTTGTTTTCCTCTTTGATTACATGTTCTTCGCATTTCATCCAGTTCTTCGAGGTAACATTTGCAATAGCACTTAGCAAAAGTTCCTTCACTTCGGCTAATTTGAAGGTTTTATTTTTTTAAGCAACTTAATTTTTATTTGTGCCCAAACCAATTCGATGGGGTTCAGTTCGCAGTGATAGGGTGGCAATCTAAGTACAATTTTGTTAGGTACTTTGTTTTGCCATTTCATCCACTGCATTTACATTGTAATGTTCCTTGTGACGATTTATTATTTCTAATAATTCTAATCGCGCTATCAGAGGATTAAATGGTATTTCTTTTTGAAGTAGCCATTTGTCGGTATTTTTCTTTCTTCCTGCTATGGTAGGATGCATTATCCATTACAATGACACTATTCTCAGGTAATTTTTGTAAAATATTATTGAACCATCTCTCAAAAACATCTGCATCTATTTCATCGTGGTAATCAGCTGTTTTCTTCCTTCAAATACCAACAAACAAACGTCAACAAAACCATTTTTCTAACCAATATGTAAAATAATAATTAAGCGTCTACCTTTACCAACAGGATTTTTTAGACCCGTTGTTACACCATCTATAAATGCTTATCTGCGTGTTGTAACAGTAACATCTACCCACACTTTTGCTTTTGTGTGCCCTTCATTAAGTCAAGGTTCATCTAAATAATATACCTATTGGACGTTGTTCAGTTTTATATTTTTTAATCGAAGTAGTATACTTTTGCGGTTACGTTTTAAATACCTATAAATAAATAGTATATAAAACATTTAAATAATTTAATACCAAAACTCCATAAAATTAAGCCTTCTCATTAATTTATAGTAGAACGACTCATTTGAGGGATATTTTCATCTTCCTTTAATTTCTTTAAAATGCTGTTTAATGTAGGAAGTTTTCCATTATAAAAAAGCTATGTACTACTCGTCTTATCAAGTATTTAACAGTATCGTCAATTGTAGATAGCACTGATTTTCTCCCTAATCGTTTTGATGGTGGTGAAATTTGCCCCTTGGTTTTATATTCATGAATTATTTGGTAAACACTTGTTCTTGAAACACCTATTCGTCTAATGGAATACAAATACACAGAAGTTTATATATGCTTATTTTAGTATACTACCTAAAGTGTGTGGTATTTGCAGTGCTATCTGTGTCCTTTCTTTTCTAGGACAACCACCAATAACTTTTTAGCTGTGTTTCCAATATGGCTGCACTAAAATTGGCAAATTTGAGCAGTGTAAACATGACTGGCAATTAACCAATCGTAAGCCTATATTTTGGCGGACGATTTTAAAATTTGTCCCTCTTAATAAAAAACAAGGTATAGTTGTATTGCTTTAATTGAGTTTCATGGGATACAGAACAAGAAGTTTTCTTAACAATTATTTTATTTTCTTATTTTCGTTTGGATTCAGGTTGCTATGTTTCATGTAGTATAGGGGTTGGCACTACATTTGATCAACGCAACGTCTAAAAAAATCCACATTATTTAACTACACACACATTGAAGAAAATTCCGATAACTAGACGGCGTTGACTGATATTTTACTTGTATAGTTGGTAAGTTTACAATCTTGGTCAACAAGAGCATATCGCAAATAAAATGAAAAACTAAATAAAGAAATGAAATAACCCAACTACTCATTAAGAGGAAAGATAATTTGTACATAAAACTTCCCATTCTATAGGTCATATACTATCAACAAAGATTGTCTCGTTTAAGAAGTACAGACAAATATACTTGTAGACGAACGGTTCTGATTTCCAGATCAGTGACTTGTATATTATATTACTGCCTGAGAGACACGGTTAACATGGGTAATATTTTTTATTAACCTGTAGTCAGAATTGAAGTTATGAGCAATGTAGCGTGTTTCCTTGTTGTGTGAATCTTCACATACGACACTCAATTATCTGAAAACGGCTTACGCTTGCAGCCTCGATGTCTATTTGGTACAAATGCCGGATGTGCGCAGGATTCAAGGTAAATTTATATCATTGCGTATGGGTGTTTATGGGAACGGGAACTTCACTTGGATATAGTTCTTGTATTTGATCGCGAATAAGAAAATTATTGAAGTGAGATACTAAACGGACGGTTTATGTAGCCATAATTGGTTGGTTGTGTGTCATCGGGTATTAAATAAAATGACTGACAATTGAGAAATATATTTTATTACAGGTAACTAGGTAAATCAGGGAACTAATGACTAATTCGAATGGTAAAAAACACTGAACTACTTCAAACTTGATCTGGAATAAGAAGCTCGCACAAACGAAAATGACAACAATTTGAAAATACATATCAAGTAATTTCTATACTGGACCTCGTGTGCAGCTCGTCTCTTCTTCAGGTTGTTCACTAGGTAGTCCTTGAATGTTGCTGTTAGAGTAACTCTTTCTGTTACTCTAGTGGTTCAGTGTCTGGTTGCTGCTAGTCGATGTCTTCTCGACGAACTCTCACTTGAGTCTTTCTACTTTAATTTGTTCAGGTTTTGGACTTCTACTGCTATGAAATTTCGAAGGATAACCAGCAAGATGCGTTTGGTTAAGCGAAGTACTAATCTCAAAAGATGATTTTGTATCTGGAATGGCCGTGATCTATACAAAATTGACGTAGATAAGAATCAGGTTTGTTTCTCGGGATTGAGTTTTTGGTTATTCAGGATACGATAGAACAGGTACATATATCCAGCAAATGGCTCTGTTCCTGGCTTTATCCTTGGGATATGGCCCTTAAACAGTCCTGGTAAAGATACAGAAGTGGGGGAATACACTTTGCGCGGTTGTTATGGTTACTCCGCATGGTGAAATATATTTAGAAAGTTTAAAATGATAATGCAATAATATAAAAAATTATGATTTTATCAACAAATTAAATTAAAACTAATAATTTGTAAAAATTAAAACTGAAACATTAGGTTTAGGCGTCCACGACCAGATTAAAATAAGTGAAAAATATGGAAGGAAAATAAAGCAAACAAGATAAGTAAAACGCAGAAGTTAATCGCGTGGAAGAAATAAGTTAAGTAATATATCAGACATGTTACAATAATTTGTTTAACTTCACATTTATACATTAGAGTTAATTTTCAAATGTGTCCCAGAAGTGTAGAAGTATAGAAGTTTAGTCTTGAAAATTAGAATACGGAAGAATATTTACTAAGATAAGTTGTATCTTCTTAAAATCTTCCGACATACTTATGGCTGATCATGACAGTTGGTGACAGCTGGCGTGTAATAAATACTATTGCACTTTACTGAAAAATGCGTTGAGATGTAAACTGCGTTGAGATGTTAATTTTTGAACAATTTTCACATTTTTTTTTTAACATATGAAGAGACGAAAGTGTCCAAAATCCACCTTAGAAATCGATGTGGAGTTTTGAGAGACCTTTATTTAATTTGAAAACAAGCAATTTGAAACAAGCAATGAAATTCTTGACAAGTAGGGCACAAGCTCATTAGGATCAAGTTTTCTGAAAGAACTGGGTATGCTGTTCACTATCCAACATATGAAGCAGCATCTCAGCTAAGTTCCAATGGGTCAGTGACTTGAACTACGATTAAAATAACTTAAGTAACGGAGATGCTGCATGTGTGATCCTAGCTTTAGGTAGTTCCGAAACTGTTACCAACCTGTTGAAGTGAAATCTGGATAGCAACAAACCAATTTAAAAATACATGAACAAATTTGCTTAGAAGAATTTTTGGATTTAGTTAAAACAGAAGAAGGATAGAGAACAAAACGAAATAATACCAGATACGACAGGAACTGTGAGCAGATGTAGTAGGAGTGAAAACAAGAGGATATCGAAGTTGGCATTCTAAAGTAAAGAAACATTACTACCCAAGACTATTAAATCTCTATTTTAACTACAAAATTAACAAAATCTGCTATGCTGTACTCTTTACTTGGAAGGCTCATAAATATAAACATCACTACACAATGTTCTACAAACATTGACGCACAATTAATTAACGAAACCCTTAATCATGAATAAAACAAAGAAATGCTTCTCTCTTCATCCCAAATAAGATCCATCAGCACGGTATCGTATTATGCTTGCCTTTGTATGCCGAAAACACGAATCGGGCGCACATATTCCGTTGCTGGAGCCGTCGCTTACAGTATGATTGATACGCGTTTAATGGAATTTGGCCGAGTTGTATTTTCAATAACATCGCGTCCGCTGCTATAATGTAAAAGGTGCACATATGTCAACACATGTATACGAGAATATACAACGTATATTTGCATATATGCATATGAAAAGTGTCAAATCTATGCGAGTACACGATAATTTCGGTATGTCTGCGTACTGGCGTTGTTCATTTCCATTTCATTTTAGCTTTTCCAATATTCAGAATGGACGTTTCTGTATATTCATTCAGTTAAGAGATGTTTGAATAGATATGGGATTGGCTATTTGCTGTATTTTGTTAAAGAATTCTAGTTCGTATATAAAACTACAATACTTGGAATATCATGAAGTAAAGTTAAGTAAATTTAAAACAAATACCCAGCAAGGTTGATCAAAAAAGTTATGAGAAAAACGTTTACATATTTCTTGTATAGACTTGAGAATTTTGGCGTGTGATTATTTCTTATAACACTGATATATTTTTCAAATTAATTAATTTTCCTTAATTAATGAAATATAAGTTTTGTATATTTTAGAGCTTTCGCCTGTATGTAAGCTACACATTAAAGTTTTCAGAAGAGTGGTAAGCTAAACAAATGAATCCACGTACAACACTTTAATGAAGTATACACAAAGTTTGTTCCTAAAGCAACTTTACAGTTGGGTATTGAAACTTATTTGCTGTAGGTACGTGGTTTATGGTAGGTTTACTATTATATGCCCTTAAGCATGGTTCAGTAGCTGACTGATAGATTTACCGGTATCAAAGGAGGTATAAACTACTTTGTTGCACAAAGTTATCGTAATGGATTTAAGTTGAAAGTGGCGGATATATTCAGACAGCTAACATAGAAAAATATTTACACACATTATTACATTTTGTTTGTTTCACAATAAACAAACAGTATATATTGTTCAAAACAAAATGAGGGAATTTTGTCGCCATGTTCTATAGAAATTCCATATCAGTATTTCCTTTTCCTAACATCTCCTGTAACGATCCTCATTTGTCGTGAGAATCACCTATTGTGGTGGCTTGTCATTATGTCTTTCGATTGAAAAGTGCAGGAAAACCGTTGACAAATTATCCTCAGTATATAAGTCGCACCCAAGAAGTGACTAATGCGTTGTACTCCATTGTAGTACTTTCGCAGAAGAGGTCGTAGTACTCGTACATTTCACGTATGCCGTACATAGCTACGACACATTAGCGAGAATTATAAGCGACAAAAGGGTGGTATCTAATACCGATCTGGATGTGAAGGAGTAAAAAACAAATGGCGTCCTTTTAAGCGGAACAAGTTATTTATTTTTTGGACTAGTTATCTAGAAAGTATTTTCTAGTTTACTTTTTAAACTGTGTTTAATACACTAAACATTTAGTTGATTAAGTGCAACTCTAAAGCAATTTCATACAAAATTTTTTTTTCAAACGATCCCATAGAATCAAAGGAGTTGAGCGGGTGTTTAGATAATCGTATTGTACCTCTATGGTCACTTGAGGAAGTTTAGTTACCCTGTGTTTCACAAGTTTTTTCATTTTGTGTATGATAATTAGGAAGTGAGTTGAAATAGAGCTATTTAATTCAAGTTCCTTTACAATTTCTCATGTATTTCGGCCGTCAAATATTTATCCACGATAAATTTGCAATAAATACACAACTGAATAACTTTACTAAAAGCTCATGTAAACACTTTTGTTTTGACTTTTCGACTATAAAATTTCGACAATACTTTTTCAGTTATTTTTATGGGAACCAATACATATTCTTTTAAGTAGGTGTAGTTGAAAATTTTTTAGCTGAAATTTTGAAGTTTTAGAAAATTTGGATCAGTATTTAGAACAACTTTCAAAATTTCAAACTGCAAAAAGCAACCTGAAACAATTCTCACAAGTTGGATTTTTGAATTATATCTCATTTGGTAGAAGACTTTTGGAACAATATAGAACACATCAAGAACAGTTTGGGAGAATTCTTAAAATGTGTGCGTGGGGAAGGAGAGGGGAAGTGGGCGTCAACAAAATTTTGTTTATACATGAAGGTGTAAAGGGAATTAATGGGATTGCAGCTATTGGCGTTAGAATTAAGAAGACGTGAACCTTTTTTCGTATCTTTTATATCTGAAGTATGCATGGTAGAAACTTTAAACCTTTCAGGGTGGATTGTACATTGCGAGTTTAAGCCCGAGTTCATCTAAAACCGAAGGAAAACCTAAGTTCAAGTTTTACTTGAATTGTACAATGCGAGTTCAGTCCCGCGCGGAAGTTCAGTGTTTTACATTTTGAAAAAGAATATCGTTGTTCAAAATATGGAAAGATTTATGGATTCAGATGATGAAGAGATGTTAGAATTGGTAAGATCTTATAAATCGACAGAGGCATCGCAAAGTATTTCGTCCTCGTGAAAACCGATTTGAAAAATGGAATGATTTGGATTTTATACGAAGATTTCGATTTTCTAAAAACGGAATTCGTTTTATTCTCTCTTCTTCCATTAACTTCATTTCATTTGCTGTTTTTTTATTCATAAGCACAAGTTCCAGTTCATGCTTTTCTCTCATAAACTGTAACTTGAGCTCATGTTCTTTTTCCAAAAAATTATTTTTTGAAACTTCTAATTGGGTTTTGGCTTCAGCCCACTGGAAAACCCGACTTGTGATTCCATGTTGTTCAGCAATTTTTGTGTTTTCTACGATAAAGTACAGTCGTGGTCAGATAAATGTAGTACAAGCTATCTTAAAAAAAAATATGGTGTAAGTTAGTATTTTGATCTATGTTTCGGTATGATCTAAAATTTGATTTTTATGACAAGTATCTTAAGTTAAAGTTCGTCTTACAGTAATAGAATTTCAAATTTTTGAATTATATGAAATTTAAGGTTGTACTAGGTACATTTATCTGGCCTCGACTGTACATGATCACATTACAGAACAAGATAATAATGTTATGTTATGCATGTATGAGCGTTTTGTCAAATACATTGAACAGCTTCGATCTCAATATGTAGACGCCAAATTAAAACACAAACAAAAGTGACAGTTGATGCCGTTGACGTTTCAAACGCGCATGTGCGAATGTGCATCGCTTGCTATTAATAGGATGCAAACGTTCGTCTGTGCAGCTTAGCTAAACTCAATCTAAACAGCATTTGTGCAACAGAACAAGAAGTTAAACTCAAGTTCAGTTGAACTCCAC
Source organism: Holotrichia oblita (assembly GCA_023690525.1). NCBI lineage: Eukaryota > Metazoa > Arthropoda > Insecta > Coleoptera > Scarabaeidae > Holotrichia > Holotrichia oblita. Next base: position 118,209,756 of record CM043018.1, read on the forward strand.
TTGAATTTAGGTTTGTACAATAGGGCCTCAATAATGTTCAGACCAACTAGAACAACTAAGATTTCAACTTTTGAGGGATGGGAAGGCTGAGTCAAAAATAGAGTTTTCCTTTTTTGAACAGTTTTTAATATTATTTTGCACAGCTGAGGAATAGCATAGAACAACCGCAGAACAACTGGGAATAGTTTTCAAAATTTCGACTTTTAAAAAAGTGGGGTTAACTTAACATCGGTTTCTCAATAAAATGAAACACATCCTAACATGCTAAGAAGACTGCACAGTCTGTTCTATGGAAATCTCAACTTATTCAAAATGAAAGCAACAGTTTATTTTGCGAAATTGAAATGTTTTATTCGAAATAATTTCTTTCCATTTTGCACAGCCAACCAGCTAGTTTATCGAATGAATTTTTGAGCTCATGCTTAGAGCTGCTTTTTATAATTATAATTGACGCTGTTTGAACGGCTTGAATGCTGTCCAAACGCTTTCCATTCCGCTCTTTGGCAATTAGTATTCACATAATGTTGCAAACACCACTTTTCACCAGCAGCTATAATCGAATAATCCAAAGATTTTTTTATTTTATGGATTTTTCATCAGATCCTTACAATGTCGTATTTGAAGCATTTCCTTATCAGTTAATTTGTGTGGCATAAACCACACGAAACCTTTTTTTATGTCCAAATGCTTAGTTAATATACGATGTATTGAAATTTTGGGCATATTCAATTCCATTTCCATGCCTGGAAATAAAGATTTGGGCTTATTTTTTTACAAATTGATGCACAATTTCGTTCTTTTCTTTCCAGTAACCACGGTCTGTTTTGCTCCGGGATGTTAATAGTTGTTTTTACGCCTTCAAGGTCCTCAAGAAATGGTATGATATAGACAGTGTTTTGCTGAGTTTAAAACAAAACTGTATACAGGATAACAACTTGAACTACGAAAGCCTACTGATAGGAGAAGGCAGTGGGAGATAAAATTAAATGTATCCGTTTTAGTATTGTCAACTGTTTGTATGACAGGAATGTCAGTGATTATGTCAAATACTATGACAAATTATAAAACCACTTTATAATTTGCACTTTTTCATTAATTGTGTATTCCATAGGATAAAGTTTGATGGTTCCGTAAAATATTTGACATAAAAATATGATACATTTAATTTTATGTTCTGTTTTAATACGCTTTTGGGGAACATTATTCTTCTGTGCCAGGATAATTAAATTAAATTTGGATTCTCTTGTGAACCGATTTTGGTCAACTAAATTTTTAGGGTTAAATGTATTCTGCGTGAATGAAACAAAATATTTCGTAGTAGTCGATTGCCATAGGCAAAATATTAGTTTCTGTGCGAAATGTTGCTTATTGTTGTTGTAATATCTAACAGACACAGTGTTATTTGAAATTCATTTATGCCTTTCAGAACATCCTGAATGGTTCGGTTATTGGGCTTAAACCACTTTCTAATTAAAGTTCATTTAATGTAAAGAGATTTCTAAAAGAATTATAAAAGAAAGAAAAAGATTGCTGAGTGAATTGTAGTTAACTAAACTTTAAAAAATTGTAGCATTCAAGTTGAAATCACAGTAATGCTGGTTAACAGATATAAATAACATCTAGATTGTGTTAATCTCGTGGAAATATTATGATTTTGTAGTTATCTTATCGATGGCTTCAGATAATATTTGTTCTGTTCATAAATATATAAAAATATCTAGTTATGCTACAAAATAACTCAAAATTAATCTGTTTTACTAAAATATAGAAATAAACCTCTTTATTCTTTCTTTTTTCCTTGGTTTTATTTATTTCCCTGTTCTGGATTATTTCTCTATGCTTTTATTTTTACTTTCTTTTTCCTTTTTCACTTCTTGATTTGCTTCCGTTTGATTTTCGAAGCTCTCTTTCATTTTCTTTTCATTTTGTTACTTATTTCATCACATACACGTATGATTTTCTTGTCTTTTTCTTCGTCGTCCGTTTATTCTTATTTTTATTTTTTATCTTTATTCTTTACCATTCTCGTGTAGACAATTATAAGAAATCTACTCTGGAGTAATGTATGTAAGTGTTATTCAATACCAATTTGTCTTTCTTTATATCTTTCCACATTACCGGTATTCGTTATCGAATTCCTGTCAGACAGAAATAAGTCGATTTATAGAGGACGCGTGAAAATAAACTTCAAAAGCAAACAGAATATAACGAGGTAAAACAAACACGTCCGAGAGAGAAGCTATTCAAATTCCTTGGCTATACTTCTACTTTTTCTTCGACGTCGCCTTCCTCTGCTAAATCCATTCAGGGCCACAATAAACTACTTGAGGAGATGGCGAGTTATCAAACCGCCTAACATTCAATTCCTTATCGATCGCGAGCGCGGGGGTTGTTTGAAATTCTGGGGATTCTATCGGTCTTGTATTGGGAATCCGGGGCAGTCAGTAGGAATGCGTTCGGAACGAACGGAAGACCAGCGAGAGTTCGGCATCTGCTGGCGTCCGTAATTGTGAAGCTTATCCCGAAATTGCTCAAATCATAACCGGGAAGTTGTTCGAACCGCGTCGAGTGGAGAGGATCACGGAAAATACCATCAATGTAATAGCGCGATGGAGCAACAAAATACATCAGCGCCGTCTTGTTCTCCCATTACCATCCAATGGTTATTCTTTTTTCATCATCTGTTATCGTTTTAATAACAACTGGAAGATAATCCTGTTGGCTTAGCTAATGCAATTAGGAAATTGATAGAGCGGTTGTGGAGTATTTGGTTATGATTGTTAATAATAAAGTTATTTTGGGAAAGCATGAATAAAATCTTTTGTTTAGAACAGAGTTTACAGTAATATCGGCCGCTTTACAATGGTCAAACTTTAGAAATATACACAAGAACCATGGTCGCTGCTTGTATAAAGTGTCGGTTCTTTTTGTTGTTGTTCATACATTTAATAACACTAGTTGACGCGATTTTTATAACTGACTATAAATAATATTTTTGTCTGTAATCTTCCTGTATACAAACTCAAAATATTCAAAAGGTAGGAAATGGCAAGCATCTTTAGGTATTGTATCGGTGGACAACCATGCAGAGACTACTTCATATGCTTCTCTTCTAATCCTGTCGCTTTTTCATTAGTGTTTTCTTTTGTATTAGGTTTGATGTCGTATTGTTCTGCATTCTCAATAGTGCGCTTCTTTCTGTCCACCATTTTTGCCTTTATTTCATGTTCTTCCATCCATGTTGGAAAAATTCCTTCTAGACGTAGTTATCGCTGTCTTAACCTGTTCCATTAATATTGCAACTAGTTTCATTTACTTTTTGTCTTAATGCTCGTCCTTCTCTTGTTAATGCCTTCATTATTCTGTAAATCTTTTAGTCCTTATTGATGATGACCCACTCAGTGGAAGAGATAAGTTGACCAAGAGATGAAATTTTATAAAATGACTTTTGTTCAGTTGATGGCGAACTGATTGCCGATCATACCATAGAACGGAAATCGTATTATGTTTTCTAAGAATAATAAATCACCTACTTGCATTTGAAAATTCAGAAAATTAAAAAAATCTATTCATTCTATTCATTGACTGTTGTATTAACGTATAGTACCATTTTTTTTCTTTCTGTAATCTACTTGTTGTAGTGGAATCTATACATAACAAAGGTGATCCTTGGCAAAAACACAATCATGGACCCTTAACATAGTTATTTGAGAGATAAAGGTGCCGACACGGGTTAGTGTGTCTGTTGATTTAATTAAAGTCTTTGATAATTTGGACCAGACTACTATGTTACATACATTTAAACGCTTTCAGACACAACCCTCTAAGACGGTTAAAGTTATTTTTAATAGGAATACAACAGAGAATGGTCGTTGCTAATGATAATAAGATAATTTTGAGCGATGTCTTTTTTCCAGAGATTTTTATTGATCTGCAGTAGGCACATAAGGAGTGAAACAAACGCATTACGTCAATTTTTATTCGTGGTGTAGCTCATTCAATGCAATATACAACATTTTTTTTTCATTCAGAAACTAGGGTTGCGTATCATTTTGAAACAAGAGTATAGACAATTGTGCCGCAGGTTATTGAAATATAATAACATGTTAACAGTTTACGGTGTATATTTGTACATATACAGATCTATTATGTTCCTGAAACAACGAATATGTATTTCGCCAGTAATAACAGAACGAGCCATGTAAAAAAATATGCTACTTTTTTTATCCCATCCATTGAGGTTATATAACGTTTGCTAAAGAAATACAATACTGGTGCTAATACCTATTGTTCAGTGCATTGCCTCATGTCATAAACGAAAACAATATTATCTATCTCAATATTTTTAAAAGGAAACTGTTCGGATATACAGGGTGACATAGAAAAAAACTACAATGCATAGCAACATGTGATCGAGGACCAACAAATAACAAAAAAAGTTCCTATACACACATGTCCGACTGCTTTTTGTTTTCAAGTTACAAACTGTTTTTTATATTGTTCTTGTTTCTACGTTTACGTAGGCAATACAAAATATTTTTTATAAAACAAAACATTTGGTAAGTTTTCGAAGCGGAATGGTGCGCTATACTTTCGTGGAATACAGGGCCATGATCATGTGTTACGGCGAAGCTTCTCCAAATGCTTCAGAAGCTCAACGCATCTATCGAGAAAGAAACCCATTAAGGTAAGTTCCTTAATGTTAGGACATTTAATGGCGTACATAGGCGTTTGGGAGAAGATGGTTGCTTTAAAAAACCAAAATATGATTCTGCGGTTAAAAGAACTCGTCGTACTGCTGCAAATAAAGAAGCTATTTTGCAAATTGTAGAAGACAATCCTAGAATAAGCAACAGAAGAATAAGTGCAGCTGTACCAAATGTCAATCGTGAATCTGTTAGAAAAGTACTCAACTTCTTCATCCATTTTATTCCCAAAAAATCCATCACCTATTGGAACAGGATTTCCTACCGCGTTTACAATTTTGCGAGTGGTTGCAAAATAAAAGGCAAACCTTTCTGCTATTATTTTTTCAGATATGTGTATGTATTCAGAAACAAGCTCACCAATTTGAACACCTTATGTAGAACTAATATGTATCTTATTACTATTTTAATGATGTTTTATTTAATAAAAGCCTTTTAACTTCAACAGCTTCTAACTTGAAAACAAAAAGCAATCGGACATGTGCTTATAGGAACTTTTTTTGTTATTTCTTGGTTCTCTATCACATGTTGCTATGCATTGTAGTTTTTTATATGTAACCCTGTATAATTGAATAACTTCAAAATATTTTAAGGATACGTGGTAGTCATCAAAATAAGAAAAAAGTTCAGATAAACATGGTTCTGGAAATGCTTACTTTCTGTGATACTATGTGTTAATTATGCCACTTAATCACTATATGTATTTGTTTTTATAATTTTCAAATGTTTTATTCCATTTAAAGAAAATTTTCAGTTAAAAACAGTCGATATGCTCCAAATATCTGACCTTAAAAACTTTTTATTTTAGTTATTTATCAACTCCTTATGCGTATAAAAGGGTGATTAATGTATCTACATATTTCCTAAAACAGAGGTTTTAACTTTACATTTCTTCAAATGATGTTGATCAGTAGAAGTCTTCAGATAATAGTTGATAATTTTACACTATTGGCTAATTAAGTTTAGCCTTAATCTAGCACGATACAAGTTAGATTACATATTTCGTGTTGCTATGGAAACATTGTTTTTTTCAGTCACGTTTTATGTTGAACTCGGTATATCTCTACGTCGACCATGAGGAAAACTGTTTAGAAATGTTTCCTGATATGACCTTAGTGTACAGCGAGTAAAAAAGGAGTTCAATTAACGCAAATAGTATTCAGATAACTACAGCTTTTAGCCATTTATAAGCTATACGTTCTTGCTTCACACTAACCGGCTAAAACATCAGTTTATTGAGCTCATTTCAAATGCAATAATGCTTTACTATAGGCTATTAACAATTTGGGAAGTACATTAAAAAAAGGTTATTTAATGCAAAACATTAACATTCATTTAACATTAAATTGTGAGAAGATAATTGCAATAGATTGTGCCAGCTATATATTTAGTTTGTTAGAAAACATTATGATTTCTGCTAGGTTATATTATTATCTCGGTGAAGTCATGAATCGGGCAGATTCTATTTTTTAATGATTTTTTATAATGTTGAAGCCCTTTTACAAGACAAGATGCAAGGCATATGCAGTGGCTAACACTGCTTTACTCACATCGTCGGTATCAACTAGAGCCATATTCATTCTCACTATCATACGATGCTTATTTTGCCAAGGTTAATTGTAAGATAACAGTCTTAATTCTTTTATATCAGGATGGGCCTGTTGGTTATATAATACCTTATGGGAGTGCATACTACATTAAACAAATAAAGTAAAGAGATAAATATGCTTTTCCTGTTTTTGAATTGTGAATGCAGAAATATTAACACCTAGTTGCCTAAAATAAAAAAAGTCTTGGATAGAAACATCCGGTAACTGCTAATTTTGCATAAAATGAAAGGCAATTGGTACAATGTCGCTTCTCTCTTGAGTTTCTCCAGTATTATTTTGCAGAGAAGTGCAGTCTTCTTTTATGAATAATGACTTCAAAGACAGCTGCTTCTTTAGCAGCACTTTTCTAATAAAGGACTCCTTATTTTTAGTGAAAAACCTTGGTCACCCAAATCGAAGAATTTTATGTAGAAGTTGTATTTGATCTTCGATTCGAACTACTTTTACTTGTATGTATCATCATCAAATTCAGTCTTGCATTTAAATAGAAATTACACAACCACACAAAAAAATTCTTGAGGCTGGGGATCAGACCATGTTTACTATATATTTTTGGGGTCGCTGAATCCAATTATGATGTCAGAAAAACATATCATAATCTAAGCTATTCAACACATAAAACATTTTTTCAGTTCGTAAGATGTAATTGCTTCCATGATAAAAGTCGAGGTAAATGGGGTTGTAATGTAGTAGGGTCACCTGGGGTAAATGTAAATAGGGGTAATTGGAAATAACAAATGTATTCGTATCACAAGGAACTTAGAAGAAATCTCGCAACACTAGACTTATTTCGCGCCTTTTATCTAGTGCACGACGGTTGTTCTTCTTTTATCCAGCAGTCTGCATTGCGATAAGTGAGAGTCAACGTGACAGTGGTGTTTCGTCCGATAGATAGTTTTGCAAAGTTTACCGTGAAAGTGCTTTTTTACGAAAAGACGGTAAGTTTGAGAAAAATTCTTTTTGTGTACGCTTATCAAATGTTATTGTTGTTGTGTCACATGAAAAAAAAAACTTGTTTCTATTTGCACTTAACCTAAAAGATCGTTATTTACAATTGCCCCAAAGAAAAGTAACGTCGGGGCAAATGTAAATGGTAGAACGGGGTAAATGTAAATTCCGGTATCAAGGTTATAATGTGTAAAAATGGACAATTTTGTGCGAAGTTAGCTTATATTTTGAGAGCAAAATTATGAACAACGCTGGGCGTTCTTTTCAGATGGTGCGAAACTACATAAAAAAGAAACCGCCGCCTTCGTATACAGCTGAAGATTTGAATAGAGCTGTTGAAGATATTTTAAATCAAAATAGGAGTTATAACCAGGTTGAGGACGATTACGGTATTCCGAAGGCTGTAGTTTTTAACAGAATCAAGGGGAGGAAGACGCCGATAGATAAATTAGGGGCTGGAAGGGCACAGGCACTAAGTATAGAAGTTGAATGCGCTCTAGAAAACTGCATTCGAGCACGTGCTCGAATGGGATGTCCCTGCAATAAGGATGACGTCAAAACTGTTGTGACAGAATACGTTCGAGCAAATAATATAAAAACACCGTTTGTTGTTGATAGGCCGGGTGATGACTGGTATTATTCATTTATGAAGCGACATCCAGGATTATCGTTTAAAAAACCTGAACTTCTACAAAAGTGTCGAAAAGATGCCAGAGACCCTTTTGTTATATACAATTTTTATGATGAACTTACTCAGCTCTTTAAGGACAATAACTTGGAAGATAAACCGCCATTTGTTTTCAACTGCGACGAAACAGGATTTTCTCACGATCCCACAAAGTGCAAGGCTATTGGTGAAAAAGGAAAGTCTTTATCTAGAGTTTTTGGAGGTTCTGGAAGGGATTCAACGACAGTTCTAGCATGCGTGTCGGCAGATGGCTCTTTTCTTCCACCTTTAATAGTCTTCAAAGGAGTCGGTGTACAAGCGAGGTGGACCTCACAACAGGCTTTTCCAGGGACCAGATACACCTGTTCAAAGAATGGATGGATGGAGGAACCCCAGTTTTCTGAATGGTTTTCTTTAGTTTTTGTGCCTTATGTAAATTCTGTTCGGCAGGCTAATAATCTTCCGGACCAAATGGTAATTTTATGTTTTGACGGACATGCCAGTCATATTAGCATAAGAATCGTAAAGACAGCTATGGAAAACAAAGTGCAATTAGTAAAATTTCCTAGCCATCTTACTAATAAAATACAACCACTTGACAAATGCGTTTTTGGGCCCCTAAAGAAGGAATGGGAACAACTACTAGTTAATTTTGCAAAAAAGCAAGTTGATAATAGGCAATCAGCACGTTTGTCTAAGACTTCATTTGTCGAATTGCTGGGAGAAGTATGGACAACAGGAATGAGATCTAACAACATCATAAAGGGCTTTGAGTCAACGGGTATATTTCCTGTAGATTCTAAAAAATTCCCCGAATCAGAATTTGACCGTGCCATGCTTCAGAGATATAAAGAAACAATGAAAGAAAAGGACCTACCGTGCAAAAACCCCATTTCTGACAATTCAAACCTTGCCGAAATTTCTACAAATTCTGACATTTTCATCGGTGAAATAAATCGAACTGAATCCCCAGCAGACCCCTCTGCTCATTTGAGACTTTCTGACTACTCTGAGCCTCAGACTGGATTTAAAACATTTCCATCAAGTGACCGCTGTGATGATTCGAGTGTTCTTGCACTAGAAGCAGAGTCTTCAAATCTTATTCCAAAGCATTCAACTCCTATTAAAAAACCTGTTTCTAGCAGTTATAAAGATCAACTTACTCCTAACGGAATTATAAATATTTTTGCTGACTATAGTACAAGTCGTAATTGCAATGAACTGAAAGTCGAAAAAATTCAAAGGCAGATTATTCCCAGATTAAAGCCAGTCAAATATGGCGAAATTTTAACAACGCAAGAGGTTTTAGATAAACTAGAAAGTGCAGAAAAATTGAAGACTGCAAAGAAGAATTCAGATAAAAAGCAGAAGGGCACAACCGTAAGAACAACGGCCCAACATAAAGGCTCTACAAGTAAGACTACTCAAAAGGGTAGGAAAAGAAAAGCTAATTGTGACGTCGAACAAGACTACCCAAATACCAGCGAAGATGAAGTAGATGAATCCGGTGTTTGTCAGGATTCAACTGATGACGAGAATTTAGACTTACACAATTATTGCAGAAGCAATACCAGAAGTTGTCTATCATGAACCAAACTGGAACGTGTTAAAAGTGGGAATGTTTCTTTTGGTAGATTTCATGGGAGGTAATAGAAGGGCAATCCATTATAAATACGTTTGTTGCATACAAGAAATAGACCAGGATGACGGAGATATAGTTGTGAAGGGATATAGACGAGCAAACAACACTTCCACAGAATTTTTGTCAAGGAGAATGATGTGAGCTCAATTACATTTGAAATGATTGTAGCTTTATTACCAGAGCCAGCTCTGGCATATAGAGATCGCAGATTGGTAACTGTTTTTCCAGGCGCAGTGGCGGTCTATGAAAAGTAACTGTTTCAGTTAGAAGTTTTTTCAAGAAGTGCTCTTTAAGAATTTCAATTTTTATTTCGGGGTAAATGTAAACGCCCGTTTGGTTTTCTAATAAAACAACGTTCAAACTGTCTTGTTTTGTTTCATTTCGCTTTACCCCTAAAATCAGACAATTCTCACTAGTATGTAGTGAAATGTTCGTTTACATTTTCCCCTGCGAGCCGGGGTTAATGTAAATATGTAGGAGTAAATGTAAACGCGAAATTATTAAACAACTAGGTACATTTCCGACTTCTTACTTCAAGGGTAATTAGCAAACATGTGTAAGAATTCTCCACCCGGACCTCGTGCAATTTGTTTTCTAAAAATTATCGATTTTACGCCAGTAAAGTCAGACATGCAAAAAGCTTTTACAATTACCCCAAGTGACCCTAATTATCCCAGAAATATATTATCTGTATTTATAACGTTAACAACTAACAAAATATTAAGATCCTGGAAAAAGGATGTCAATATTTACGTCTTCTATCGTAGTTTCACATATAGAACAATTTTATATATACGCATTTCTAGGAAGGCAAAGCTTGTAAAGTCTACTATACTAAAGCAGAATATCAACATTGAAATATAAGCAAATTTATTTATGTTCACAAAGCTCAACTCAAGTCGGCCACCATAATTTATACTTAAGCCTCGATTTACGTTTTCGCCTGAAAAGCCATTCATAATATCATTACATAGACAGTCGCAATAAAAAAAAACACATTATAGCGACTGGGAACTGATGCGATTCCCCCAGCAAAATATAATTTTATATTCACTGAATTGAAATTTATGATAGCTTTGAGAGTCATCGCTTTGTAAATGCGAGCGATATTCTTAAATAATATGGGGAATTCACCGATATATCCGTATCAGAGGTTGTTTCTGGAAAAGAATCTCAAAGTATTGTTCGTGTGTTCGTTTACCCTTCAGGAATATATGATCGCAATTTGAAACTTTCGAAGAATGGTTTCTTTTCGATACAAACTCTCAATTAATAATCACATTGTAACATCTCGATTAATTACGAAAGTTCGTCAATAAGTCTTTATTAAACATTAAAGTAGGCACTTTCAAACAACTCGTTTAATATCGTTCACACTTTGTGTAGTTTAATGTGTTCTTCTCTAACAATACTCCTAAAGGCAAGTTATAAACACGAGCCCAATGCCTTTATGCTAGAAATAAACTTTACAATGTTTCCCTTTACTGGATAGTGTACAGTACTATTTGTAGTACGAGTACACTTACGTGGATAATAACCATTAAATAGATAATATTTGCGCAATAATTCGTTGTTATGACATCATAAACGAGCATCAGATTCCCCGTATTATAAATTTTCAATAGCTCAACGTCGCATTATTGTTTAAAATCAATACTGGAAGCGAAATTACTCTTCTAAAACGAGGATAAAATTAAACAAACGAAACATTATATTTGAAAATATACTGAGGTGTTGAACTGATATTGGCTACAAATATTTATTCAGTTTTTATACCTAGATTAAGCGTATCTACTTTACCAATCCATAGTAGTTACATAAAAAGCCGCTATTGTTGCCTTTATGGTGGAAAGATTGGTTGCCACGTGAACCTTGTCTTTCTTGTAGTGGTGCTTATGAAGGCTTGCTTTATTGACCAAATGGACGCATTGTTGAAGTGCCCTTCATACCTAATTGCCAATAGCAATTTCTGTTTTTCGAGCAAGGTTGTGAATGGTCTGTTTTTTCTCGAGAATGAAATAACGTTGGATTCAGCACTGTCTGTTCATTCTCTATTCAGAATATTTTTGTAACCTAGAAAGTGGTAAAGGTCGTTTTTGTTAGAACGAAATTGTATGGAGTTAGAAACTGTTCTTATCCTTGTTCTGTAAACCAGATTCTTTGGCTTTATCATAAAATGTCTTAGCTTTGATGGGATAGTTTGCGTCCTAAGACTTTATTTCTTTTTTAAGTTGAATGAGATGCCAGCAAGACAGGAAAGCAAAATTGTTTATATTATTGAAGCTGCATTATTAGAAATAGTTATTACAAGCCAGATGACATAAAAGAAGGAATTGTTGCATCACCATTATTTTTGAGCAAATGATGTTGACTGAGATACAAAAATGTATAATTAAAAAACATTAGACTTTGAAACTCCTTAATGAATCTGTATACGAACCATCACAATTTATCCTATTGTAGTAAAAGCTGCACCTATCTAGGTAGTTGTGATTGATGTGGCACAATGTCCTAATTCCTCAATTAGTCGCTTTCTGTATGCATCCCAATTGCAATTGCAAGGGTGTCCATATATTTCGCTTACCTGTGCTATTCTAACATTGAATATGAATAAATTTGCCATTAGAGAGAGACAGCAGATTCGATACATGTCGCTGTTCCACCCTCTTCACACAAGGAAGCGTGTATATGGTAATGGCAATTATTTCCGCACGACTAGCTGTTTTAAAGGTAGATATACTTCTGTAGGTTGGAGAGGTGTGGTCCGTGTAGCCATTATATTGGAGCACACTGGTTTCGATTTTTGGAGGGTGGGAGATGGACTCTTTTGGTAGTCTTAATGACCTGAAAATTATCTCAACAAAAGACCCCTTCCATCTTTTTTCGTCCATCCTATAAATCCTATTTTTTCTAAAAATTTTATTTTGTAAGCTAGTTTTAATAACCTCATAAGTCCATTGTAAAGTGTATTCCATTATTTCTACTGCAATAGAAATGATCTAGAATGTTTTAAAAGTATCGGAGCTCTTGTGGTGATGTAGATTTGACATTTTTTTTCTAGTTTTGGTCAATATTGTTACAATAAATAAAAATAAATCAGTTTAAGTAATTGGTACAAGATCATTAAAGCCATGATCCAGCATCACCAAAACGCACCTTAATTACTGTTTATTTGTTTTATTGTAAATGTGGAAAGAGTTGTAAATATGTTAATAATCAACTCTACTCTACTCTATTATACTTGTTACAAACATATTAAATATTTTACATTTTGCGTTGAAACTAATTTTTATATTTTTGTTTCAGGTAAGATTATTCAACTATATTTCATGTTAGAGATTCGGGTGGTAAGTTGTTAAATTAGTTTTTTAGTGCATAAACACTACAATATAAAAGTTTAAAAAAATTGTAACCTATAATAATATTTCAACTGTAAATGGAGCATTACTTGTGACGGCAATTATTTTGTTTCTATTTGCTGTGATTGTTTCTTTAGTAATTAGGCAGCTTTTTTATTTTTTCATTTTATTAAGATATACGGCTTAATAAAACATGATTTAAAATTTCCGATGGCATTACATCATAAACTAGAAACTAGTTCCGTATTCAACTCTTCAACTAATAGAACAGTTAAATGTTAAAGTGTTAGGTTATGTAACGTTTTTCAGTGCTTTTATTGCAGTTTTTTGAAGATGATGTAAATATAACACGGGAAGCTTCAAAACACGATCTTGTATAAAACTCTATGTCTTAATAAAATTTAAGAAAAACTGTCTAATTATCAAGAAAAAAACTACAGCAAATATCCAAGATGAAACAAGAAACATTTTATTTCTGCGTTTTACAGTGCTTACGTGTATTCTACAGTTCAGCACATTGAAGGTAGTCGTATCATATTTTAGATTGCAATTTTTCCGATAAACTCATTTTGTTTATTAGTTAATGGTCGTTTACTAGTTCTTCGGAATTTTGACGTAATTACAATAATATATGCAAAATTGCATTTGACTGTGTTGATTGTCTACATCTGATTAACTGACTACATCGGTTCGGGTAACCTCAAGTGACAACTTATGCCCGCTCTATAACTACAACAGTACTTAACTGCTAATGTTTTAATAAATTTTTTGAGATATTGCTACACTCTAATAACTTTAACATTTAATATATATTTAATAGGTTGTAATAATAGAAACTTAATAAGAATATGGGGTGCAGGCATTTGGGTTCTGCAACAACGATTCTAATGTTGTTTTTTTACTTCCTGACAAAGATATCGTTTTTGTGGATAACCTTAACTTGTCTCATATTCCCATAGAAACAAATTACTGGAATAAGCTTAGAAGATTTCGATTTCCACTTTATAGCATATTGAGGACTTTTGCGCATTTCCTGCCGACACATTTAACTTTTGCAGAAGCTGTCTAATGCGTGAAATTTTAGTAAAAAATTGACGAGAGACGTCGGTTACCAACTAAAGGTGAAGCTTACGGCAAATTGGAAAGTACCCTAAACAGGAAAGAATTTGCTTCTAGTCTATTTAACTACTTTGTGTTACAAGGCAAGCTTTGCATTAAAAGCGTATATAAAATATTTAACGCAAACTATATTGTCGATGGTCATAACCAAAGCTCTTCAAAAGTTATATAATAAGTTAGTCAATAGTTAACCAGGACCATGTCTAGCGAGTTAGCGACAGTGTTAGGCCAATGTATGCGTAGTCGTTGAACGTAATTCACTATAATCCCTTACAAAGCAAACTTTGGTAGGCTTCCTTTAAATAATAAACACTACAAGGTTGACCAATTATGCAACATAAATTTAGAGGGAAAATAGGGTGCTTCCTGTACACTCGGTTGAGGTTATTTCGCTAATGGAGGGCGACAAAGTGAAAATGACAATTAATAAGTAATTTCTCCGCACCAACTCCATTTACTATATTAACCTAATTTCATGTAAATTAAATTGTTTGGGAAGTAGTTCATTTTACATAAGAAATAAAGTAGTTTTTTCGGTATTAAAATCTCCGCTTTTAAATCAATACTAAAGCTGGAATAATACCAATAAGAAGTATTTATTCTGTCTTGAACGGTGGCGGAGTTAATTGATGACGAATTTATTTTATCTCGAAAAAGTAACATGCTATGAACAAGAAGTGATCGCAAAAACTTAATCGTAACAATGACAGTAAATACGAAGTTTTGCTTCTATTGTTATACTTTCTTTTGCCTGAAAGAATTGATTATAAGCAGAGCCATTTGTAGAAATGTTTGCGTGAAAGAAACTTCACACGCTAGAGATTGCGAAATAAGTACTCGGGGAGTTCCAGATCTCTTTTCGTTATTGAAACTTCTCTATTGGCGTTGTCTGTACCGTGATATATGGATACCATTGTGAGGAATGGATGGAGACCTAGGGAATTAGTTGTAAACTGAGGAGCTAATTCAATAATGGATTTCCTGGTATTTTTGTTAGCTCCCATTATCAATATTGAATTAGATTTATTTCGTAGCCGCAAGAGATGAAAAAGGTGCATTTAAGGTTCACTTTCCCGGCGAAGCGTTCGTGTTAAGCTCTTTGGCGTGAAGAAAAGAAACTTACATTACATTCAGAAATTATAATGATGATTAATAGTTGTGTAGTTAACAATCAATTTTTTTTGTTCTTTATGTTTTCTTAGTTTTTAAATTTCAAATTATTTCTAGTAAATGATTATTTACAGGCAATTTAATAGTACTCATAATAAAATGTCAATTCGTATCTTGTAGAAAGTCATCAATTCGTTTTTTCTAAAAACGTCGTCAATATTTCTGGGTTCGAAAATCCTTCATTATTTTTCTGTAGCTAAGATATTTAGGGAGTTGTTTTTGCATGTAAAAATATCAGCATATCTGCAGTTGCTCCTTTTAATTTATTTCTTTTAACAGGTATTACATATCCCATAGAGGAAAAAAAACTCTTTCAACTGTGTTAGCTGGTATTTCTAGTACATTTTTTAGAGCTTGAACATTTCTGGAAATCTAGCTTCATTGTTTTTCCACCATTCGAACGGCCACAATTTTTTATTTATTGGAACATATTTATTATATATGTACAGTCTGTTTAACAAGAGCGTACGTCGGATAATAATCGAACTGGTCGCCTTTCCTATAATTTCAGGTACGCGATCGTTACACCTATCATTACTCTAGAACGCGTTCAAAGTTGCAGGTCAGTATCCTGTTGTGACTTATCGTAAGAGCACAGTTTATAAAATGAGTGCGGCGTATGCGAAAAGATTCGAAGCCGTGTTCTTGTGTACACATTCAAGAGGACGAAAATTATTAAGGAAATCTGCAGCGCGGTTTCTGTATCGGTGGGAAAGATTTGTACGGAAGTAGGTTACGAGATATAGGACATACAGATAATTTAGAGGGAATAAGTCGAGCTAGAAAAGAGATAGATCTAGAGTGTGGCGGTTGTAAAACATGAATGATCGCTATAACAATGTCGATGATTTGCCAGAACGTGGTTTAACGCGTCCGACGTCTCATAGGGAAGACAGAGTGTTGCTTCGTCTCTTTGAGCAAAACCCCAACATTACACTTCGAGAAGCGTAACAGCGATTTGGACATTTGTTCCTCGACGAAAGGCATGGTCAATGAGACGGAAATCCCTGATGCAAAGGTCCGTTAAGCATCCTGAAAAAAATTCATATTTGGAGTTGTTTCAATAAACACGGTTTCGGAATGTTGCATGTGTTTACTGAAAATTTTGATGACCAGAAAATGGTCTAAATTTACCGAAGGTTTCTGCTACCTTCATTAAAACAGTCGTTTGGTTCGGATATCTCACAATGGATACTACAAGAGGACAACGATCCGAAGCACCGGAGTAGATGCTGTGTCTCATGGAAGCAAGAAAATTGTATTAATGTGTTAGCTTGACCTTTCCAGCTACCGGATAGTAATTCGATTGAAAATGTATGGGGCTACATGAAGCAGAAGTTACGAGGAAAATCTGGACTTGATTTGAAGAAGCTGGTACATAGGACTCTATAAATATGGCGCTCATTACCATCCAGTTACATTGAAAAGTTGGCAGAAACGTTGTCAATCCATTATAGATAACAACGGCGACTGGACAATATATTGAGCCCCCTAGCGCAGTAGTATTACTTGTACTAATTTCAATAAAAAAGTTAAACATTATTAAATGATATCGACTTGGTCAATGAGTCTCTGTTACGAGGGCTTCCGGGTTTTGACCGCGTCATAGTAAAGTACATATATACAATAAAATAAAACAAAAATGAAAAGAAAATTACAAAAAAATTTCAACTTACTCAAACTCGACGTTTCGCCACTAAAAAACACAACTAAACATTATTATATTACATTCAAATCATTTTTTTCTAATTTCATTAATTTACACACAAGTCCTGATACTTGATGTTTTCGTTTTGAATATAGTAAGGGCATATAATGCAGATAGTTTATATTAATTATTTATTAAAAAAACGTTCAAACAGTGACAAGCAGGGTGAAAAATGAAAAGCACAAGTATAATATTAAATATTTTTATTCTTAGAAAACAAATTAAAAATTAATGTAACGTACACATACATAACACAATACGACTCGATTTAGGCATCAATTTCAAAATTATAAGCATATCGTACAAGAAAAATTAGAAATCTAGTGTGGGATGAAGTTGTAATATAAACAGAATTGAAAATTAACGGACAAACAAAATTTTCAACAAAATTCTTCAATCAAAAATAAAAAGATATAAAAGTGATTATAACGAACTAAAAACAACATAATCAAGCATAAAGTTGGTGGCTGAGTCCAAGGACATCACAAGAGAGATTAAGCTAACCTAGGAAGCAACTACAGGCGATTGAAAATTTTACGAGCGGATTAAGCGGAGGAGGGAGTAGAAATTGGCCTTCAAAATACACACACACTTTACACACATTTAAATTTAAGGTGAGAAAGAGGGTGGGATAATATTTAATAATATTTTGTACAATATTTATTATTATATTTGTGAAAAGTCATTTCATTTTTCATTTCTGTCGCATTTGACAGAACAATATGCTTTAATCACTGCAATTTATTTACCACCGAAGGTACGCTCTTGTTAAACAGATTAATTGAATTTCATTTACATCAGCGGTAGTATCTACCGGAAAAAGAAGTTCCAGAGCTGCTACATTTTCGCTTTTTTTTAAATAATATTTTACAACAAATCTTTGTGTTCATTTTCAATTAACTTTTCTATATTATTATGTCTTATTACCTTTACTTATACGCTTGCATACCTTTCAATGTTTTTGTATCGTGAGTCTAAAAATGTGCTAACATTTGTAATAAATATTTTCGCTGAATCACATTCTGTAATAGTATTAAGTCTTTTTTTAGCTTCAACGTTAATGTCTTTAAGGAGTTGTATCTTGGACATATCGGTCGGTTTTATCTTTAGGAAATTCGCTAGTAGAGTTTTATTAGTGGATGCACCATTGAAATAGTAGGAATACTTTTAGAACTTGTAAGACCGGTGATTAGAGTAAATGGTTTTAAGGTGTCTCGTAAAATTTCTAAAGTATTCCATTCAGTTCCAGTAATTTCATACAATATTACCTGATTTTTAGATGTTATTATACGGTCTTGTAAAATAGTTCTAATAGCCTGCTTTTGTTCCAGCGGTTTTAAAACCGGTTTTAGAAGTCGGTTTTAAAAATCGGTTTTAAAACCGGTTTTTCGATTACGATTTTCGTTTTGATAGCGGTTAATCGTCAAACACAAAACCGGTTTCAATTCGCTGTCTATCAACAAAAATATATAAAAACTTACTGAATACATCTATTACGAGGGCAGTTCACTAATTATTGTCCCTAACGTATATAGAAGCAAGAAGCTAAGAAAATAATCCTGAGATAAGTTAATAGATGTTGTGTTTCAAGTTTTTTTGTGTCAAGATGTCTTAAAAAAAATCTGCATAGTTTCATTTACCGCCGCTACCACTTGTTTATCGTTTGAAAAATGGTTTTCCCGAAGATATTACTCAAAATTGTAAACGCCCACATTGTGAATAGCAGGCATTGAAACACAGTTTCAGAGTTGACTCGTGTAAACCAGGGTAGAGGCGAAAACGTTTTGGTCAGGATATATTTTATATTAAATGATACTTCCAATGATAACAGTTTTTAATATGTGAGTCAAGGAGTTAGATGCAGTCAGAGGCGCGTAAAAAGGAGTTTTTTTACGTAATTTTTTTTATATTAATTAAGTTCATGACATAAAACTGATTACACCGAGTTTTAAAATCATGTTTCAACTTGACTTTGACAAAATTACAAAAAATAATTACTACTTATAAAAATATCGCCATCTTTGTGGGCCCCCTGTTCCAAGTAGCGCTTTGAGGTGACCTTCATAAAATTTACTGGATCATCTGATATCAAAAAGCCAAATAAAACTCATAAGTTTAATAATAAATCTAGTCCTTTGTAGTATTTAAATACGAACTCAATAAATAACACAACGTGCTTGGAACGTCTGTTTATTACGACTGCCCTATCTACATCAACTATATACAGAAAAACGTAGTACTCACAAAAACGTTAGTGTAACAAAAAGCAAAGAACTAAAAATGTTTAACTTAAATACATATTTCCATTTGCCACAATATACACTACCATATATAAGTATACTACATCCTTAATCGTAGCTTTTTTATTTGTTTGAAAATTAACAAAATGACGGCTTTTGTCGATTTTCGACCAAAAAATCACTCGTTTGTTAAAAAAAAAATTATTTCATTCAACAAAAATTAAAAACCTGCGAACAAGGACTAATTTTTGATGGTATTAATAAGTAGTAAAAATTTCATCATAATACATCGAGTAGTTCTTGAATTATAGTGGTCACCGACTTGAAAACGTTTCTAGAAAAACGCATTTAAAGTTTTTCGATGTAGCTATGATATTATATTTTCGTAAAATTTTGAGCTCGATGGATGAAGCTAAATTTATTTTATGTATTTTGATCCACTGAATCCGAATATACTGATGCCTAGCCAAAAATTTTCAGTAACGAAGTAAGACTATGTATTGTAATGTTATTCCAATTTTATTCAATGTTTATAACTCCATTTGTCACTTGACAGATCATCATCCAGCTGTAGGTAATCTAGAAAAATAAAAAAGTACTAAATTAATTTTATATTTATGAAACTACAACCAACTATCTGATCTGTGTATTTTTCTTATCAATTTTAATTCAATTTTATAAAAATACGTAACATTAACATGATTGCACACATGCGAAGTATTTGTGTAAAATTCATTCAATTAAATTTAATTCAACACTATCCAATGATAGGGGATGGACAACTCTTCAAGTTGGCATCATCAGTATTTCCTTCACATATCTACGAGTCGATGTCATGTTTTGGCTCAGTAGCCATCTGACGTAGAAGGGGGGTGTTGGTCAGCAGAGGTCTTATTATTAGTCCAGCTAACGACAAGGACAGAAAGATAAGATTTAATTAATAAATTTTATATAATTTATTTTGTACCCAAATACACACAAATATTATAACAAAAGCACACAATTAAATTACACACACAGAAGAAGAAAAACCAGCCAGTTAGGGGCATTTTAAGAAGAAAAAGTAGGTCGTAATTACACTCAACAACTTTCCGGTGACCCTGTATAATACAATTTTTGACCGGACATGTAGAAATTAATCCATCAACGACTGTTAATTATCGATATTGACATATGACTATCGACTCGAAAGGTATTTCTGAAGAAATTGAGAGACAATTGCGAATCATCTATAAAAAGCCGTGCGATAGCAATAAACTTCCTCTTTTTACATAGATTGTTGAACAGAACGTTTGCTCTTCGTAAAATTTATTAAATAGCCACGGTGCACCGTTGGGCCCAAATAAACAATTATCTTCGATTAAAAAGTACTTTAAACATCAAAATTTTCACCTAATTTTAATTACTCCCACGAAAAAAAGACGTCCTTTCTCCATCCACCATTCGTCCAAGCGCGCGAAGACAGAAGCTTCCGAAATTTCACACACACACACACACACTCTCACACAAGTAAGATAAGGTAATTTAATTTTAATTAGTTTTAAGTTCTCTAAAAAAATTTAAGAAAAATATTTTTTTTTATGAAAAATAAAACTTAGTAAATTTTAGTCCAAAAATAATACTTATTTGAAAATTTAAAAATTATTTTTTTAAGTAATTTTTTTTTAAGTTAAAACGTAAAACATTATTTATTTTAATTAAAATAAAAAAATATTTCAAAGTTAAAATTTTTTCCCAATTTAAAGTTGGAAAAATTTTCAAAAACTTCCAAAAAGATTTTAATAGGTAGTAATTTAGTTGTGGTGATTATCGCGCAATTTTGAACTGTGTGAACACATTTTTATAGGTTTATTGAAGAAAACAAAATAATTTTTTTTTGTAAAACATCTTTCTGTCTTGTAATTTTTTTTTGTAACTTCTTTTTTGTATTTGGGTATTTTGCAACGTACGATAAGCTTCTTGTATTCTGTTCTCTACACCTGCTGTAGAGTTAAGAATTCACGAACCCCTGAGATCATTTTTTTAAATTTAAATCCCAATTTTTAATTTAAAGAGAAAAACTCAAATTTTCTTAATTTTATTACAAATCAAATTTAACATTACAGTATATGTATATAGAATATAACAGACGTGTCGAAACCGGTCGCTTGCAGCTACCATCCACCTACCACCTGTCATGTGGACCCGAGGCCTCTCCCATAATTGTGGGAAATCTCGGAAACTATTAATCGGACTAACTTGAAATTTTCAGAGAATATTTTCGAAACATAATACATAAAAAAATAGATTTTTTGAAAATTCTAACTACATCTCACCCCTCAATGCCAACTGTGCTAGGGACAATAAATGCTAGACCTTACTTCATTTTATCTACTTATGAACGTGACGTAGGTTCAGATTTATTGTTCTTGCTTAAGATAGAGGAAAAGTTCTCCTCAATCCAGTACATCTATGAATTGCTTCCAAATTTCACGTAATGGCACAGCTCGCATGGATTTGTATTGAAATTTACTCTAGCAACGATAAACATTTCAAAGGTGTTTTGGAATGCACACTATTTCTCAATGATTGGAGAAAATTTATGTGAATTCGTTGAAAATGTCATCAAACTTGTATCCTCCTTGGCAGTAACTATCTAACAATAAGTGCGATATATTGCTGCATGATAAATTCTGAAAGGAATTTGGGGTAAATCATAACATGTATTTTATACTTGGTAATAAAGTGTGTAAAAAAATAGTACATTTGGCGAAGACAATAGTCTATAATGTGGAAAGATTATTGAATTGCGGGGAGTCAAATACAAAAAACTTATAATATTGATCGTGAATGCTTTCATAATAAAATGAAATTTTTAAGCTTGCAGTAATCTCTGCGTGAAGAATTGAAAAGCGACAAGGAATTATATAATTTTTTAAAGATATATGCGGTAGCTTTAATGTTAAACGTGATTATTAAATTTAGGCTTGAAAAACTCTTAACAAGATTATTTCTGCAAGAACTAATTTGAACGAAAAACCTAATCTGCTTTTAACTTCTATACTTTTATGTATGTTGTACGAGATAAACGTATTTCATCGCGTGTATTTACGACAGCACGCTGAGTATTGTGAATTTTGCTCGCATATTTTTTCCATTACTTTTTCACAAACGATTTATTTTACGGCAGAAGAAAGATCGTTGGGACGTCATAACATCCGCCCCGAGAGATGATGAATGCAAAAGAAGGCTGTAAGGATTTCCACTTTACCTTCTTGGAAAACGTCTTCGTCGAATAGCGTCTTTCTCCTCTGTAAGGAGCGTCATCTTTTTATACGTATATGTATAGTTAGATACCTACCTATCTACAGCTAGTCGAAAAATTAATATCTGCTCCATTGCAGAAATGTTCATTGTGGAAGTTTTGTAATACTATTTGATTTCATTCATTTTGAATTGAATAATGCGCGAGAACACAACCCGAGAATTATAGAGATTAATTACTTAAGATTAAGAAAAAAGATTTAATTATTATCAGATAAATCTGAAATTGAATGCTTTCTTCATTATTTTGTGTAAAATTATTTTTAAAATTAAATGTGGATCAGTCTTAAGAATGAGTAAAATGTGGGAATTTTTATTGTCGATTTTAAATGTAAACGAAAACGTATTTCCTATAACAAACATATTTTAAACAATCACAAATCTTCGAGTATATTCAATTGCGATAAGAATTCCTAGGTTTCAATTAACTTAATATTCTTCATGGTTATCGAGCACTTCGTATTTTCTTCGAGATTTCGAGACTGTGTCGGCGTGGTAATGGACCTCTGTATCCTTGCTAATCGCTTCGATGGTTCACCCGCGTCTTCAGAGGGTTACCTCGCTGTCGAATTTACTTCCCGACCTTTCTGCGCGCTGAGAACTTTTCGATTTCCGTTTTCGAGCGAGGTCTGAAAAGTGATCATCGAACGTCACGCGGGAACCGGCTTGAGATATCGGAATTATACGCTTTTCGAATTGAAATTAAAGCTAAGGGAATTTGTGAAACTTCCTCTTGCTGTTTTTAAAAGGGATCGAATTTGATTTATTCCGATACTTTTATTACATTGTGTATTTTGGGGGATGAATATCAAGAAGTTTTTATACTTTGTGATATAATTTTCCTGTTTTTCCTTTAAGGTCATTAGGTATTAATTTGAAAGTATTCAATGCGACGTGTTTGTTATGTTTACATAAATATATTATGTACCTACGTATATATGTACATTTGGGACATTAATCTGTTGTCATCTTAGTTGCGTAAGCTGTTATTATAGTGAAATCCGTTTAATGTGATCACTTTGGGGCAAATACATTTTGATAACATTAACCGACTAACAACAAGAGAATTAAAAAAAGTCAACATTTTAGAGAATTTTAATTTACAGTGATTTTATTACATAACTAACTATGTATATTACCCATTATTTGCACAATACATTACTTTGCATTCATACTTTGCTTGTTACAAGTAAGAAATTTGTTGATAAAATTTGCATAGCTCGTAAATGTTTGAAAATCCTCTTCGTTGCCTTTATAAATTACACATTTACGTAAAACGTCCAATGCATTACGGATTTCCTTGTTACTTGGGCATTTAATTTCTTCTTCATCATCGTCACTCTCCTCCGAATTTTGAGTCAATTTTTTTATTATCACCCCGTTATTTTCTTCCATGATTGTTGCGCAAATGTCTTCTTCAGTATTGGGTTGTGACACTTCCAGTCCGCTGTCGATATTTAGCCAGTCGTCACATTGTTCTTGGCCTAAGTCATATGGTTACAAATATTCTTCAGAACCGCGGTTGTCTTTATTTTCATCGCTTGAAACTGTAAACCCTCCGTACCGAAAACAATTTTTTATCGTTTTTGCTCCAACTTTTTTTCCCACGACTTATTTAACAAGTCCAGCGCCTCCAGAACGGTAATTTTTTTGGCTAGTTCATAAGCTGTTAATCCATTCTCTTCATTTTCATCCAGGCTTTCTAAAACTTCAGACCGCATCTCGTACCGATAATATGCCTTGAATGTTCTTATCACACCTTGGTCACAAGGTTGAACAAGCAAAGTAGTGTTAGGTGGAAGAAAGATCAATTTGATATTTTCATTGTTAAATTTACAGAATGAGCGGTACAATTGTCAACGTCGTGTTAATTTTTGATCCCAACTTGACAACCATGCAACGAAGATCGACGACGCCTCGTATTGCACTGATAAGGTTTTTACGCCCTTAAAGCATCGTGGACTTTTACTTTTTCCTATGACCAACAATTTTTCTCTTTTACCTGCCTTATTTATGATACAAAGAATCGTTAATCTCTCTTTGGCAATTCTGCCAAAGTGTGTTCCGGTAATGCTCTGAAGTAAATTTTGGTCTCGTCGGCGTTATAGATTTGTGACGGATAATATTTTTCAATAATCTTCGGCCATTCGTTTTCAATCCAAGCCTTTGCGGCATTCGAATCAGGCATCTTTCTGGTCACCGTAACATCGTTTGAAATATATTTTTTCTCTTTTCGCCCAACGATTCATCCAACACTCGGACGCTACAAACTCGTCCTTTCCTATTTTTTGAGCCAACACTTCCGCTTTTTGACTGAGTAGAGTCCGTTTACCCTCGCATCTTTGTTTCTAACTTTGGTAAATCAACCTTTCAGAGAAGCTTCAACTTGTGGTACTTTTCCCGATCCATGTCTCTTTTTTTCAAAATTAGCATTGCTAGTTAGAGCATGTTGATCTCATCTCGCGATTTCAAAATTTTGTACAATAGTGGTTGTGAAATTTTCAATAGCGTGGCGGCATTTCTTTGCCCCATTTTTGACAATTTATCGTACTTTTCGATAATTTCCGCCTTCTCATTTAGCGAGAGATTGTTTCTTTTTTTCGTCGACATTGTAAGAAGCGCAAAAATAAACTAAATTTAAATGGAAATGCACAAAGTAAAGTGCACATTTAGCAAAGCAGCGATGAAAGAGCAAGCAGCGACAAAAACGAGATTATAGGATTAATTACGCATATGTATACATATATTTCAATCATTCACGGATACAATGGACACACTCATGCAATAGACACACATAAGTATGTATCTATTAAAAGAACTCCTGTCTCTCTGAAAAAAAAAAAACGATGATTGCGTTCGAAATTTTTTCAAAGTGATAATAATAAGCGACTTTTTGATCACATTATCTGGATGTAAACTAATTAAAACGGCAGGTTCCTAGCCAAAATGATAACAATAACTAATGGATAATATTATCCGTGATTCCATTAAGCGGATTTCAGTGTATACAGGGTGTCCTAAAAATACACCGACAAACTTTAGGAGGTGATAGAGGATATCAAAACAAACATTTTTGTTTAATAAACATATATCCGCAAATGAGTCGTTTTAGTCTAAAAAAGGAAAAATGTTCAAAAATTTGGACAAGTAGCAACGAGTTATTTCTTGGCGTGAACATAATACTAGCATCAAACTATGTTTATTTAGCACAGTGGTACTGTTGCTTCGTCCGGCAAACGACGATTCACGGTTGAAATATACACTGTAAGTATACCATTAAATAAAACACAATTTTGATTAGGAACTTACGGAACGGTTCATATTAAAACGACTCGTTTGCGGACATATGTTTATTAAACAAAACATGTTTGTTTCGATGTCCTCTACCACCCCTCAAATTTTGTCGGCATGTTTTTGGGACACCCTGTATATATAAACAAATGCACAAATATATTCAGGTTTAAATTACGAGAGTGTTAAGGAACTTCTCTGAGGTCTTCGTCTTTTCTAAGGTTGGGCAATTTGCTCCTAAACCTTTTAATCTCTTCTTAGGTGGCTCATTGTCTAGCCACGGACTGTCCAGTCTTGTGCTGCAGAGGTCCTTCTTCTTAGAACATCTAATGCAATGAGAACTTTATTTTCATGGTATACGTTTGAAAAAGATTTTACAAATTAATAAATAATTACAATAAACAATAAGTAATATACTTGTTGTTTAAATCGACTTTTAATGTTGACGCTGCTATTATTTACAGCGATTGTCTCATTTTGAGCAAAATTTACCAGTCATATTATACCTCTAATGGCCTGGAAGGTACTTATCATATTTGGTTAGTTAATTAGGTAAAATTATGTGATTATCAGCAGACAATTGGGTAATATAATTTGAATAATGCCTGGTTGTTTATATTCCATCAGATGTAATTTATAAATCGTGTTTTAGTTAGATATATTACAATATAAAATTGCGTTTGTAGCCTTTACTGATAACAAATTATCTCTATATGAGTATATACAGTAAAATCTCTCCAAGACGGACACCAGATTTCGAGATTTTTTGTCCGGTTAAGAGAAGTGTTAAGAAATTAAAGAAACAAGAACAAGAATAGATAGAGATAATAATACATATACTAAACACTAATAACGATGGCTGGTTCCGTTATTGTTTTTAAATCAAATTTGACATGTTTGCGAAAACAGATAACGATCGATAAAGATCTTCCTCATCGAAGTTTTCATCATTGTCAATAACATTATGCCGAAAGCTAGCTTTTCTGAAGCAATTTTGAATTGTAGTACGCGTAGTTGCGCCCAATAGATCTACCGATTTTGCAATATCAATAATCGAAACATACAATTTAAACTTAGTTCCACAAGAGCGTACGGATCCGCATTTGATCAATAGGTGATTGAGCCTGAATACGGTTGGTGGTCCACAAAATTAAAACCTTTTCTCACTGAAAAAACCCGTCGAAAAACGGCTAGAGTGGGCAAAGACTAATATCGAGCGTGATTTTTCGAATGTAATCTTCACCGATGCTTCGTCTTTTTGGGCTTGAACTCACAATAGACATGCGTGGCCAAATCGTCAGAATCCCGTTGTTTAGCGTACCGTAAAATACCCCGTAAAAGTACACGCGCGGATATGCTTTTGTAAACAGGGATTTGGTACTCTATATGTTTTTACGGACAATTTGAATGCAGAGAAAATGGACATTATTTACCAGAAGTATTTACTGAACTGTGCTCAAAGATGGTTTTGGGTCAGATAATGGCTCATGGGTTCTTCAAGAGGAGAACGACTCAAAGCACCGAAGTCGTGCATTTACCGCGTGGAAAAGGGAAAATTGCATCGTTACAATAGATTAGCCTTCCCAGTCGCCGGATACCAATCTCATCAAAAACGTCTGGGCAGCTCGTTCGCCAAATACGCGAAAAACTTGTAGGAGGCATGCTTCGACGCTGGCAAGCCATACTCGCTAACGAAGGAGATTGGACTATATATTAAGTAAACGCATTTTAGTGTATGGAATTTACTAATATACCCAAATCAAATTTTTTATAATTGTGCATTTTTTAGGAGAAAACCCGTACACTCTTGTGGAACAGACTGTATGTTCGAAGTTTAGAGATTACCTATGGTTCATGTATAGGTTGCAATAAAAGAAATATCTTTGAAATGCCGAACAACATTTCTCCTGGCTATTCCTATCAACGTTGGAGTGAATATCTGACGACGAAAATAATGGAAAAGGGAGTTGGTCATCCAATTTTGATTTCACGTATTTGAGCACCAGCAATCTATACCAAATTTTGACATTTTTTATAATCCCTTGGTCTAGTGATTGGCTTAAAGTCGTCGTAGCAGGAGGAAGAAACATATTTTTTATATCTTCTAATTTTATTTCGTGTGGATGACATACTACGTTGTCCATAAACAGAAAAATGTTTCTTGTATGTAAACTAATTTTACTTAATTTAACCCCACCATACCTTTATCACAAAATACGTTTCCGCTCCGATGTTCCCAACATCACTACTAGATTTCGTGGTTTAATATCACCTCCTTATTTTAGAACGTCATTATTTACTCGTTCATTTTCTTATGGTATTTATTCTAAATATAATATTTTGAACTGTGAGTGGAAATGTTTGTCTGTGCATACATTCAGGTCTAAGCTTCGTAATGCTTTATTTCTTGGGCAGTAAATCATTGATATTGCAGTACGGCGTGATGCATTCAATTTTGATTTTTTTTTTAATTATTTGCTCTTATTCGTGCATTATATACATATATATATATATATATATATAATGTGAAATTACTGCAACTAGTGCAGAATATGGGTTCCTTCTTTTAATTTAAATGAAAAACAGTAGTTTCCTACGTGACGTTTCGGATTAATTTAATCCTTCTTCAAACCTGTATATAAATATATAATAAAACTTAACTATTTTTAAACCAAGAAACAATAACTTACAACAAGGATAATCGTTTTTCTAAATACAAGGTTCTAAAAATGTGAAACAATTTTGACAATTTTGAATTTTTGAAATTTGAAAACATATGCCAAAATATTTGATAAACAATTTTGTAAACAAAACCAGACATGTTAGATTTTAAATTTCGACATTTTAAAAACAATATGTTGAATGCAATGAAAATATATTGTATATACGAGAAAAAAAATTATAAACACATCAAATGGAAAACGATTTATAACATTCCATACAAAGACATTTAAATGTAAGAGATCACAAAAGACTACCAAAAGATTAATGTAAATCCTTAAATTTGATAAATTTAATTAAATTATTATAAATATTCGTAAAATTTGAAGATTGTTCTTTTGTATTAATATTATCCGAAAAATGTTTGATAGCTAAAACTTCAAGGCAAATTCTTTTCGTATAATTAGATTCATTAAATAAAATTGTGACATCATTAAAATTTACAATGTGATCTTTCGTATGTATATGTGTAGCCAAAGTACATTTTTTGGGATTTACTCGACTGTCTGTATATATATTTATATATATAGCATTCAAACAGAGCGTATTCTAGTTTCTTTTGCTTGTTGAGTTTAGTTTTAGGCATACAGTAGTCTTAGTTACTTGCATATACTGTAGGTTGGATAGAACAGCTATAGCTGGATCACGCTTACTGGTTGTACCTAATATAATTTTCATAGACTTTTGTGTTCCTTTATAATTTTATGGTACAATAAAGACATTTATTATTATTATTAATTTTAAAGCCAGCCTGTAAATATCGAAGTTGTTATTCACGATTTGTATTGGATCACCATCACATTTTTAAATGAGCGCAGACGAGCAGATTTACCAATAACTACTACTTTTTCCTTTTATCCAACCATGTTTATGCAATAGTCAGTGTCTGTTTGGATAATTTTCCACCCACACACCGTTCATTGTTTAGTGTAAATGTTTTATTTGGTAAATTGCTATAAAACAGCCCCGTCTCATCAGCATTCTATATGTCCTTTGGATCGTATTGACTTAGGATTTTGCGTGCACTGGAGTTGCAGACAGTGGCACACCCTCCCCAGGATCTTAACAAACCAGACGCAGTATAATTTATCTAATTGACTCCTTTCTTGATGAATAAATGTTCTTCTTTGGTTTATACTATCAAGCACTATAAAGCGATAAATTCATTAATACACATTCTGCTTTTTTTCCTCTTGTTTTCTTTCCGATTTTAAATTTTGCTGTCAAATTATGCATACTTACTTAATTTTTTTTTATCATAAACTTTGATTAATTTTACTTTTACTACTTTTACAGTACGTTCTTTGGTTAACAACACCTTTAAACTAAATTGGTGTCGAATAAAAATATTATACATATCCAACCACTTACGTAGGAAATTCTCTATATATACAATGCCGTCCTCATTGACTGTATACTTGCCACATAGGCAGTCCACAATTCATTCGCTATCCGCACAAGACGGGAAAAAGAGGCGATTTGTATGTCCGCATCGGTTAATAGAGTATCCGTGTAAGAGAATATATTTTGTTGAAGAAACATAGCGATTTTGGCGGTTCTGAGAAAAATGTGTGCTGGCGTGAAATAATTAATTTGAATAACACTTAAATTATCAATATCGATTCTAAAAATGACTTAGTGCTTCAAATCGGCCGGCCACTTGTCTATCACTTTACACACCACTTGTAGAGGTATTGAAGCCGCTGCTTTTAATAAATATGTGTCTCGATGAGATTTGGAGCAGGCTTTCTCTTCTAAAACATTCCATAGACGGTATTCCAATAGATTGAGATTCGGTTTCTCCGAGAGTCACTCCTCAGCAGCGATGAATTGGGACAAATTTGCCTCTAACAAACGCTGCGTGGACTTTACCTTGTGGACCGATGCAGAACCTTCCAGGATGTGTTTTGACTCCTTGCTAATAGAACTGCAATTGAGTGACATTCTTATACACTACGTTCCACCAAACCATCACCTCAGTAGAATGATGATCTCTTTTTTACTTTCTCCATTTTTTTGCAGCTTATCGGGAACTGTCAGCAGATACCTCTTCATTTTGCCGATTATATTTTCGTGTCAGAGTAATTTGCACTCTATTTACCTGTTGTTACGTAGAATTGTCGCTAGTCTTGTCTTGTGGTTTTCCGATAAGCTCCAAAACCACAGTCTTGTTAATGCGAGATATAGTTCTAGGTGGTATTTTTATTTCACAAACGACAAGTTTCAGTTTGTGGAGTGGATTTTTGTGAATTCTTTCAGCAAAGTTTAGCAAACCGGGTTGATAGCCACCGATAGGTTAAGCGCTTACTCAGTCATGCGAATGACTGCTGGGGCGCGGGATTCAATTCTCCCAGAGGGTGGTGACATTTTTCTCGGAGAATTGTGTCTTGATCGATCTACCGTTTCCTATTAGGAGCAACGTGATTAATACCACGGGATATAAACGGCAAAATAGTGCTGTCACAAGGCTATTGAATCCACTTATACATATACCAACTATACAGCAAGAGTTGCAGCGGTAGATAGACAACCAGTACAGCTGCTTCAACCGAATTCTGAATGTATTGTTTTAATTCCCGGTAAATGATTGATGATAATCCTGAAAATCAGATTTATTACATTTGTACGAAACACCATTGGCGATAAGGTTTTCTTTTTTAGTGTTGTCAATGCTTGCAAACATTCCAACGATGATCAAAATTAGGCATAGAACTTCTGGTAGGACTATATGTAAGCACAAAAATTTATCGTGTTTGGCTTCTGGACACGCTCGGTCTTTACTATCGAAGTGTAGCTATTTTATTCTCGTCTCTTTCTTTCAGCATGATTTTGGTCACGTTATCTGATGTGATATGCTGCTCTGTTTTTAAATATCTGTGCCGATTTGCTTTTCATCTTGGAGAGCTGAAGATAATATGTTCGACGTCGTTCTTTTCACTGTAGTAGATCACAATGAATTAGCTAGGTTAACCTATAGCATGAGGCACATTCTACAAAGACCAATCGCTGTGGGATTCCTCGCGTGGTATTTAACACATTCTTGATATCTAGTATGATTGGCCATTTACTGTGTTTACTTCTGATGGCGTTTTGTCCCAGATTTACTGCTTGAATTGTGGACCTTTTCTAAAACCAAATTGCTTTTGAGGCTATTCTCCTCTATTGTCGATTTCTTTGGTAAATTCTGTCATGCCTGAGTTTAGAAGACTTTGTAAGGAGAGGAGTCGTTCAAAGATTTGTCTTTTTTGGTACGAAAGCAAGCTTTGCTTCCTTCTTTGTTGTGCAAATGTTTGTTGCCCTAGTAGGATATTCATTGCATCTAAAAGTAGTAGTGGTATTAATCTCGTGACTTCGTTAACGACCTCAGATACGATTGATGGAGTTTCTGAAGTAATACCAGATAACTCAAGAAAATATATTTGCAGATACTGCAATTATCATTCATTATATTCAAGAAAAACGCTCCAAATACTTAAAATTGTTTAGCATGTTTAAATCCCAGTATTAGGCTTTCAAAAATTCTAGTTTTCTGTCAATTCTAGTTTAGTCAAGTTAGAACTGGGGAATAAATTTTGCGTCTCCACTGCGACATATACAGGAAACCTTTTAGTTTGTTATATCAACAATGCCAACCATTTTTTTCTTTTTCGCGAGCAATCTACTGCACACTCTTCTCCCCAATTTCATTTACATTTCTGCTTTTGTTAAAATGGTTTATGGAGCCGTGTGTAGTAGGAGTATTGACCTGGATTAGATAACCGTTATTCTTGGGATTAGATGAGGATTAGCAAATATAAATAGTGATAGCTAAACACAAAAACAGCATAAAAAACTACAAGTAAATTCGCAAACATTCGAAGTGCAGAATAGCTGTTTTGTTAAGAACCACATTACGAAAAATTTTACATTTTTCTATCGCAATAGATAATGCGATATTAAAAGATACATACTTAAGTATCGGATGCTCTTTATGTTATTATTGTTGCTGTTATAATTCCTATGTAATGTAAACATCAACACATACCAGCTGCTCGATCTCTTTATCCACATGCAAACTGATGCCACTCACAAGCTTTAATGCAATTTTAGCAAAGTGTCACCTGGAAGGACGTTTATTTAGGAAAGCAAGTTAATGATTAAATCAAACACAATTTGCAAAAGATTTAGCTTTATCGACTTTATGAATTCTAAATACGGTGTTTTATTTATAACTCAACGTTATTAATATCTAAAAAGGTTTGCATGCGTTCTTTTTCGTTTAATTATAGATCAGAATAGCTTATTTCTCTTAGTAAACAATATACGTTCCTGCGGCGTTTAACAGTTAAACATCTATTTAAAACTGAAGACGCTTTGAGAATTCCGAAATACTCAATTTCTGTTCGTAGCACTCATTGAATACCCTCCGTAAGCATCTGCTAACTTCAACGACGTTTCGGTTATTAATTATGCGATTTTCGTTTACCCTAAAAAAACTTTCCTTCTTCCGGCAGGTTTTGCCGTAAATAGACTGTTCGGGGTCGACAAAAAGTTGTCATTAAAAAGACGACGACGCTCGACTATAAACTTCGACGTGTACGAAATCAAGCTCCCATGCAAAGCTTACGAATAAAAAGTTTATCCTGCGGTTCGTGTTTGTGTATCGACGTTTTCGAGATTTTGTAAAATATTCGAAGGCGTTACCCGAGGAAACCATCCAGAAAACAGGATAATGAATAAGATTGATGACACGCCAGCCCAACTAATCTCCACTTTCAAAACACTATGTCCTTGCTGATGTTTATGATGAATTGACGCTATTAAAATTGTGTTTAATAGTAGAAGCTGTAAAGGACATAGGACTACAGAGCGTATGCTACATGTTTCCGGTAGTATTCCATATTCATTAGCTTAACAACATGTTAGCGAGAAGAAGGATGGAACAGCTGCATATTGTTAAGTTTCCATGTTAAATTGTACTCAGCTGCTGCATCTCGAACGGGGTGATACTGACATAAAACAAGTACCATAAAAAGTAATTAGTTAGTTCTTCGTATGATTTATTCGTATTAGTATGTATAGCTTTCTAGTTGAATTCGTTTATTGGTTTTAGATGATTTCACTTTTTCTTCTGATTGAAATAAAGCAATAACAATTTACTCAAAGAAATTGTGTCGTTTGTTTTTAAATTATTATTATAGATTATTCTAGATGATGTAACTAAAATTATTAGAAAACTTTGGGATTTAAAGAAGCTCATTAGACCAAAACGTGTTTAAATGAACGGTTCCAACACTCTGCTGGCGCAGTTTAGTCGCCATAAATTAGCGTTTGGCGCCGATTAATTACTGTAGATGAAACTTGGGTACACCATTACACGCCCGAAACAAAAATACAGTCAAACAGTGGATTGCAAAAGGGGAATCGTTTATCTCCAAATCTTTCAAACAGGAAAAACCATTACAGGAGCATATTACGCATCATTACTTGGCAAGCTAAAGGCAGAAGTTGCTGAAAAACCGTCTCAGACTTCAGCAGTTGCTAAGGAGAAAATCCACGAATTACGGTTTGAACTGCTTAACACTCTCTTTACACACCAGATTCCCAAGAGACTTCTTGTTGCATAATCTAAAAATTGCGCTCGAAGGACAAAGATTTTCGTCAAATGAGGAAGCTATCGCTTTCATAAACAGTTATTTTGCAGAGTAAAAAATAAAAATAAATTTCAGGCAAAAATGTATTGTGTTTTTGTTAGGTCGTACACAGCCGCAAATATCTAGCGACAATTAACATTTTGTCGCCTGTTTACAAACAAATACTCTGTATAATTATGTTACAGAACAGATCAATACCACCCAATTATTTATGTGAAGACAGCAACGTGCTCTCGGTTAAAGCGTTTCCGGTTATAAATTGAATTCACTGTAGCGCACGTTGGCAGTATGAGATATCTAATTCTAAAGATTTAATTTCTTGTATGTGAAAACCATTCCTCTATGTCTCTAGAAAGTTCAGGAATGGTCTTTATGCAAATGCACCGAGCGTCATGTTTTATAAACGCTTGCTTAATAGGATTAAGAAACATAAATTACAAGCTTCCCAGGTAGTTTCAGTTCGAAATGTGCTGGAAATTTACTACATCAGTAACATTCGTTGCAAGAATGCCGTTGAAATGGGTACGACTAGAAAACGTTTTTACTTTAATTAGAGCCACTAGGGCGAAGTATGGATGAAAGTACCAGAAGAACTCATTCATTATCGGTTAGCTTGTAAATGTAAAAATTCGTCGGATTAAGATCGTTAGATATTCTACCAACGTTTTTTTTGTCTCTACTAACTTGCATTTAGATCTTATATTATCCAAAAACTAACGAAAATGAATAGCATTTTTATATAGGAACAATATCTTATACAAGTGTTTACTTTTAGCAGTAGGCAATGCAGATGTATGCAGGAATTTTAGTGACTGTATATTAAAATTAATCTGTAGTTTCACAGCAGCAGAATAAACGCTCTAAGGTAGCAAAACTCTAAGACAAAAGACTGGAATCTGATAAATATGTTTATTTGATGAGGATACTAGAAGGATGGACAGTCACTTATTTATGTACAGTGACCTTGAAAGGTATCCGGACATATCAATTTATACAACTGACAATGGGCCTGTAGGAAATTGGATTTTTATGTATTTTAGGAACAGTGTAA